>JACMZG010001870.1:13105784-13212191 GCA_018340805.1 Microvelia longipes | reverse complement strand
TGGTGCTATAATTAACCTTATATTCATTTGTTTTTATTTTGATAATCTTATCAATTCGTTGTTGGTTGAACTTGGGTTCGTGTTAGATTTTCCTTTTGTATTTCCTTCTCCAAATTTCTATTATGGCTAAATTATCTCAAAGGGATTTAGATAAGTTAGATATGTCTTTAACATCTACAAGATTAACAATTAAAGATCTTATCAGAAAGTTTACTACTCTTCATAATGCAGCTGAATCAGCTGTTACTGATGCTGATAATGTGTCAATGTTTTCGTCAAGATTATCTAAAATAAGTGAGTACTTCGATAGTTATGAAGAGGCTCAAGATAAAATTAGAGATTATGTTGTTAAATTAAACAAACAAGAGTCTGAGGAATATAATAGTGATGTTTGCTTATAGAAGACTTATATTATAAAACATTAGCTATTGCTCATAAGTTAAATATTTCTATAGAACCCAAATCAGTTCCTTCTTCACCAGGAGGTGATCCATTTAATACTACTGTTAATGCATCTATCCGTGCTGAAGCTAATAGTACTCCGGGGCTTCCTAAAATTCCATTACCAAAGTTTGATGGTAAAACTCTATCTGATTGGCCTCACTTTTATGAAACGTTAATTCTCTTGTTCATCGCAAAGCAATTATTCCTAGTTGATAAATTTCATTATTTAAAGAATCTCTATCTGGTCCAGCCCCCTGTATTAAACCGATAACATTTATTGGAGCCAATTATGATTTAGCATGGAATGCTTTAATTGATCGTTTTGATAATAAAGAATTTTAGCAAATGAATATTATCAAAAATTTTAAAGTTTAAAATTCAAGGTTATCAATCTCTATCTAGTTTACAGTCCTTTCTAGAAGAATTTCATGAGAGCTCTGCCGCTCTCAAGAATATGGCTATTACTGATTTATCTGATTTTATCTTAGTGTCCTTAGCTTTAAGATCCTTAGACGCTAAGACTAGGAATATGTTTGAGGCTGAATATCCTAATGAAGAATTTCCTACTCTTGATAAATTAATTCAATTTGTTAAAAAACAATGTAGAATTCTGGAACTCTCTAATTCTGATAAAGATGATTCTCAAAAAACCTCTCAAAATCAACTTCCCGTAAAGTTTTATGACGACCAAAGATCAACCTGATGCTAGTGGCAATAATTTAGTTTGCCCTCAATGTAAATTATCTCATAGATTAACTCAATGCACTAATTTCTTAAATTGACTCCGTCTGAAAGGCATACTTTTGTTAAAAATTCAAAAAGATGTTTTAATTGTTTTGGAACTCATTTAATTGAGAAGTGTGGGTCTAAACATAGATGTTCCCGATGTTTACGTAAACATCACACTTTATTACATCTCGAGGCTCCTAATCCTCCTCAAACTCCATCTAAAGTTCAAAGTTATGTTAGCACTGATCTAAGTCCTCAAGCAATACCTTGTGCTAGTAGTAATAATGATTCGACTTCTAATAAAAATAATAATAATAATTCCTTATCTTTGTCAAGTTTTCAAGTACCTGAAGCTACTGTTAGTTCTTTTAAAGTTCATAGTCCTCAACCTCCTAATATTTTATTAGCTACAGCTTTAGTTTTAATTAAAGATATCTCAGGATCATTACAACCTATCCGCTTAGTTGTGGATAATGGAAGTATGTTAAGTTTTATTTCAGAGTCGTGTGTCAATCGTTTAAACTTACCTCGTCAGAAGTATAATGTGTCTGTTGAAGGATTAGGTGAATGTTCAGTACCCTCTAATCGTGGTTTAGTATCTTGTTATATTCATTCTAGATTACCATCTCAACCTTCTCTTAAGGCTCAAGCGGTTGTTTTATCAAAAATATCGTCTGATCTACCTTCATCTCCTCTACCTCATTCAGTGGTCTCTAAATTATCAAATAAATTTTTAGCTGATCCTCATTTTGCCGAACCGGGTCCTATTGACTTTTTACTTGGAATGGACCTTTGGCCTCACATATTTCCCTCTGAAAACATGGAAATTTTGGCGGGGAGAACCTTCTATATGTTTATCTATTTTTGGCTGGTTAGTGATGGGTAAAATACCGGAGAATATAAATAAGAAGGAGCCTTCAGTTTCTTTATTTTGTTCTAAATCTTTAGATTCAGTTTTAACTAAATTTTGGGAGGTGGAAGAGCCCCTCCCCTCTGATTATGATTTAAATTCACTCACAGATCCTGAAGAAATTAAATGTGAGCAACATTTTGTTAATACTCATTATAGGACTTCTGAAGGAAAATATGTTGTTCAGCTCCCGTTTAAGAGTGAAATTCCTTGTTTTGGCGATTCTTATCGCACTGCCTTGAATAGGTTTCGAAGCTTAGAGTCTAGACTGTCGAAAAATCCGAATTTAAAATCTGATTATGCTGCTAGTATACTTGAATTTTCAATAATGATATATGGAAGTAGCTAGTTCCCCTGGTTCTTATATTATACCGCATCACTGTGTAGTAAGAGAACACAGTGCTACGACTAAAGTTCGTATAGTTTTTGACGCCTCAGCTTGTACTCCTCCTTATCAATCTCTTAATCAATGTTTATATAAAGGTCCTAAACTTCAACGGGATATCACACACATAATATCTTCATTTAGGACTCATGAGTTTACCCTGTGTGCTGATATTAAACAGATGTTTTTACAAGTCATTATAGATCCTAGTCATAGAAAATATTTACATATACTTTGGCGTGACAACCCTGAGATCAGTAAGTGAATATGAATTAAAAACAGTGACCTTTGGAGTAACTCCTAGTCCATATCTGGCTATGAGAGCTCTTCGTCAACTAGTTTATGACGAAGGTTCTAGCTTTCCCTTAGCATCTAGTGCTGTCATTAATGACATCCTGATGGATGATATCATCACAGGAACCTCTTCATTAGATCAAGCTTTGGAATTAAAGTCTCAATTAATTCAACTTCTTAAACTCGGTGGTTTTTCTTTAAGAAAATGGATGAATGATCCTAAATTATTAGAAAATATTCCTGAGTCTGAGAAGCTTGCTCCTGTATCCTTTTCTGATGAAAATAAAAGCTCATTAAAAATTTTAGGTATCCAGTGGGACCCTACCTCTGATCATTTTTCTTTTAAGATTAATATTTCTAACATTAACTTTACTAAGAGAGGACTTCTGTCGATGGTAGCTAGTATTTACGATCCTCTTGGTTGGCTATCTCCTATTATTTTTCTTTTAAAACATTTAATTCAAAATTTATGGTTATCCAAGTGTAATTGGGATGAACACTTGCCCTCTGAAGATGTTTTTGTTTGGCAAAATGTTATTGAACAATTGCCATTAGTGTCCTCACTTCGAATACCAAGATTTATGTTAAGTCCTAATTCATATAAATGTAGCATTGTTGGGTTTTGCGATGCCTCAAAAAAGGGTTACGGTTGTGTTATATATCTCAGATGTGAAGATTCTGTAGATGTTAAAATCAGTTTAATTAAATCAAGACTAAAATTGCTCCTTTAAAATTACTAACCATACCTCGTCTAGAGTTATGTGGGGCTGTGTTGTTAGCTGATACATTGAAGTCTATTAAACCTCTACGTGATAAGCTCAATATTGATAAAATTAATTTATTTACTGATAGTACTATTGTTTTAACTTGGTTACAAACCCCACCTCATTTACTTAAAACTTTTGTGGGTCATAGAGTAGTTAAAATTTTAAATCTAACATCTTATTGTAACTGGTCTCATATTCGTACAGAGCTGAATCCAGCTGATTGTTGTTCTAAAGGTGTTCTACCTGATTTATTATCTCATCCTTTATGGTGGACAGGTCCTAGTTTTCTTATTTCTCCTTTTAATGAGTGGCCTGTTTCTAATTATGAAGTCATAAAAGACATTCCTGAAGTTAAACCTGTAAAGGTTATTTTATTATCTTCTACTCCTAACCAATTTATTGATTGGACCTACAGATTTTCTTCTCTTTATAAATTACAAAAGAGTTTTGCATTTATTTTACGTTTTATTTCAAATTGTAAAAACTGTATTCATGGTGAATCCTCTAAATTAATATCTGATAGATCTGTTAAAATATGTGAGTTAGATGGCGCACTTATTCAATTAATAAAGATATATCAAGAAAAAAATTTTTTCCAAGAAATTAGAGCTTTAAAATTTATATAGTAATTACAATGTTTCTATCAAAAAATTAGCTCCGTTTATCGATAAGTGTGGGATTCTCAGGGTGGGCGGAAGGATTCAAAATTCCTTACTTCCTCTTGAGTCTAAACATCCGATACTGCTTCCTAAAACTTGTCATTTAACAAAACTCATTATAGATTATTATCACCATTGCTATCTGCATATAGGTCCTAGAACTTTACAGTCTATTCTCTCTCAACGTTTTTGGATACTTTCTGCCCGAACAGTAATTAGAAAAAGAATTAGGGAATGTTTAACTTGTTTTAAATTTTCTTCTTCACCTCTTCAACCTTATATGTCAAATTTACCAGCTGCTCGGGTACAACCCTCGAAACCCTTTCTTAAAGTAGGGTGTGACTTTGGAGTCCTATCTTAGTTAAGGAACATAAGAGGCGTAATCCTAAATTGATAAAATCTTATTTTTGCATTTTTGTGTGTATGAGTACTAGGGCAGTTCATTTAGAACTTGTTCTGATTTGTCGACCGATGCGTTTCTTGCATGTCTAGAAAGATTTATTTCTAGACGTGGCGCTTGTATAGAAATAGTAAGTGACTGTGGTACCAACTTTGGTGGTGCTGCTCGACATCTTAAAGAGCTGTACCAATTTTTGAGAGATGAGGAAACTCAAAAAACCCTTAATGAGTTTAAATATAACAATAATCTTCAATATAAGTTTAATTGGAAATTCAATTGTCCTAGCGCTCCTCATTTCAATGGAATGAGCGAAGCGGGTGTAAAGTCCACCAAGCATCATTTACGCCGTATTATGGGAAATCAAACTTTTACTTTTGAAGAATTAAGTACCATCCTATGTAAAATAGAAGCTGTCTTAAACTCAAGACCTCTATGTCCTTTGTCTAGTGACCCTACAGAAAATAGTTGCTTAACACCAGGTCACTTTCTGGTTGGTGATTCAATGGTTTCACTTCCTCAACATGACTTTGTAGACACACCTTATAATCGACTATCTAAGTGGCAACTCTTGCAGCAAATAACTCAAACATTTTGGAGACAATGGTCCTCAGAATATTTACACACTCTTCAAGAGAGAAGTAAATGGACAGAAAATATGTCTAAACTAGCTGTAGGGGATTTAGTTTTGCTAATTGAACCACGTACTGCTCCTCTTACTTGGCCTATAGGTGTAGTTCAGCGTTTACACCCTGGCAAAGATGGTGTTGTCAGAGTGGCCACTATTCGTACTAAGTGTGGTACTTACCGGCGTCCATTAGTCAAAATGATTTTGGTGCCTAAGTCCGACTAAATTTTCAAGATTTAATTTAATTTAATTTTTTGTAAGATCTCTTTTAATTTATTTTATACAATTAAAATTTTGTTTACTCTTTGCCATAGGAGCATTTGGTTAAGAATTTCTTTTGAAGGAGACTTTTTTTATTTTCCAAAACTTTGTCAGAATCTCATTGTTTTGAACTTTAAGTCATATTCTCTTTTAGACATCTCTACCAGTTTGTTTTTAATTTAGTTAAAATTTATTCATTATAAATTTTGGTGGGCGGTAAATGTAGGGTTCAATCAGGCTTATTTTTTTTTGTTCTCAATTTAATACTGTAAACATACATATGTCTATCTTTTCTTTATTTGCTTTTATATCTAAAAATAATATGTCGACATTACGTAAGTTTGCTCTTAAACAGAAGTTTGGAAGAAGAAGAAAAATGTAACGAATAACATTTTTCTGGTCTAGTTTTTCCGTTAGATCACTCTCACACCGAACACACCGATTTCAAGTCTATTCCTGGCCAGGACGTGTGAAATTTTGACTCTACCTTCAAATTTTAAGTATTATTCAATGCGGTGAGTCCTCAACTTTACTATCTCATGATTTTATGTTATCTCTTATTTATTAATTAAGTATGTTCAAAAATCTCAATCGGCGTCTACTAAGTCACAATTCCAATATCGGAACTAAAGACGCAACACAACTAATAAAGTTAAATCAGTGATTAACTTCTAGTCTCAATGAGCACGACGAGCCCTCTGAAGATGAGGGCTCGTCGTGCACATTGAGACTAGAAGTTAATCACTGATTTAACTTTATTAGTTGAGAGCTCGATGTTGCCCCGCCTGCTGATGATGGCGTTAGCCGAAACCGGTCCAGGGATATTTATATCCAACAGCAAGTATCGACGGTAGCTGATTCTTCGATTGCTCCTTCAACTTGCGGTAAATATAACCTTTTTAATGATTCAGCTTTTCACTATCTAGGAGAATGCTAGTATATGGGTGGTTAAGATTTCAACATTTTGAATCGGAAACCCTTTGAAAGGACTAAATCGGTGGGAAGATATCTCAATCCTCGCAAAATGATCGGGAAAATACCATTTGAGCTTTGTAGTCCGGGTGGCTGACACGGGGTTCCGATGGCCTGTTTGCTTGGCTTATTGCCTTTCCGCTGCTGATACTGCTACAACTATTCTACTTCACTCTGTCGAAAACAGGAAACTAAACGTGAGAACTTCAATTTCCTTGTCAACGTCTTCACCGGAAGATTTTCAACTTCTCTTTTTAAAATATTATTCTAAGAAGCCCACGATTTTATAAAACTTTATCTATTGTTACAAAATATTTGCTTTAAACTTTTTATGTAATGTTGTTTAACAAGATAAATAACCTAATAATAGAACAATCGCTTGGATTTAAGCAGCTATTTTTTATTAATGCTTTTGTAATACTTAGTGTTTAAGTAGTAAATTATGCTTACAAGTTTATGTATATAAAACAAGGATTAGTCGAACACTCAAAGTACACAATTTATAGAGTGGAATAAATTAACCCGAATCCCGTCGTTTTAAAATATAAACAGCAAGAAGAACATTAAAAAGGGTGCTCAAGTTTAAGGTGATGAAAACTTTGGTTTCAATAAAGTGAACATATTTTTTAGGGCTTGACCCTGTGAAATATTAAACGCCCTCTCTATACTATTATTTGGTTTTAATAATGTAGTTGAATAATAAAAAGGAGAAGGAGATGTTGGGAATAAAACGTGGTGTAAAGATAGGAGAGAGTAAGAACAGGGGATGTTGAAAATTAGCTCATAAATTCATGTCATAGTTTTGCAGTAAGAGTTTCTGTTACCCTCAGATAAGAGACGGCCCCACTCTATTAATAGCAGAACAATTTTCACTCTATACACACTTTCGTTGTTTGCTATAATGGAACCAGAAGAAATCTGAGTTTACACTATATCTGTAACCCTCCTACACCTACAAAGAAATTTTACAAGCTCATCTAATCTCACACTAAAGCCAATATTGATTCATTTTTATATTTTTATTTCTCCATTTTATTTTCACTCCATTAATTTAAATTGAAAAAAAACAATTTTTTTACGATACATTAACTAATTTAAAGGGTAGAGTAGGTGTTAAAAATATTATACTTCGTTTATCTCTATTTTTTGCACTCTCGTGGTGTTATTATGTTTTATGACTAATTTAGTTATAATTAGTTATTATTATACTAATTATGACTAATTGCATTATTCTATTTATTCTTTAAAATAATAAATAAAGTTTAAACTTTTAAACGTTAACGTCTTGAGAATTACTCTTCACGACATTGCATTCGATATAAATTAAATAAATATTTTAGATGTGGTTTCCATTTATGTTGTTTAATTATACTTAAATCATAATTGTAAAGTAACATAAGTTAATTAACATTAGATATAAACTAGGTGCCGATAGTATAGTATACATTATTATTACTCTTGGACCTCTAAATAAGCTTTCTGACTTAGGCCCGTATTCAAAGACATCTTCCTAACATTTTCCTAACATTCTCCTAACCTTTTTCTAACTTTCTACTTGTTAGACAAAGAAGAAGCGCAAGTGAAGTATACAGTATTATAAAAACCCAAGTCTCTCCACATATAATATTTATGACACACAGGCTTTCAACCTTTCGGTCATCATCAGTGCCGGCGAACGATGTATAAAGGTAGTAAGGAGTCACTTGTTAGCTTTGACAAATCGGACTATTTGTCAAAGCAAATAGTCAAATAGACTATTTGCAAATAGCTAAATAGCTTTGACAAATTGACTATTTGTCGGTCCGATTTGTCAAAGCTAACAAGTGACTCCTTACTACTTTATACATCGTTCGCCGGCACTGATGATGACCGAAAAAGTTGAAAGCTGGCTCTGTCAATAATATATATATGTGAGAGACTTGGGTTTTATTAATTTCTCTTGTTCCTTAAGAGAATGGTTAGGAAATGTTAGGAAGATGTCTTTGAATACGGGCTAAATCTTACAAAGATGCCTAAAAGTGGTCAAATATAAATAAATAAATAAATTGGCTATATTTAACAAATTAGTGTTCTGAACAATAAAATAACAAAAGATTTTTTTTTTAAATTTGATAAATAAGTAAAAAAAAGTAGCTGCTATTTTTTTCCTAAAAGTGGTCAAATATATACTACTATAGTAGTTATAATCGTCTGTTCGGGTGTAAATTATTATACGCTGCCACTTTTATAATCCGCCAATTTTATAACAATCTTTTAAAGGAATAATAAATTATACCAAACAAATTAAAAGTAACCTAATTCTAATAGTACTTTAAGTACAAAGGACAGAAAAAAGAATGAATGAAAAAAAAAAAAACGATTAATCTAATATTAAAAAATAATAGAAGAGGGCCAAGGATTTGTCCCTGAGGTATCCAATACTCAGAAGACTGCAATAAGGTAGAACTAATGTAAAATTATTGTGTGACGCCACCCACTTGGTGTACAGTACACTACTCAATACTTGACTATTATACCCAATAGTATTAATTTTTCATCTATTATTATATTTGTATCTCCTACGATGACAATTTATTGAGAATAAAACCCCACACAATGAAATCGGTAATCAGATAATTCTGAGTAAGAGTATAATTTTACTGTTCAAAATCATAAGCAGTTAAAATTTTCTAATATTTGAGTATTATAGTTGCTCATACTAATATTATGATATGTTGTAGTATTAGGTAAAATAATAAACCAGTATAATATATATTTTATATATATATATATATATATATATATATATATATATATATATATATAATATATATATTATATATATATATATATATTATATATATATATATATATATATATATATATATATTATATATATATATTTTTACAAAATTTACTTGTATTATTCATATTAATATCTGGTTTGTATTGTTTGTTCACAAATTAAACCACAAAAATTTACTTTATTGAAAAGGGATCGGAACTAAACTCGAAAATATATTATTCACCTGCAATAATTTTTAATCAGGCAGGCACACCTGAAAACCGAAAACTATTATCATAAATTTTAATTTTTTGTTAAACTTGAAAAATTATTTTTAAAAAATTATAAAAAAAATTGTCCGACAGTAACAAACTTAAAAATAATTTACTTAAATGTTGATAATAAAATTTTATTAAATATAATCCAGCATGAAATGATGCCATCCATGATTAGAAGAAATGTAAGAATATAACAATAAAGGAGATTCGGAGTAATAGCACTTACGTATAAAAATATTCCTTATTAATTTCATTCTTTTGGAAACTTTAAATTTATGTAACGATTATTTTTTATATTTTAATAAAAGAATAAATATCTCTAAAAGTTTTATAAAAATATAATAGTGTTCTCAATTAAAACATTATTCTACATTCGTATAACATTAAATGTCTTTAGAATGTAAAATAAGAACATTAATGTCAATGTTATAAAAAATATTTTAACTAAATGAGAGGATTTTAGAGGTAAAATGTGTTTTTATATTATGTCTCAATAGGATATATATGGGTCGGAATTTATGTAAAATGTGTTAGAGGTGTAAAATATTTGTTATTATATTTTTGTTAAACATGTTTTGAGTATAATTTTTAAAGTCTTACTGTATTTATGACAGGACATTAGAGTCACTTTTTCTGTTGTTGATAACATTTTTTGATTCTCTTTATTTCATTTCTTTATTTGTTCATTTCGTAGAATGATCTTTATGTTATAGCGCGTTTTATTTCTTTAAGTTTAAAAGTAAAGATCTAAAGATATATTTTGTGAATACTTTATTAATCTTCTGTATTTAAAATATTCGTATAAGATATGTTTTTTAACATATCTTTTCTAAACATTAGTTGTAATAAGTAGATGAAAAAGAAGCTTTAATATATGGTTCGTTAGGTTTAATGATTCTACATCTATTTATACTAAATCCATCAACACCAGAGTGCAACCACTGGATTGTTACCAGCCTCTCAAGTCAACGAAACTAAGCTAACCCTAATACTTGTTACAATAATCGATGTTGTATTATTCAATATAAAATTAAAAAAAATATTGATCGCGATTATCGCTTCTGTTATTGTTGATTACAATAAGAATTTAAATCATAACTTAAAAATAATTTCTTTTTATAGGAAATTACGGTTCTCCTAGGGAAAGGTAACATTCTGATACATCCAAGGACATAAAACAGGAAATTTTTAAGGTTTGTTCTTAAAGAGTAAAATTTTACTGAAATATTTTTTACTTAAACCGATTTTTATTTAAATTATTTACTTATATTTTTTTAGGAATAAAAAATATATATTTATGATCAGGGGAACTCTATTTTGGCAAACCTTGCTCCCTACTTCGATTTCTAAACGTAAATTAAAAAGAAAATTCATCTGACTCTTATTAAAAAATTATTCCTGCATTTCCACTACTTTTTAAAAAAATAGTTTGAAATAATCGTTAATGGACCTTTAAATATAAAACAATTAATAACTAAAATGGCCTTGGGGTAGTTAACTTTATTTTGATATTTTTTATCATAAATCCAGTTATTCTGATCTGGATTAAAAATATAAAAGAAATATAAAAATGCGTATATAATTTTTATTGCCGTTGTCTTATAGTTTTATATCTTAAT
Source organism: Microvelia longipes (assembly GCA_018340805.1). Lineage (NCBI taxonomy): Eukaryota > Metazoa > Arthropoda > Insecta > Hemiptera > Veliidae > Microvelia > Microvelia longipes. The sequence continues at coordinate 13,201,084 of JACMZG010001870.1, read as the reverse complement.
ATAAGTGTTGTAGATAAGACCACACACATGTGGAAAGGAATAAAAATTAAGATATTTTCATTGCGTTTCTTGTTTTATAACTATACAAGTTAATTATTAATTATGCCAGGTTTTTTGTATTATTATTTTTTTTATAGCTGCTATATTATATAGTCACGCAATGGAACTCCAAAAAATATTAACTCATCTAAATAATATTATTTTTCGTTCTATAATTATTTTATTATTCGTACATACATTTTACTTTTTCTGACTAAAAAGTTATAAAAATTACGTATAATTATATACATAACCGAATGTTAAAACATATTTATAACAAAATCGGGTACCGGTGTCTCGAAACTTTTCAACGCCACACCGGATTCTCCACTCATCCTCTCTTTCAGACTCGCTTCGCTCGTCTGGAACAGTGTTACATAGATTTGTTTCATTCCCGACGGTCCTCTATCCAGGCACTAAGTAGTAGTAGTAGTATAGTAAGAGTGGGGAGGTCAAGCCTGGTGAGTAGACACACCATTGGGTCCTTTTCACCAACCCCGAAGTCAACCACCTATCACTGTACTTCCACTACTTTCTCCTCGTCGAACCTCCTGCTGCGATGGATGAAAGTAAGAATGTCCTGCCATCTTAGAGACTCCATTTCCTCTTCGAGAAGCGTTCCAGTTCCAAATATTTGAAACCTGAGCCTTTCCAAACCCTTCACACGTTGCCAAATAGTGATAGGCTGTTTCTTCCTCATTGTCTCACATATTGCACATATTGGCTCTCAGTCACCTTCATTAGGGCTAAATGCCTATTAAGCCTGCAGTGCCCAGTGATTACTCCTACTATAAGTCTGAGACTACTTACTCAAGTCAAGAAGCCATCTAGATTTCCTTCTATCTAATGTTGGAAATATCATCTTTGACTGTCTACATCCGTGTTGTTTTCCCATGTGATTTTAGTTTCCTTCCCAAATCCAACTTTTTACATGGGATTTGCCTGCCTTCTTGTCCAATTTATTGCAGGCTCTGGCCCACAGAAGTCTGTAGATGCCCTTTTTTAGCAACTTCGTCGGCTTTTTCGTTTCCAGCTATGCCAGTGTGTCCAGGACCCATATCACTTTGACCTTTAAGTGTTCAGATAGCTGTTCCAGAGCTTCCCAGCATTCTAATACCAAAGAAGAATTGATATTAGGAGAAGCTAAAGCTTTTAGAGCAGCTTGGCTGTCAGAGCAAATTGCTATAGACTTATATTTTGGGTTTTTTAAGTCTGGCTGCCTAGTCGCTTCCAAAATGGCAAAGACTTCGGCTTGGAACACTGTAGTTAATTTACCTAGAGAAAAACTTTTGGTAAAGCCTGAGTTTTCTATGTATAGTCCTGCTCCAGATAAGCCTGTATCATTTCGTGAACCATCAGTGAATGTCACAAGAGTCTCCGCATTAAATTTTACCTCACCCTTTTCCCATTTATCTCTAGAAGGGATATCTATTTGAAACCTCTTGTTTAGCTTGAGTTTAGGTTTGATCAATATCACAGGTATCGTTGTAAAGGGAATTTCACGATGTGCCAAACTCTCGATTGCCATATGACCTACATTGAGAGCCCTTCCTTTCCACCATCCACAGTCCCTAACTCTTAAGAAGGAAGAAATTGCTTCTCCTTTAATCCATACCTGTAGTGGGGGTAGTCCAGCCAGAGCTTCTAATGTCGCGGTAGGAGTGGTCCTCATCGCCCCTGTAATGCTCTTGCATGCTAACCTCTGAACTTTATCAAGTTTCCTGATAGTTTCTTTAACATCAACCTTGGGCCACCAGAATAGAGATCCGTAATGAATTCTTGGTCTTATAACGGCGGTGTAGAGCCATTTTAGTATCTTTGGAGAGAGTCCCCAGGATTTCCCTACTGCACGTCTAAGCTGCCAGAAAGTCATTATACTTTTCTCTACTATTTTATTTATCTGAGCGTTCCAACTAAGACGAGGATCAAAGATAAGACCTAAATATTTTACTTCATTAGTTAGAGTTAGCTGCTGTCCAAAAAGCCTAGGTGCTTGAAAACCTTCGATTTTTCTCTTTTTTTGTAAAGAGCATCAATTCCGTTTTGAAAGGATTAACAGAGAGCCCTGCATCTTTGCACCAGTTTTCAATTATCCTGCAAGCAAGTTGCATTCTTTCACAACACGTTGTTAAGAATCTGCCACAGATCAAAACTAATCCGTCATCTGCATAGGCCTGAACGTAGAAATCATCCTTTGTAAGTTTTCTTAGCAGACCATCCATTTACTAAGCACCATAGGTGGGGAGAGAGGCAGCTTCCTTGAGGGCATCCTCCCGTGACTTTGATGTTAACATTAGTGCTTCCGAGCGTAGTGCTAATTTTCCTATCTTTCAGAGTAGATAATATCCAGTTGATAATGCTTTAGGAGTTTCCCTTCTTTGGAGTTCTTCTTTATATATTGCTTATTCTTGCTTTGTCAAATGCCCCTTCTACATCGAAGAAGAGCCAAGGTGAACTCCCCTCTATGCAGAGATTTCAATGGTTGAGATTGCTGCATGAAGGGCAGTCTCGGTGGATTTACCTTTAGGTATGCATGCTGATTTACTGCAAGTGGTTGCTTTGAAAGGACTCTTCTTAAAAGATAATTGTCAACGATTCTTTCTAGAGCTTCAGCATAAATGATGTAAGGCTTATGGGTCTAAAAGATTTGGCTATTTGTAATCTTTCCGTCCAGCTTTAGGTATAAATACCCACCCTTGCATCTTCCATTGCTTCTGGAACTATCCCCATAGCTAAGCTACTTCTAAAAAGCTCCTTTATAGATGGCAAAGAGCAGGTCTAATTCGTTTTGTAATAGAGCTGGAAATATCTCATCTGGCCCCGATGCCTTGAATGGATCAAACTGGGTTTATGGCCCATCGGATTGATTCATCGGTGATTAAAAGTGCTTGCGAGGTTCCAATCAGGTTTTATTTTTCCGTTACATCTGAGGCTCTCTCACCCTCTCTCCAGGAAAATGAGTTTGAAGAAGTACTTGAAGAGTATCCTCTATATCCAGAGTCCAGGATGCATCGTCTTTTTTTTATTGAGCCTAAAATCTTTTCACTTCCTTCAATACTTAGTATTTAGCCAGCCTTGAAGCTTCTGGCAGAGAGTCAATATTGCTACAGAAACCTTTCCAACAGGATCTTTTATTTTTACGTATTTTCTTTTTTAAAAATTCCTCCGAGCTTCCACGAAAATGTCCCATTGAATGTCCTCATTGGTCGCGGCCTTTGTTACTATAAGCCTTGCGATAGGCTTTTTCTAGCTGTCTTTCGAAGAATATCTAAGTTTTTATTCCACCATGGAACTTCTTTTGACGATTTACTTTTTGCTGGAACATGCTTCCTTAAATGCGTTCTCCAACCATTTTTTCCAGAAACCTAGCTCTCTATCTTCAAGTTCCTTCGGACATCTAATATTACTTATTAACACTTCATTAAGAGGTTGAAGCTGCTCACGGTAAACATTCCAATTGGTTCTTCTTGGTATTCTGCGTGGTGAAGTTATAATTTTGTCTTTTGAATGCTTAGGCAGATCATGCGGTGTCAGACACATTAAATTCTGAGGAGACGTACCAATTAGAAATTAAATCAACTATTTTTCTTGAAGCAAGAGTTATATCAATTACCTCTGAACGGATTCTATTTATGAAAGTAGGTTCTGTGCCTCTATTTAAGATTTCGAGGTTCGTAGATGCCAGATATTCTAGGAGAGCATCTCCTCTATTATTGCAGTTAGAACTACCCCATGCGAAATTGGTGAGAGTTTGGCGTCACATCCAATAATAATAGGAATGTTTTGATTCTCCGAGAATCTTAGGATAGCTGTTAAATCATTTGAAGAGAGTTGCTCAAGGTCGTATGGAAGGTATAAACTGCATAGTATTACCTTATATCTTATGTCATTTAATTTAAAAACTAAAAGAGCTGCGGTCGAATCTCGTGTTCCAAGAGAAGAGATGATGGTTAGTTCTAAATCGTCGACGCAAGAATGCATGTTCTGGGATTGGGCTCGTTTGGTCCAGTTTTTCCACCGATCAAAAGTTTAAAACCAACCTTTCGCAAGCTTTTTATGTACCCATTATAGGCATAAGGTTCTTGAATTAGTACAACCGTAGAAATGTTTGGTTAGAAGTTTCTGTAATTCTCCTACAGCATCTTGGCTATGCTGTAAGTTTATTTGGTTTGACTTGGATTTGTTTGCCGTCGATACCCGAGTTTCGACGACGTTTGTTAATACTACTGCTACCATTTACTAACCTCCGCCTATTGCATCATTGCTTTCAGGGGTTGTTTTTCCTACATTACTATTATTCCTACTCCTAATTCTAGCTATTTTCCTTTGATAGAACGGACAGATAGGGTCTTTAACCGAGTGATCGCATTGTCTTTTGCTGTTTTATCAAGTCGCCGCACGTAGGTTTCTTATTTGCCAGTCTATCAGGACAGTTCTTTAAAAAGATGGTTTTTCGTTGCTGCAGAAAGCCACACTGCTTTCACACCTTTTGTCCAAGTGACAGTTTGTCAGGATATATGCCCGATTTGGCAGCATCTCAAACAACGTGTTACCCAGAAATAATTTTTTACTTCTATACTTAGTCCAGTCAATTTGATGAATTTATCTTTCAATAACACTTCTTTTACTTCGCGCGGAACTTCCACGACCCATCGAACAAACTTTCCTCCCCTCATCCAACTACATGGGAGGGTAAATTTGTGGTATAATCTAATATTTTTGTCCTTGAATTGTGGGAGCCTACTTAGATTATGGTCGAAAATGTTACCAATAAGCTCTTTTTTTGTCATAGTTGAGTCAACACCAACTATAAATTATTTGTTTCACCATGTTCAATAGGACTATTGGCTATCAGACATGATCTTTTAATTTTGAGCACACCATAATCTTATCTCTATCTTCAGAGGTTTTCACACTCTAAAAGGAAGCTTACACCTTTCCTTTTTGGTACATATTGGTAACCTTTACGTCTTTTAAGACAGGCTTTTAATTTGGTCAGAATAGCAACCCCTTAGGTTATTCAATAAAGTTTCTCATTTAAGGGGGCTGCATCTGACTTAGGAGCTGTATTATCATTTATTTTGGACTAAAGTTTCTTTACTCCTGTCAAAATTCTATTACAACCGATTGTTCAAAGTCTATTGTCTTTTTGGTTTTCTCGGTAGTGGAAGGGGGCTGGTTATTTCTACTTTTTTTAATATTTGAGAGTAATCTAGCTCAGTGTTATTTTTGGTCACTTTCTGTTTTGTTAAACTAGATTCAGTATTAGTATTATTATTGTTGTTAAGAATAGCTTTTATCATTTTCCTGTTGCCGTTTTCAACAGCCACAAGAGATGACCTCCATCTTATTTTTACCTTTATTAGCCAGGCACTAATCTTCTGCGAAACACTATATACTTTTCCTACATATCATATTTTCAGTTATAAATTGAGTAATAAAGTTATAAAAAATTATATGAGAATGGTCATTATGTAATCACAAAATAATTTTAATTTAGTTCTCAAATCTCTTTGCAATAAAAGTTAAAATAAATTAATTATGGTTAGTTTATATAATTAAAGTAAATTAATTGAGAAGTTTCTTTACCATTTAGTATTTGTGATGGATGGTTTAGAAGTAATTTATTTTTTTATGATGGTTATGGTAGTTGAAAGTAATTTATTTTTCTTATTAGTATTGTAGAATTAGTAATTTATTTTCTTATTTGAGGTATGGTAGAAATGTAATTATTTTCTTATTGAGTATGTAGAAAAATTATTTTTCTTTATTTGATGGTATGGTGTAGTAAAGTAATTTTAATTTCTTTTAGAGGTTATTGTGTAGAAAGTAGATTATTTTCTTATTTTGATGATTATTTGTAGAAAGTAATTATTTTCTTATTGTGATTATGGTAGAAAGTAATTATTTTCTTATTTTGAGTTTATGGTAGAAAGTAATTATTTTCTATTAAGATTATATTCTTGTTAAGAGCATACTATAATAGGTTTTTACGGGAGTCCTCAATAAAGTCTTCGTGTATTAAAGCATGATTGAATAAGATAAAAAAATGGTTTTTTCTACTTTTATATTAATATTTATATAGCAATGTTTTATTTTCAATGATATTTACCCTATGATCTGCTTATTTATTATTTTAAGTATAAGTTTATCTTGTAAAAAGTTAAAAAAAAACGGGAACGGGTTTCTCGTGTGAACTTTTCTCTCATTTACATCTTGGAATTCGCTACGGCTTTCATCTCATGCTTCGGACTCGCTCTTTTGGCTCGTCTCAGAAATTACAGTTCGTCCCATTTTTATAGACTGCAACGTCGCTCCTTTTGTATATTAAAATTTTTTGTAATGCCTTACTTTGTTTGGTTTATCCTGCTTAAAGGAGTACATATGATTAATTCACTTAAAAGGAAACGAGTTTAAATTAGAATAAAAATAATCATTTAAGATTGTGTGAATGTTTATTTTTTATGTCCCTCAGGTTAATATTAGAAATCAAAACATATTCACATCATCTCACGATAATCAAATATTTTTTTTGAACAACCATTTTTATGTTTTTTTTTAGTTTGGTTATAAAGTTCTCATATTTAATTAAAATAGGAAGTTTAGTTAGTGAGTATACTGTAAAGTTTTCATATATAAGTTTTTCCCTGTTTTACAGTGTGTCTTGTAACTCTGTTTACTTTTAGTACTGCCACTTTGTTAAGCAAAAATTATTATTGTTTTATATAAGTATCATTGAGTTAATTAAGTATATAAGTTTTCTTGATAAAATACTCTGATATAGTGTGAGAATCATAAACAATTCCAGCAATTTGCCTTTAGGAGAATAATAGAAATGGAGTATAAGATAAGTCAATAATGTAAATCCAGCAAAGACAACTAACACATCTTTTCCTTTTAATGGATTAATAATTAATTCTAATTTATATTTATTTTTTTCTCGTACGATAAGTTTTTGTTTGTGGTTTTAATGAATTGTAATATTTTGACATTTGACAGACCAGACGGAGATTAACACGGTTGATTCTATGCGGCCTTAAGATATAAGAAACTAAGCCTAAATTAATGTGTTATATATATACGGTTTTATAGTGAAGAATAGGTTTTCCGGAGGGATGCTTTTAGTGGATTTATCGCAACTAGACCCTGGTGCCCAGACTGCTGACCCACGTCTTGTTTAGTAGCGTAAATGCATTTACTTTCCTTCTTTTTGGTTTTATTATAATATCCTTCTCATGATATACAAATTTTCACCAATAAAAAATACCTTTTTCTTTTAGTATTATCCTTGTAGGCTTTTTGTCCTTTTATTTATAGTTTTATAATATTTTTATTTTATTAATTACATTTATTTTTTTGTTCATTATCATAATTAATCTATAATTTGCCATTCATTATAATTTGTTAATATATTTTATAATTTTTTCTATGTTATTGTCCGAACAAGTCTTGCTTATTATATAGTGGTAGAGATCCATTAAAATTACTTATAATAATAATTTACTAATTTATATTCATTCTGTTAATATTATTTTCTATTCCTTATTTTATAAAATACAGATAAATTACATTTTCTTTAATTGAATTTTGATTGCCTTTACTTTTTTATATTATTTTTTACTTTATCATCGTCCTTATCTTATATGATTGGTCTTAATTTACTATTACAATTATGTCTTAATTTACCATTATTATAAAGCTAATTCTATATGGCCTTTTTCCTTTTATTAGTTATACAAACTATTTCACGTTTTTTTTCATTTTGATGTTGTGTGTCGCATTTTTAATAATTTTATCTAGCTTTATTTATGATTTTACCTTTTTTTTACTGTTTTTAAGTTGTTTGTACGTCTCTTTGTACATAATATCAAGACTGATATGCTTGAAAAATAAATTTTATAAATTAACTCAATCTACATTAGTGTAATGGTATAAATATATAATTTTACGGTAAAAAGATATTAAATTTTTATCCTTTATGAAGAAATATATACAAATTAAAAAATTCTTAATAGATGAATACATATTATAATTTCTATGTAAATTATTATATTATGTAACTAATTAATATTAATTTAATTTTATTATTTTTTTTTTTTTTATTATTATTATTAATATATATAATCTATCTAATAATTGAATTAATATTATTAAATTCTTAATATACTAGAACTCCACTTTGTGAGCGTTAGTTAGTACTTAAGAGTGTGAATGCATCGCAACTTATGAAAAATAATAAAATAAATAAAAAAAATTAAAAATAAATCTAGGCTGGCCATGTGATGATCCACATTGTATAATCATTTCATCTGTGAACCTTAAATCCATAATATAAAAGATATTATCTCCGCTAATTATTTATATATATCTGCTTATTATTTACTTTTTAGTCTTTTAATTAGCTTATATTCTATATATAAAGGCTTTATTTAATTTTAATTAAACACCCCGATAGTTTTTGTTGGTTCCTAATAAAATTCTNCCAGTTTTTAATTTTTTCAAAAAATTTTTAAATTTTGACCATGAAACATAATTTTCTTTTTTCTACTCTTAAGAGCTTTCAAACGAATACAACACGTTTTTTCGCTCAAAATTTTTTTTATACGGTCCGCCATTTTGGCTGCCATTTTGAAAATATTTTTCGGAATATTACCAAAATTACAGCTCTGACATAATTAGTTTTACCTGTATACAAAATTTTATCAAAATCGGTCAATTTTACGGCAGTTATCGCGACACGTACAAACAAAAACACACAAACACACAAACACACAAACACACAAACAAACGCGCCGTCCAATCTTCTGAAATGTAAGAACTCACTTACGTTCGTTCAATAATAACTTAACTAATTTCATAAATGATTTAATTGAATGAATATCAATTAAATCTAAATAAATATAATTTTTAGTAATAAATAATTACAACTTAACTACAATAAAATAAAAATAAATTGTTAATTAAATAATTTTATAAACAATAATTAATCATTTAACATCATTGAGTCATTCGAAGATCTGTTGAATATATAAGTAGCAATGTTTTAGCGGAATCAGTTATGACATCATCGTAAAGATGCAATGTTTAAGATACGATGTCATTGCTCTCGATCAAATAAAACGGAAGAAAACTGGAGAGTATTAAATAATTATGGGATGTGATCACCCGTTAAATACACTGCTGGTATGTAGTAAATATGCAAATAATAATTTTTTAAAGTAATTCTTTCCATTAAAAAATAAAAGAGAGCAAATGGAGGATTTTCTTTTTCCCTAAAGAGCATATATAACTCAATCAATAACATTAATTTTTATAATGGAATTAACAGTGAAATGTTCAAAGAGCTAGTTTAGGTATAGGCTAGGCTAGGTATTGTCTTGTTACTCCGAATAAAAGAATGAAGCAGTAAATACAATAGGTTAAAAGCAGAAGGAAAAATATATATAAAAAAAAGAGATGAGAAAGCTTTGACCAAAGATTAATATGAAAAAGTTGGTTGACATCTGTCAAAATCATGATGTTTTTACCGCATAAACTTTAAATTCATAAATCATATAATATATTGATAAATATAGAGCTAATATTCTTAAAAAGAACTATACTTATAAAAAAAATCGAGTATGAGGTACCTCAGAACTTTTCCTCATCACATCGAATATGCTAAGCTCATCCTCCCTGCTTCGGACTCGCTTCACTCGTCAATTTACCAAATTTATACTACAACATGTCTCTGGACTGGCTTTGCTCGTCCCCAGATAGTACCCATCACCCATACAGCACTGATCACGCTCAATGCTCCTTAATTTTTATGATCCAACAAAAACCATGGATATACTTGCCATATTGAAACGAAACTTATTTATAACTACTTATTTACAAGGTGTACTTATATATATAAGGTAGTAATATACACTAGTACCAAATTTCAACTCAATTGGACCATTTTCCAATTCTTTAAAAAACGTACACAAGTCATTCAATAAAATTTGAACTATTGCTGATAATGAGATGAAACTTGGCACATATGTCATATTTATAAATAGTCACATGCGTGCCAAATCTCAATCTGATCACATCATTATTCCACGTTTTATGATTTTTTTGAAATCTTCACCGAGTCATTACTGCGGGTTAATGAGGTCATAAAAAAATTATTTTTTGAATAGCACAACTACAGTGGTAGACTGATTTTTGTAAAAAATTCAACTCTCTAGCATAAATACACTGGGCGCTACGATGATAACAGATACTCACACTCATACAGACAGACAGCTTTGCGAAAACCATTCAGGAGGCCTTACAAATTCCTGAAACGGATAATTCCGGTTTCATCCCGGTTTCTGTTTTTTTGCCAACACAATACTTTCCCTATATACCTACGGTATATATGAGGATAAGTAACAAGGCTGATCAAGAGTCGTCTTTAATGCATTTGTGAATATAATATAAAATTATCACCATATATGATTGAATGTCTACCGCATCAATCAATAAAATTAACATAAATACCGTTTTACTTTTTAAAAGGTTAACTTAACCTAAGACTAAAACACCCTAGATATTTGGTTACCTAATAATTCTGAGGTCGAGTGTAGCGGGACCAAAATAATACCACCTTAAGCTTTGTGTAATCATGACATTCTGAGGTCAAGCATAGTCAGACCTAAGTAATATTACCTTAGGCTTACTTGAACCTAGGCTTCCTTTCCCTTAGGTTGGAAGTTGTGAGGAAAAGTACCTAATAGTTTTTAATATGTTGTAAGTAGCTTGGCTTCTTCTGTGATGGAACTCATCACATTACACAAAACATGACTTGTTTTATTTAGTTGACACCATATAAGTCGTTAAGTATTTATGAATATTAATTTAAAGTAAACTCAATTAAAATTCGCGTGGAATTAAAATTTGACTACGCTTGCATCACCTAGGAGGGCTGCAGTAGATACAAATTTAGTAGCGGTCAGCTGCTATTGCATCGTGGGACTCGTTGGAGCCGTTTTTGCTCTTTTCAACTTTAATTTCTTCGTATTTGAGATAAGTCTGAAGACGAATGATCTTTATAAGTAAATTGGTTAAGATAGATAAAGTAATTTCATGTTCATTATACAAATTTAATTACGAATCGGTTTGGTCCATATTTTATTGTTACTTATTTGAATATAAAAATAAATTGTATTAATTCGCAAATTTTGGTTGATGTTGGTTATTCAAGTCGGGGGCGATCGACGATCTCCCCACTCCTACCCCCTTTTGAGAATATTTAATTCTGAGCTAGATAACAAGTTTTCTTTAAATAAGATATTTATTTACAAGAAGTCCAACTATAATTTACTTTTGATGCGATCCAGAGGTAAGTTAGGCTAAGTTTTAGTTTGGGGTCGTCCACCCCCTTGGTTGGACCTTGTAACGTTTCTTAATCAAACCTAATTATCGCTTAGGTAACTATCGCACTAAAATACTAGAAGGCCTTATTTTAAAATTAAGAAAAAATCACTAAAAATATTGACTGTTTTTGAGGAGAGTAAAACATTATTGGTAGGCATTTACCTGAGTGAAATTGGCTTCGAGTGAAAGAGCTGTGATGTTGTATTTACTGAGGAAATCGATACAGGGTCTCTCACTCCGACACATCTCCAGCCTCGATAGCAATTGGATCCTAACTTCTCGTAGAGCTGCAAAAATACAACAAACAACAGGTTTAGAGGAATCAACTTCATTGGTGTCTCGCAGTGTTATCCGGTAATCATCACAAAATATTTGGTGTGTAAACATATAATTTAATAAAATGGGTCTGTTGGTAAGACTGTCAATATCAGAGTATTATAATATTAAAGGAGTCCCATAGAAAATGGAGCACATTTTAAAACGTAATATGGAATTTTTTGTAACAATGTCCTATTTTATTTAATTTTTACATACCTTAAACCATATTATATACCATTTTAATCAGAAAAATACCATCCACCCAATTAAAGAGTTTAAAAAAATTAAGCAAGAGTGCAATCACTGAATTTTTTTCTCTAACAAGTCTTTCCATGCCATAACAACTACGTCAGCCCTTGTAACAATAATACTTGTAACAATAATTGTTGTTGTATTACTCAATAGAAATGTTTAAAAAAAAATTAAATGTCTAATAAACACAAATGATAAACAACCTGATGTCATAGAGTAGCCCAATTATTAACTAAGTAGTAACATTATGCTATTAAGTAGTAACGTTAAGTTAAGTAAACCAACTGAAAATAATTTAAAGTAATATATAATATATATAAACCTAATAATGTATAAAACCGAGTCCGGTAGCTCAGTGGTAGAGCGCTCGCCTTTCGACCTGGAGGTCGAGGGTTCAAATCCAGCCGGGGGAGGACATCAATATGAGGTTATCCCTTGTACCGTACACTCGGGAGGTCTTGAATTCAAGGCCGGCCAACCCAGCCAAGGTTTTACGTGGTTTCCTTGGCTACTAATACGCAAATGCGGGGTTGGATCTAGTTTCATCTGAGACAAGTCTGGATCCACGTTTCCGTTGTCTCCAGCTCACGAAAAGTTAATGTTCTGCGGGCTGGGGGAGATGAAGGTCGGAAAGATATACTGAGCCTTTGAATGTCTGAAAACTTAGTCAGTGAAAGTGATGGCGGCGACACGAGTAACGTAAGTGACTAGGAACAAAGTGCTCGGTTCTTGAAGACAGGCGTCTCCTAATAGCACTGCGGAGCTTTGACTTTCAGGTCAGGGCTATAGAATGAGTTTGTACACACTGACATCTGGGAGCTAGAGTTCTTTGTCGGGTGGCACTGGACTGGCTAGAGTGGTGAGCCTAGCTTAGAGTCTGGTGATGCTAGTGGAACTGATGAGATTGGTGAGACTGAAAGGACGAGGTCAAGTGAGACTAATGTGATCAGAGGAGCTAGTAAGACTAGATGAAACAAGCACACAGTGAACTGGTAGTCGGCGCTAGCCAGAGCAGTGAGCCTAGCCAGAGTCTAGCTGGTCTAGATGAACTAGGCACACTGTGAACTAGTCGCAGATACTAGCCAGAGCAGTGAGTTTGGATAGAGTCTGGTTGAGCTGGCTGGATGAACTAGACACACTGTGAACTGGTTACATGTGCTACCATGTACGGAGGGTGTGCTTCCTAGATGATTCGATGTGTACAAACTCGGGGGTTAATGTTGAGTGAGATTTGAGTGAGGGGGAAACGCTAAATGACCCTACGGGTTAAAGCGTAAAAAAAAAAAAAAAAAAAAAAAAAAAATAATGTATAAACCTAAAGTAATATATGTGGGGTAAAATAATACATAAAAAGTTTATATATTACTTTAGTGTTGGGCTACAAAATAATATGAAGAAAACGGCATGGTAAGGTTGCTAAGCCAGGAGCCAGGCCCGTTGCCAGCCAAAACTTGAAGCGGGGGCGAAACCAAGCCCAGAGGGGGGATATTCACACATCTATAAGGGACTTCCACTAAAAAAACTACTTTATTAGAGGGGGCAACATTTTTTCCAGGGGGGAGGGGCGATGCCCCCTCAGGCCCTAGCTCATCAGACCAACAGTTATATACAGCAGTTATATATCAGCTGTTTTTTGTTTTTAATAACAATTTTTCTTTTCTTAATTGGTGTAATGTTTTTATGGTTTTAACTACTTTTTTAATATTAACTTTTGGTTTTGATGCTATTAACTGTTGTTTTACATATGTGGTGGTGTAACTATATTACTTATTGTAAGTTTGGGCAATGATTATTTTAATATTACTTGCATTTGTTTTGATATGTTTTTGCCTTGTTTGGTATGTATATTTTTATTTCTGTTCTTTTGTAATTGGTTTATGGTTTTGTTTACTTGTTATTAGATTCACTGAGGATGCCAAGCATCGCTTGTGCGAAAGCTCTGATGTAATAAATTAAAACTAACAAAAACTAGGACTGTGTCTTCATTATTATTCTTTCCTCCGAAAATAATTTACTTCTTCCAAGTAAACGGCGTGGGAAAATAATGATGTTCCAATGAGGTTCCAATCAGTTCAACCTTATTGGTTCCTCAATACTATTCACCCACGCTGTAAAATGATTATGACTGAGTTCAATACTATAACAATGTAAGCCATATTATATAATTGCATTTATAGAAGATCAGCAAGCTTCTGGTTGAGGGGGGGGGGGTAGTGGAAGCATCTCCATAGTTATTTACACATCAAGATGAGTAAAGTTAAACACAATCCTCTGAGCAACGAAAGTTGATTCCTGAGGGAAAGCCGAGAGAATCACGGATGTTACACCTCAAGGACAATCAAACTTAAACTCAAATGGCCCAGTAGGCCCAATGTTACAACTCCCTGCTTCAGCTTCTTATTTCAAAGCAGTTACATAATTCTATATACTCTGAAAAATAAGATGTGAGCCTTGGATTCTGGAGGTAAAAGATCTTTAACTCTTACTAACCCAGACGGAAAACAAAGTTTCAGTCTGTTTGCTATGCTACATCTAGGAACAGTTTCATCATTCATCATTCGTCATTATTTATGAGTCGAAATAACACCATGTCCCATTCTGTTTTGTAACTGTTTTGTTTTGTCTCTCACAAATATATTGTATTGAACATAAGTGTAAGTATAACTTTAACTTAAGTAAACTCTAAAATACTGCCCTATAAGATTGTTTTAGACGACTCACCACTCTCCAAACTGATGGCATGTTCTCGAAGGGGTTTGGTCAACAAATCAATGTTGTTCAAATCAGCTCTGATTAATTTGAGTCCGGACACTATGGTTGTGAGATTTGCCAGAACCGTCGCCTTGGAGATCTCTCCAAGTTTATTCTTCACTATCTCTCCACTACCTAAAAACCAAACGACAAATAGCAAACATAAAATATAACACATCTTCAAAAGCAGAAATAGTTTCAATAGAGGCTCACAAACAACTGAAAAAGAAAATTTATTTGTGATAATTTTGTTCCTTCGTACCATCTGTTTTAAATAATATAGACCTTGGGCCCATAGCCACTAGCCATGTCTGCAAACTTCCATGGGTTGGGAACCACTCTCAATAGAAACACAAAATTTGCTGCCCAAGTGGCTCGCTGTAGCCAGGGACCATATAGACATTTACATATATACAACAAGATATATCTACCGTTAAACATTTAGCATACACTCAATATATAGTAAAAGAGATCCTTTTTTACTTAATTATAAAGTTATTTGCCACTTAGGATATTCCCATTAAGCTAAAACCGGTCCATATTGTTTTAGAATCCCTTCTAATTTAAGATGACCACTTCAAAGCCCTTCTACTCTGCAGGCCTGTTTAACTTGCCTTGGTTCTGTGGGAGCCAATTTTGTCTCGTCTGTCTGGGACTAGTGAAGCTATATTCTACTTTTATGATACTTACGGTGAAGTAGTTTATCAAGTACTTTTTCCAGCTCTTTAAAGTTAGTTATCAGCAACGTATTTACTTCCTATAACATAAAAAACAGAGCATTAATACCCCTGCAATAATCTAATACGGAATTTTACATTAATCTAATGATTAGGACAATCATTAGATTTGTAGAGCAACAGGTTTATAATATATATATGTATGTATATATTATATATATAAATATATATATATATATATATATATATATATATATATGTGTGTGTGTGTGTGTGTGTGTGTGTGTGTGTGTGTGTGTGTGTGTGTGTGTGTAACATAAATAATATTTTTTTTCAATTTAAACCAATCTTTATTTCCATAAGTAAAAAGTACAAAAGAAAATAAGAAGAGTAAGTAAAATATTATATTATATATAGATAATATAGGTATATAAGGTGGGCTTTCTAATTAATATACATAATTGATAAGTTACCATAATTATAAAACTTATACAAGGATAATGAAAGAGCATAAAACATATTATAATGTTAATATGTTATATTTCAGAGTATTGTTAGTCATCCTCTATTAGTTACCATGATACAATTAAGTATTCAATGCATGTAGACTAATATCCTGTGATAAACAAAAGATAGGTCCGTTTAAGTAAAAGAATGAATTAGACTACTATGAAGGGTTTTGTGAAAAATCAACACAAAAGTAATGTAGAGAGAGAAAGCATTTGGTTTCTATTCCACAGTGTTAACTATGGTGTTAGCTATACAATCATAACTATTAACTATACAATTTCATTGTTGTTCGATTCATTGTATAGTTAAGGACGATTCAGTATCGACCTTATGATAGATTGTATGATCTTGATGATACTAATAGTAAACTAGAATGACTTACCAGCTTAGTATTATTGATGTATAGATCCGTGTCACGAAGAGATGTTCTGATACTTGGAGCTAAGCTCTTTGCTCCGTCCTCCATCTGTTCATTGGTCACAAAAGCACATACAACTCCAAACCTAAGAACAAATCGTAACATTGTTTACTTCATAAGTAATATAATGTAATATAAGTGATATATACATTAAAATAATCGCTTATGCCGTTACTTTTCCTTATCACATCGGATTCGCTACACTCATCCTTCGTACTTCGCACTCGTATTGTTAGTCCTCAGATAGTAAATTCATTACTTTTATTTCCAGCGGTCATCCATCCAGGCACTGACCATGCTCGATGCTATTTCATTTTTTGTGATCCAACAAAAATCATAATATTTGTCGTATTGAAAGGAAATTCGGTCTACTTATTTATTACATAAATGTTTACACTAGTACCAAATTTCCACTCCATTATATTATTTTCACATTTTTTACATTTCTTTTTAAAAAAACGTACACAAGTCATCTGATAATTAGATGAAACTTGGCACATATGTTAGTCTTGTACAAGGCTACTTGCGTGAGAAAGCTCAAATTGATCGCGACATTTTTTGGTATTATATGATTTTTCGAAATTTATGCTGAGTCATTATTGCGAGTTAATGACGCCATAAAAAAAGTATTTTTCCCCCAGAAGGGAGAAAAAGTGAACTTTTCTCCCTATTTTTTAAGCGAAAAGTACATCATTACACCCTATTCTAAAAAGGAGGGAAACATGAAAGTTCATGTTTCCCTCCAGGGAAACATGAACTTTCATGTTTCCCGGCTTATTTAGCCCTTTGATAGCACACTCGGCTATTAATTAAAATCTCATGGTTCAATTCCAACAAAACGCACTTTGTTTTTATCAATTTACATTAATTCATTTAGCGATTTTTAATTTTTTTCTTTCAATTAATTATTTTTTATACGTAGCTACACGTTATTTTCGGCTTATTATACAAAAAAAACGTTTATTTATAAACATAATCAAAGAAATAGTCTTAAATACTGAAGACTTTCAGAGCCGCCATATTTAAAAATAGATATTGATAATGGATTAAGTCCAACCAATAATATTGATAATGGATTAAGTCCAACCAATAATATTGATAATGGATTAAGTCCAACCAATAGTATGATAATGATTAAGTCGAACCAATAGTACTGACAATGGATTAAGTCCAACCAATAATATTGATAATGGATTAAGTCCAACCAATAGTATTGATAATGGATTAAGTCGAACCAATAGTACTGACAATGGATTAAGTCCAACTAATAGTATTGATAATGGATTAAGTCGAACCAATAGTATTGATAATGGATTAAGTCGAACCAATAGTATTGATAATGGATTAAGTCCAACCAAGTAGTCCAACTAATAGATTGATAATGGATTAAGTCGAACCAATAGTATTGATAATGGATTAAGTCGAACCAACCAACCAATAGTATTGATAATGGATTAAGTCCAACTAATAGTATTGACGATGGATTACGTCCAACGAGAACTTTTTGTTTAAATACAGTAGAATTGATTTATACAAAAGACTGAATACAAAGCAAATATACTTACATTACAAGAGTAGTTAATACTGATAATATGAATCCCAAGAAGTGTCTTCTACAGGTATCATATCTGTTATCGAAGGGAGGAGTTCTGGCACCACATTTGCCGGCACAGCGACAGCAGCAAAATACTAGTCCACAGAGCGGCACGACGGCGCATAGTGCCAACCCTACGCCTACTATGAGAACCAGGGATCTATAGTGCCAGGCTAGTGAAACCCAGTCCTTCTTGTACTCCACTCTTCCATTATCTACCACGCTCACAAAACCTGTCAACAACAACAACAAAAAGACGTTAGGTACATCAATAATAGATAAAAGATGGAATTAAATTATAGTAAATTAGTTGTTTTTATTAATTTTTTAACAAAGTTTAGGAAACAATATAGCAGAATTAAGAGGATGCAACAAAAGATAAAATCACAGATATACTGGTCTTATTAAAACAAAACATGGTGTACTTATTTAATAAGTAAATGTTAACACTTGTATCAAATTTCAACTCAGTAGGATTATTTTCCTAGTTTTATATTCTTTTTTAAAAAAAGTACACAAGACATCAGATAAAAATTAAACGAATGCTGATAATAAGATGAAACTTGGCACATATGTTAGAGTTATACATGGCTACATGCATGCCAAATCTCAATCAGAAGGCAACATTTTATCGCTTTTTATAATTTTTCGAAATTTTAACTGAGTCATTATTGCAGGTTAATGACGTCATAATTTTTTTAAAAAAGAAACCTTTATTTTGTAAATATTCAGTAATTTATACATTCTTTATATATAAGGTAGAACCCTCCACTAAAGAATAATAAAAATTATTCTTGAGCCATAGAGGGCGTAATGCAAACTGTATTTTCCGAATGTCACAACTACATCTTCTGTACAAATTTTCAACTCTCTAGCATAAATGTACTCGGAGCAACGATGATAACAGACACACACACACATGTAAACAGACAACTTGGTGAAAACCACTCAGGAGGTTTTAAAAACATCTGAAACGGATAGGTCCGGTGACATCCCGATTACGGGATTTTTTGCAAACACAATACTTTTCCTACATACCTACGGTATAAAGAAAAAGTAAAAAAAGTAAAAACGGATTCAGAAAAAACAAATTTAATTTTAAAAATGACAAAGAGTCGGATTCCCTTTAGAAACATCTCTTTAATTATATCCCCTCCTCTTTCTTCAATGGGTAACGGCAAATGAATGAATGTTCTGAGTGAGACTATAGAAGTGATTTTTTAACAATGGATGGACCTCAAGTTGATAGATAACCCCAGAGTCAATAAGATAATGGTGATGTCATAAATGGACATCTCTATGTAGACAGTAACCTTCATATTGAATCAAACTGTAGCAACAGATCTTATATGCACTGATTTATATTTTTTTATCTATCAAATATAAATTCTCAGCAGAGCTTATTGATTATTTGATAACTACATCTCTCTCTAGGGCGAGAGATGAGAACCTTTTGTTCAATAATCTAGCAAATAGTTCTTGGATACTTACTTATAAGTAAACTTAACACTGTCATGCGCCTAAACCAGTAGCCAGCCTAGAAAAGCTATCTAATGAACCTTACATGGTGGGTTCAAAGTAATATACAATAATTTTAAAAAGAAGAGGTCCTATGGCTCCCAAAAAATACATAAATAAAAAGATGGTCTAATAAAACAGTGAGTAATGTCTAACATATTAAGTTAATGAAAATGAAAATGAAATATATTTGACAAGAAGTATCATTAATTACATTGCAAACAATTCAATAGGATGAGTTTAAAGACAAACAAATAAGAAAGAAAAGTACAATAATCCTAAAATCTATCTTGGGGTATGGATAGATTCTAGGATTATTACTTACAGATTATAACTTTGTTGTAAAGAGAAACGTCATTCTTATAGAACGACATAATTAAAAAAAAGAAAATACTTCAGTTTTATAAAGCGAATATATTTATTAAGCTAAAATTATTTCTTTACTATTTGGGTCATCTTAAGGCTTAAACTATCAAATAACACAGTGTTAAAAATTAAACCAAAACAACAAACAAAAAGGTTACGTTTAGTATAACCGTCATAGAGATTTATACTAGAGGGGGCATAGTATCTGAATACATTGAGAGGCCTGAAACGTCTTTTTGGGGCTGTCAGGAGCTCTGTGTAACCTCATTGAAACCTCATTCAAGAGTGAGTTAAGGTTAACAATTTTTTTTCGGTTCCCCGCACCTTGTTTGTACTTTTAACGTTTTACTATATAAGTTATTGTAATTTTGTACTGATTATTTGATTGTATATATAATCGAAGGTGGTCAGGTTACTTTTTCGATGTTTCAAAATTTAGCCTATAGATCCCTCTAGTGATATATTTCTATGATAACCGTAGTTAAGATGACAAAACTTAAATTAATATGTCTAACTATTTTTCTGTTATATTTGTGAATTTCTGGAAGAGTGGTGAAGATGATACATCAGTTTGTGTTTGATATTATATATGATATATATATATGATAATAATCATGATACAACAGAAGTTGATGATGATTATTGTATAGTATTTTAAACCCACCATGTAAGGTTCATTAGATAGTTTTTCTAGGCTCTTATAGCGTCAGAATTTGTAGGGAGGAGGAAGGGAGCGAAACCAATGTCAAAGAGGAAAATGTTTCGCACACTGTAAGGCATTTCTGCTGATAGCTACTTCGTGAGAGGCAAAATATTTTCCAAGGGGGGCCAACCCACCCCTCCTCCCAGAAGCTGCCCCGTGCTTTCCTTTAGGAAATATATATTAGACACAATCAATTCTCTAGAATCCCTGTTGGATTTAGTTAGACTTAAATAGCAACTGATGCAAAATGCAAGAGAAAAGTAATTAGTCTAATTTATTGATAAAACAAATTATTATAGACAAATCAGATATAGCACTACAAAATTTCAAATTAATTTACTTCAATTTAAATTTTTATTCCACAATAAAATAAGTTCATTAGTGCTTTCAATGCCATCTAGTTTCCATAATTGGGTTTTAATAAATAAGAGTACCGTTAGAAAAGTCAATAAGAATTGAATAAATAAAGCTCCAATGGTCTTTAGACAGCGCTGCTGCCCACAATTTCTTCCAATTTCCCAAATTGTTCTTGTATTTTTCATACCGATCAGTATAGCTTTTTTCCATATCATTAATAAATATAATCTATACTCATTCATCTACATTCATCTATATTCATTTATAAATATAATCTAATGAAGCTAGACACTATATAATATATTTTATTAAGTTAAATTTAGTTTTGGTAGATAAAGTCAATATAATTTTTTTAGTTTGATTTGATTATTGTACCAAGTTTGAGCTCTCTAACATAAATTCAGTGGGAGACACGATGATAACAGACACAGACAAACAACTTTGTGTAAACCACTGTAAACGAATAATTCAGGTAAAATCCCAGTTTCGGATATTATTGCAAACACAAAAATTTTTCTATTTACCACAATATAAATGTATTAATTTAGATTAAGTTTATATATGTCTTAACCTTAGAAGCTCACACTTATATTCTTTCAACTTTTTTATATTACAATTTAATTTTGTAGAAGATTACTTTCTTATATCACATAAAGATTATTATTATAAATGTATTATCTACGAATATTACGAAGATAAAATGTAAATGTATTATCTATATTATCTTTGTATATTATCTATGTATTATCTGTATTATTTTATATTACGAATATAAAATGTAAATGTATTATCTACGAATATAAAATGAATTATCTACGAATATTACGAATATAAAATGTAAATGTATTATCTACGAATATTACGAATTTAAAATGTAAATGTATTATCTACGAAGATAAAATGTAAATGTATAATTTACCAAGATAAAATGTACAAATTGTTTCTTTTTATTTTTCTTCATTAGGAAAAGTAAAAAAAATAAAAAGCCACAAGTGTCAATACAATCGACAACAACAATAGAAAAACCACAAACCCAAATGTATTTGAACTTAAAACTAGACTTTCTCTATCTCTATCCACATTGTAGTTTTTTGTACAAACTTATTAGCAACTTTCACCCGGAATAAAGCTAAATATTTTTCGTCATTACTAAAACCTTTTAAAAAGTTGTTTTTAAAAAGTTCATATTTAATTTTATTTAGAGCCTAAACAAAATAATTCTGGCGCGGAGGTCCGCAACCCGAGCGAATTTTCTTTGAAATACGCGCTTTTTTGCTTATTAATCTAATATTTGCTTAATTTTTGGAAATATATTGATTAACATGAGCAGTAGCATTACGACTTGTTATTTATTTTTTCGAATTTCTGAAAGAAAATGCGCATATTTATTTTTTTTTAGTTGTAACGCTTCTGCTCAGATTATTAAATATACACCGAAAAATTAAACACATATTGGATTGATAAGCAAGGAAGCATGAATATAAAAGAAAATTCGCTCGGCTATTCGACCGTTTATTAATTATAGTCTTAAAAAAAAATTTATTATAGAAGGAGCATAGGACCGTAAACGCAATGTAGTACTACTGAGATAACACGAAAGCCGATTAACTCATAGAGATACTACTAGAGAGGCCCTAAAGGTTCAATTTTGAAACATCGAAAAGGTAACCTGACCACCTTCGCTAATAAATATACTCAAATAATCACTACAAAATTAAATAACTTATACAGTAAAACGTTAAAAATACAAATCAACACACAAACAATGTGCGGGAAACCGAAATACATTCATTAATTATAACCTTAACCTACTCTTGAAGGAGGTTTTAATGAGGCTATACAGAGCCCCAAAAAGATGTTTCAGGCCCCTCATAGATATATACTAGAGGGGCTATAGCCTATCTCAATAAATTAAGAGTCCTGAAACATCATTTTAGGGCTCTCAGGGGCTCTGTTTAACCTCTTCTAAGAGTAAGTTAAGGTTATAAGAAATCAAATTTTTTCGGCTTCTTGTACATTCTTCGTGTTTTGATTTATATTTTGCGTTTTACTATATGAATCACTGTAATTTTGTTCTGTTCATTTGATTATTGATAGTCAAAGGTGTTCAGGTTATTTTTTCGATGTTTCAAAATTCATCCAATAGGGCCCCTCTAGTAATATATCTGTATGTCTCAATGTATTTAGATAGGCTATGCGTCTTAAGTAGAGGTACCACCCTATCAACAAAACATTATTTTATTAATGTGTCATAAATATCCACTAAAGAAGAAAGATCATCAGCAACAAATATATTAACTTAAAAAACCTGCTTAGTATTTAATAAAATCGGTCTTGGATAGCAAAAGGGTAGCGGAATATGAGAGTCTACATGTAGTTGACGATGACTACGTTTAACATAATTTTAATTAAAAACGTTAAAACATAAATTATAATGCTTAAAAATTTGTAATGCAGCGATATTTATATTAGGATTTTATAAATAATCGATCGTTAATTAATAATAGAATATAACCGGAATTATTGTCAACTATATTATACGAAAATTATATATTTTTATTGTGGCAGCATTACTTAAGACCTCCAGTGAAACGAATTTTTTGTTATCAGTTATGGTTCTTCTATAGATAGTAATTCTAAGATATAGTAATGATATTCAAAGTGTTCAGGTTAATTTTTCGATGTCTCAAAATTCAACTTATAGGACCTTATTTATGAATAATACTAATAATATTTCTATAAATAAATTAGTTAAATAAAGTCCTATAGAGAGACAGACTAGACTTATATTGTATCATTCAACTTGGTTTACTTTAACAAGAAGCAGGATCCTAATCTTAAGAGAAGAGAGAAGGGGAGCGGGGCACGAGGCACGGTAGTAGTTTGAGGCATTTTTCATCTAATAAACTTCCAGCGGCTCTAACCGCTTCACGCATCTTCATTAAGCAAGTTATTGATTTCTCTTCATCTCTAGTTTTGCCTCAAGTGAAGCTCTATCGTCAATTAATGCTTTATTTTAATCTTCAATTAAGGCAAAGTTTTATTGAATTTATTAATGTTTCACTAATAACTAGAGAATCCAGATATAATTTTCTACCATTACGCTTCCATAAAAATCACATTTATTTTAAAATAAAATTTTACATGTAAAATTTTACAAATGACACGTAATGATAAAGATAGGTTATTAAGTTAAGACTATATACTATAGACACACACACACACACACACACACACATACAGACAACTTTGTGAAAACCACTCAGGAGGCCTTAAAACACCTGAAAAGGATAATTCCGGTGACATCCCGGTTTCGGATTTTTTTTAAACCACAATACTTTCCCTATATACTAACGGTATAAATGAGGAAAGTAAAAATTGCAAAATTAATTTCTATGCTATTCGTTGTTAATGTTGTTATTGCTATTATTATTGCTAAAAAAGAGCCTCATTAGGGTGGATCAAAAGAGAAACTTTACGTCTCTAAAGCCAACTGTCCAAAATGATGGAATAAAATCCTCAAGCGTACTTTAGGATATCTCTCACGGGATCAACAACACTATAAGCAAATTATTATAAGGTGGTAAGTCAGTGAACTTGGTCAGATAACAAACCCTGGTTTATTAATAATTCATTACGAGCAATGCTGTAGTACAATCATATGTTTTACACCCGTGTGCAGGAAAGCGTGAACATAATGCCGCTGGGAAATATAAAAGAAAATTTTAATTAAAAAATAAAAACATCTCTAGAGAACAAACAAGTCTAACATATCAAAACTGGATAAACATAAGACATTATTTTTGAATAACCAAAATGACGCCAGAAAAATTAAGCATTGCGGGTCTGTTTTATGCATTTTTAAATGAACCCAGAAAATTAATTGATTCCAAATAAAATTCTGAATTTTTGTAATATTATTTTATTTTATTTATAAACCTTAAAAGTAGTTTAACTTATTTTTGTTGAAGCAACAGCTCGATGTTTTTCAAAAATTCAATTGATACTCAATGTGCGGTGAAAAATGCTAATTACAATAAATGAAACCAAATAAGAAATGTCAACAAACGATATTTTTGGATTACGAAGTCTCTCTCGAACTATTGTAGTGTTCTAGTATCCTAGACTAGAAAACTTTTCTATTTTGTATACAAATAAACTATTTAGCATCTCTGTCGACCTTAGAACTTCTACATTTTAAATAAATTAATTAAAATTGATTTTCAGTGGTAAAAGCTTACTCACAAATAATAGTATTAAAAAGTAATAATTAAATAGTAATTTAAAATATAAGTATTATTAATTTAATTAGTATAAGTATAAATAATAATATAAAATATAAGAATAATTAATTTAATTAGTATAAGTATAAATAGTAATAATGAAATAGTAGTATAAAATATAAGTATAAATAATTTAATTAGTATAAGTATAAATAGTAATAATTAAATATTAGTATAAAAATATAAGGTATAATTAATTTAAATAGTATAAGTATAAATAGTAATAATTAAATATTAGTATACAAATATAGTATAATTAATTTAATTAGTATAAGTTAATAGTAATCATTAAATTTAGTATACAAATATAAGTATAATTAATTTAATTAGTATAAGTATAAATAATAATTAAATATTAGTATAAAAATATAAGTATAAATAATTTAATTAGTATAAGTATAAATAGTAGAATAATTAAATAATAATACATGGATTTGAACAGGTCCTCTTCAACGAATATTCTTTGAACATCTTACCAAAGGACAGGTGTAAGATAAAATGAATAATAAATAGGGGAAAAGTGAAACAATTAAAAGCAGATGTTTTCAAGTTGCGAAAGAAGTTAAGTTATATAGTAATATGACTAACTTCTACTTCCGTCTTGAAGAATCACTAGATGGATGATACTATGTATGACCATTTCACATGGAAACGATGTATGACGATGGACACACATCAATGACGATGTATCGTCGATATATCGATGTCGGTTTGTGGACGACGAATGGTTATTCCATCAGTAATGGCAGACTTTTAACAAATTGCCAAAGGAAAAATGTTTCGTTTAAAATAGGATATGATGCATGAGTCAATAAAAAATGTAATTTTATAATAAGGCACATGGAACCTCGGGCAAAATTTAACAACAAAAATTATAAAGATTTGAAGAAAAAATAGAAAGCAAGTAGAAAGTAGGCAATAATATGAAACAAAACTTCAGGGATCAACAAACTTTCTTTTGAAACGCAGGGATTACAAAAACATTTAATAACAGTCTCAAAACGATTAAATAAAATTCTTCTTTATTTTCTTTCGCAATTAACTTAAAAAAAAGTTAGAAGTAATTTAAAATTCTTGAAACGTTCCCTTTTCTATTTTTTGTATACTTTGTTAAAACTGCTACATCGAGAAACTAAGAAAGAAGTGCTTAAAAACTGGAAAGAGGTTTATAGTGCACGTTCAGTTATATATTTCAAAGACAAGTGCCAGGGGTGTGGCATGGGAACTACAAATGCATTCGAACGCCATAAGGAAATAATTGAATTTTACTCAAGGATCTTGAATAAATGGAATGACGCGCTAAGTCAATTTGCCGTCTCTTTTAAATGGAGATGCATAGAGATATATTGCTAGAGGGGCCCAATTGGTTGAATTTTGAAACACTGAAAAAATAACCTAACCACCTTTGACTATCAATAATCAAAAGAACATAACAAAATCTCTGAAAATACGTATCAAAACACAAACAATGTGCAGGAAGCCGAAAAAATTGATTTATTATAACCTTAACTTAGGTTACACAGAGCCTCTGAGAGCCCCAAAATGATGTTTCAGGACTCTTAATATATTGAGATAGGCTATGCTCCATCTAGTGTATATTTCTATGTGGAGATGTGGTTCACTCTTAAAACACAATCCTGATAATTAAGAAGATAGAGATATGAGTCATATAATGTCAAGAACCCCGCTTATTGTTCGCCGTTTCTACGAAGCACTTAGTTCGAATTGATCCCGAGGCAAAACCTTGCGTGTAGACGTAACAACAGAAGTAGACTCTAAATTAACTTTTTTGTATTTACATTATGCCTTACAATGGTGACCAGTTTATTGGCTTTATTATTCCTTATTTTTGAGCTTATTTTCTTGACAGAAATAAAACAAATGGTTTCATTACCGTTACAACACAAGGAGTTACAAATAAAGACGAAAAACCAACAAGTTTGTCCATTGTCAGCGACAACACACTCAAGTTGACTTTTTTAATATTGGCATCCCTGGTCTTTGTAGAGTGGAAGCATCGTAATGATGTCTAAACTGGAAGGAGTGATATAACGGCGTCACGTTTCTTTACGCCCAGCTACGACCCCTTGGACAGACAAACTAACGATGAAAAAGCGGAGGCCCCGTTCAACTACAACAATAGACTTAGTGAAAGATCAAACACAAAATTAACTTCGTAATGCTGCGTTAGATAACCAAATAAAAAATAAAATCTAACAATAGAGATGTACTTCAAGAAAATAGATCGTCAAATAAGGGAAATATGCACGCAATACATTAACGACTTTTTAACAGCCTTAACATCAAGTGCTCCATTTATTTATTTTTTTCAAGAAATATCGCCCTAGAAGTTAATTCATTTCTCATTAGAAATGCCCCAAAATTAAACTTTGAGGAGTCTAAATTGAACGACAAAATGATCAATTCTTAAGATGGTCTGCTCAATCTCACAAATCTAACTTAGAAATTTTCCGCTCATTACGTTAAGATTTATATAAACAAAAAGGTCTTCTGTCCTGAAGTTGACATCTAACGTACAATTTTCATCTCTGTATCAATATAGAGAGTAGTTGAAAACAAGAAATAATACTAAAATCTCTTCTAAACCCTTTAATAATAAACAAGCGTAAGCATTTTATATTTAACAAATTCATCATAAGTGTCTTCCTAACAGAAAAAAGAGAAATGAATAAAAGAATATAGAATTCACCACAACAATACTATTTAAATTAATAAAATAATAGATTGCATAACAATAAAGTAAACGAAGTGACTAGATAGTTACTTAGATAGTTACTTTACAGGGTTTCTTTGTAAACCCTCTTTGCAAAGAACAAAAAATTTAAAAACGTCCAAATTAGAAATATGGGTCTTCGGCATGTATAATGACTATATATATATATATATATATATATATAATATATATATAAATATATATATTATATATATATATATATATATATAATATATATATATATATATATATATATATATATATATATATATATGCAATTAGGAAATCAAATGGAATCGATTCAACATTCCCCCTTTGCCACTTTTGTGCCCTCTTTGTCACTCAAACAATCTCATAGCGTCATTTCTGATAAAAAGCCTAACTAAAAAAGTATTCGACCGTATCATCAGCGTATAGTCGTGATTCCACCGATCTCATTCGATCCTTACAGTCCCTTGTACAAATACCGATCCTTGACATTTATACACATTTACATGAGCCAGTTTTAAAGATAACATGTAAGGAGATTTATACATATTATCCTATAAGAGCAAATGGGTAAAACAATTAAAGCGAAAATTACCAAGTCTAAACTGGATATAAATATGATATTTAGCTCTGGTCCCTTGGTCGAGACTTAAGTTCACTCAAGATGGCTTGGGGTAAAGGGTTTAATGACACAACCTTTTTTTAATGCTGCTACTTTCAATAAAATACAATAATCGATTACATTTTACAATTTGACAGGATGAAACTACTGATTATAAAACCGTTAAAGTTTTAAAGGTTAATCGAAACAAAAAGATAGTAATTTTATACGTTAACTTTCTACAAAGGTACTCTGATTTATGATATTGCGAATTAAAGATGTTCTACTATCAAGTTAAAGGCTGATATAGCCTTGATTACGATGACTATCTCTTCATATAGGAGAAAGTAGTTCAGCAAAGCTCACTTTGATGTTTTAAGTCCCGAGTTAAAGAAGTTTAAGACTTACTAAGAGGTGGATAGCAAGGCGAAAATATACGATAAGATGTGCTTAGTTTAATTTCGTTTTCAATCATTATAAATATTTGAAAAACGTTAGCGCAACTGGCATATATACTGTAAGGATTCAAATAAATGTCTAACCATATAGTTTCTTCAATGTAAAATAATTCCTTATCGCCAGTACTGAGAATGGCCTATATTTAGTTGAAAGCCGGTTTTATTATCATTATATACTTAAAACTTTATTTATGAATACATTTTTATTTGAATCATTGTAGTATGGAATCCATTGGCGCAAACATTTTTAAAATTACACAGTTCAACCAAGGACATCTCATGTGATCAAACGAGTAACTTTGATTAAACAAATATTTATCATGATCGAATCTAACCTGTCAAGCTAAAGGGTCTGTATCGGATGAAACATTTCCCAGCTAGTCTGCCACAATGATAAACTGGATATAAACCCCTTTTGTGGTAAAGGGGTCTAATATATCATCTACGTAACGTTACGTAGATGATATATTCTGTGTTTGGGACGGAACTCTCGAGCAGCTGGAATCCTTTGTTAATTATCTCAATGGATGTTTGCCCCGTATTAATTTTACGTACGAAGTTGAAATTGATAAAACGCTCAACTACCTTGATCTCAGTGTAACCAGGGTGGACAGTAAACTAAGTTTTGGTATTTACAGGAAGCCTACGACAACCGACTCTATTATTCCTTGTTCCTCGTTTCACCCTTGGTCTCATAAAATGGCCGCTATTCATGCTCTCGTGCATCGTTTACTGATAATACCATTAGAAAAAGAAGCATACGAGCGAGAACTCGCTAATATACAGCATATATCAGTCTCTAATGGTTATAGTGCTAACGTAGTAACTAATATTGTCAGGCGGCACAAGAGAAAACAAGCCCTCAGCCATATAAGTTCATTAGACCCTGCGGAAAGCGATGCTAAAGGTTGGCGAGCTTTACCTTACTTAGGTCAGGTGTCAGATAGGATAGGTATGGTAATGAAAAGGCATGGCTACAATGTAGCATATCGTAACCTTAACTCTCTGCGAGGTTATTTATCTCATGCGAAGGATAAAGTGGCGGCTACCGAAAAAAATGGTATATACTCTTTAAAATGTGGAGGCTGTGGTAGCACGTATGTTGGCCAAACTGGTAGAGCCTACCGCACCAGACTTCGTGAGCACTTCCGGAGAAGAAACAGTAGGTTACCAGCACATACACGAAGAAAGCCATCAGAGCTGCAACATGAAGTGGCTTCTCCACATGGAAAGAAAGGTACTACTATGAATTTTTTGGAAAACGTTGAGATTATCCGAAACGTTAAAGAGAACGGCGACAAGGCTCTTAATAAGAAAGGAGAAAGTGGGGCGGTGACGATAATACAAGGAGCTTTAGCTGCGGCTGTGCGCTACCCTCCAGTCAGACACCAGCCTCTGGACAAATCTATTTCGTCTGTCTCCTAGCTTCTTTACTTCGCTTTCGCCGGTATATATTTTATCTCATTTTATTTATTTATTATTAAGTTTATGCCTATTTATCTTTTTTTTATTTTTTTATTTGTTTATTTATTCTTTTTTTCTACTTATTTATATTTATTTATTTGCTTTATTACGTTTTGCAGCTTTTATATTTATTTCGTTTTGTACTTTGTTGGTAGGCACTGATGATGAACTGTTAAGTTTGAAAGTCGGCTCTGTCAATAAATATATAATAAGTGGAGTGACATCTTTCTTTTTTTTTTTTTTTCTCTAGGGCTATTTGTACTACTACTTTAGGGCCCAGATCATTGGGGTCTAATTTTCGTATGGGGCCCTTAAACGCCTAGGCTTATTGAATAAGGGCCATAAAGATCTACAATATATTTTAGATTATATTATTAATGGACCTTGATCAAGAATGTTAAGGCCTTTTATGGTTAATAGCCACTACACTAAGCAGTATGTGATAATAGGTCTGACCACCATTAAGTATAACCAGTAATGTACACGTGGTTTTAACCCCCATATTCTACCAAATGCTCTTCTTAATGACATAAGTATTAGTTTTACCTTGTAAGTTACTTTTTCTGATTGTTCCAGGTCAGTTTCTAATCAAGAGTTACTCCAAGATATTTTACTTGGTGAGATAGTTGTAATCTTTGACTGAACAGTAATGGGGTTCTAGCAGTTAGAGGATTTCTCTGTTTATTAAAAACTATTAAAGTTGTTTTAGATGAATTGACACCGAGAATTACTTGTCTATACCAGTTTTCTAATAAAGTTATTGGGTTTTGCATGACTTCTAGAGCTGTGTTTATAAATTTCCCCAAAATAATCCCAACTATGTCATCAGCATAACCAATAGTGTAGTAGCCATTTATATTTAGGATGTTTAATATTTCATCAACAACCAAACTCCACAGAAGAGGTGATAATACTTCTCCTTGTGGGCAGCCTCTTGTGACCCGAGCTTTAACAGCCTCTCCAGCAACACATGCCTAAATCTTTCTCCCTAAAAATAAATTCTCAATCCAATTACAGACTTCTACGCTTCGATTCTTAAGAGATCTTAATATAGTTTCGAAAAGCACATCCTTTGTTAGCGAAAGCTGTTTCAATTTTGTTAACAACTAAATGCAGCGCACTTTCGCATGATTTCCCTACTTGATATGCAAATTGATTTTTGATTAGGGGATTAGTCGTGAGGGATGTTTCTCGAATGTGTCTATCAATGATCTTTTCCATTGACTTTATAAGGAAAGATGACAGGCATATAGGACGATAAGACTTGGCTTCTAAGTAGGATGGTCGTCCATGCTTTGGGATAAAGGTGACATTTGCTGATTTCCATGAGTCAGGTATGTGAATAAATGCCACACTGGCTCTGAAGATGGTGTAATAAAGTAAAGGAGCTAGTTAACGCTTAACGCAATATCCCCTTTAATAAAGATCCTTGATGTAATTAAATAACTATGTATAATAATAATAATAATAACTATGTAGGTTATCAAATAGTCTCGACGATTTCTAGAATCAGAAATGTTCCTTCCGAACCTTAAAATTATACTATACATAGAAAGAGCATAACTGATAACAGCAAAGTCGTTTCCCTGGTGGTCTTAAGTAATGCTGCCACCCTTACAATATACAATTTTCTTATAACAAAGTTGGCAATACTAATGGTTGCTGAATTATTATGTTCTATATTTAATTAATGATTGATTATTTATAAAATACTAATACAAATATCGGCGTATTACAATTTTTTAAGAATTTTTAATTTATTTTAACGTTTTTAATTAAAATTATGTTAAAAGTAGTCAACTAAATGTAGATTCTCGTATTTCGCTACCCTTTTGCTATCTAAGACCGATTTTGAAGAATGTAGGAGTCATATCTCCACTGCGTCAACTCATAACACCTGTTAATACAAAGCCTGACTTATACTCTACTAATAAAACGACGATTTAAATCCGATGGTTTCTTTTAAGCTGCAACAATACGTTACATCATAAATGGAATTAACTTTACTAGGTTGTTCTACCTTGAATGTGAGTTAGTTACGGACGGAGAAGGTTATACATAAAAAGGTTATAAATGAAAGGGTGATCTATAATGATGTAATGAGTGAGTGAATTACATCAGGTATTCTATACGCTTGTATCTCGCTTACTGTAGTAAATCCGATGAAACCTTTGAAATTGAAGTATGATTCGTTCTTTAGAAGATTTAATAGAATTGGGTTGAAAGGAACCATTCTTATTTATGAAACAAATTTTCATTCTTCACGTAAAAATGATAACAGCATACGTCCATCATTAGTAAAGAAAACCAATCACTAATTAATCAAGTACAACTCCGCAGGCCTTTTTTGTCAAAGAGGGCGCTAAGTAGTCAGAGAGAAAAGAATGACTTGAGATAAAAGCTAAGTAGTCAGAGAGAAAAGAATGACTTGACATACAACACAAGTAGACAGAGATAAAAGAATGACACGACATAAAAGCCCCGTAGTCAAAGAGAAAATAATGACATGACATAAAATCTAAGTAGTCAGAGAGAGAAGAATGACATGACATAAAATCTAAGTAGTCAGAGAGAGAAGAATGACATGACATAAAATCTAAGTAGTCAGAGAGAGAAGAATGACATGACATAAAATCTAAGTAGTCAGAGAGAGAAGAATGACATGACATAAAATCTAAGTAGTCAGAGAGAGAAGAATGACAATGACAAAAATCTAAGTAGGTCAGAGAGAGAAGAATGACATGACATTAAAATCTAAGTAGTCAGAGAGAGAAGAATGACATGAACATGTAGGTCATGACATAAAGCCCGTAGTCAAAGAGAATAGAATGACAAAGTATAAATGCTGGAAAGAGTAAAGTGACTGCAATGGGTAGAGAAGTGGCATAGCTCTAGAAGGAGCCACTTGACTCTTGACTTATTGACCTTGTTCCATACTGTCTATTGTTTAATAAGTTCTTAAAACCTCTTAGACCTTTTTCTTTCTATTTTAAGAAATGAGATAGTGTTCAAGGTCAGAGAGAAAAGTCCTCATTTGATCATAAGATATTTACAAACAAAGCCGGCAAAGTAAAGCTGGTCCAACGATAAGCTTGTTTAAGTTGATTTTAAAAATACCTGACTCTCTTAAAGCCAATTTTCAAACTTAAATTTCAGACTAAACTTAACGTTCCTTTGTTAAAGTATTACTGTTTTTGAATTGTAACGAAACAATGCAAGTATTGAAAGCAAAAATAATAGAATTAGAGGTATAAAAGTAAGCACATAGGTATTTGGGAGAGATGTGATCTCCTAGCCAATAGGCCAAGTTGTTAGGCCCTTTTGGCTAAATTCCTTGGATAGAAGATAGTGTTCTACCAAATGAGCGCTAGCGGAGAAATTCTTACGTCTAATCCAGAGAAGAGCTGTGGCTTTACAATATATAAGTTTCTGTAGTTTCAACTAGAAACAAAAAGTGTCACACTGGTAAACTAAGTATCTATTATGAGTAATCAATCATTAATTAATAATAGAACATAATAATTCAGCATCCGGAAGTATTGCCAACTTTTTTTTTAGAAAATTGTATAATGTAAGGGTGGCAGCATTACTTAAGTGCACCAGTGAACCGGCTTTCGTGTTATCAGTAGTCCTCTTTCTATATACAGTATTATTCTAAGGTTGAAACCCTAGTATCGGAGTTTTAGTGCGAAAACATTACTTTTCCTATAAATGCTCGGAATAAATGAGGAAACGTAATGAAGTATACATAAGAGCAATCCCAAAATTATATTTTAAAAAAATTGAAAATGTATACATTTATATTTTACATATTCGTAAATTATGAATATTATTGTATGTGATGAAAATAAACAAATTTATTTATATTTATTATACCATACAAACATAAGCGATAGAATGCTAATGCAAGAAAACGAAGTGTAGCATACATAGTAAAAATCTAGCTTATAATATCGATTACACCCGACACAGTTTATTGGCAGAGATGAAATATACGAACCTGTTTATCATATCGAGTAGTAAAGCCTCCATATGAGAGGGCAATGGAACTGGAAAGCTTGAGAGAGGGTACGATAGAGCAATGGGTTATAAGGCCACCCCGCCCCTAGCTATCATAAACCACATCCTCTCCATGTAATGCACTCTCTGTCCCCCTTAGTATACTTTCTATATAAAATATAATAATAGGAAGGATTGGTTAAAATATAAACTATACAGTTTATTATTACTATAGTTTAGTATGGTTTAGCGCAAAAACAATCCTACACTTAAGGGTAAGGTTGGGCACAGTGGCGTATTTATGGGCCCGCATTGCGGGGGGGGGATAAATTTGACGTAAAAAATATTGTTGTGGTAAGTAATTTTATTTAATTGAATGAAGCTCATACCCATATTTTGTATGAGAATAGTTTTTGTGTTTTACCTATTAAATTAAAGATAAGTGTAGTCAATTTTATTATCATCAAATCGCAGGGCACTCAGTTTTAGTTGTGCTGTTTCATTTACCTACAAATGGGGTCCCATTAAAGCA
Source organism: Microvelia longipes (assembly GCA_018340805.1). Lineage (NCBI taxonomy): Eukaryota > Metazoa > Arthropoda > Insecta > Hemiptera > Veliidae > Microvelia > Microvelia longipes. The sequence goes on along the minus strand of JACMZG010001870.1, from coordinate 13,166,137 downwards.
TAGTATAGTCTATCTTTACATCATTAGGTCGCGGGCCCCCAGTTAGACTTGGCAGAATATTCTATAAATGGGGACAAATTAGATCATAGTTTAGTCTCTCTTAACACCATCAAGTCCCGGGGCCTCAGTTGGAGTTGTGCTGTATTTTTACCAATAAATGGGCCCTCATTATATCATAGTATAATCTCTTTTAACTCACATATTGTATTACAGTACAATATATCTCAACATCATCAAATGGCGAGGCCCCCAGTCATATTGGCCGTATGTTTTAGATATCTTAAAAGAAAAGCGCATACTTATCTCAAATTAAAACAAGAAAAACAATAAAATGTTAAAGAAGCATAGTTTAATACTTGGTAGCTTGCTAAGTTTGTTCATTGTACTTGAAATAGGTTTGAAAAAGTATCTAAAAACGTTAAAAAACCCCAGCTCTGCTTTAACCTAAGCTAACTATGGCTAAAACTATACCATCATGAAATCTTAATAAAAAATATGGTGTAAATGAGAAAAGCAATATTATAATCTTATTATTACTTTTCCTCATATATACCATAGGTATATAGAAAATTCCGGCGCGGTGTCCGCTGTCGGGCGAATTTCATTTAGAATGCGTGTTTCCGTGCTAAAACAACCCATTTCTTGCTTATGCAAGAATCATGCCCATAGAGTGGTTCCGGTTCATGCTTTAGAACCTAAGCAGTTACTTAATGGTCTAGCACTGCTCGTAACTCATTTTTGTCTGTATTTTCCAAAGGAAAATGCGCTAAAAACTTTTAAAGATAACTGACTAAGCTTAAATATAAGTAACTAAGCTTTAGACTAGTGCAAATAATAGTGCGTACTTCTAATTTTAGAGGCATAGTTTTGAACAACAACTGGATGATTATGCGCATTTCCTTTGGAAAATACAGACAAAATGAGTTACGAGCAGTGCTAGACAATTAAAGTAACTGCTTAGGTTCTAAAGCATGAACCGGAACACTCTATGGGCATGATTCTTGCATAAGCAAGAAATGGGTTGTTTAGCACGAAACACGCATTCTAAATGAAATTCGCCCGACATCGGACCACCGCGCCGGAATTATTATTTACTAGTTGTAAACTTATATTAGGTAAAAAAAAACACAAAAAAATTATGTCCCTACTAGGATTTGAACCCAGGTACTCTGGGTTGAGTGCTCGCATCCAAAGGAAATTCGCCCGACATGCGGACCACCGCGCCAGATTATTTTCTAGTTGTAAACTTATATTAAGTAAAAAAAATTCTGGCGCGGTGGTCGCATGTCGGGCGAATTTCCTTTGGATGCGTGTTTCCGTGCTTTTTACATTATATAAGTTTACAACTAGTAAATAAATAATTCCGGCGCGGTGGTCCGATGTCGGAATTTCATTTAGAATGCGTGTTTCCGTGCTAAACAACCATTTCTTGCTTATGCAAGAACCATGCCCATTGCGTGGTTCCGGTTCATGCTTTAGAACCTAAGCAGTTACTCAATTGTCAAGCACTGCTCGTAACTCATTTTGTCTGTATTTTCCAAAGGAAATGCGCATAATCATCCAGTTGTGTACAAAGCTATGCCTCTAAAATTAGAAGTACGCACTATTATTTTGCACTAGTTTAAAGATTAGTTACTTATCTTTAAGCTTAGTCAGTTATCTTTAAAGGTTTTAGCGCATTTCCTTTGGAAATACAGACAAAATGAGTTACGAGCAGTGCTTGACAATTGAGTAAACTGCTTAGGTTCTAAAGCATGAACCGGAACCACGCAATGGGCATGGTTCTTGCATAAGCAAGAAATGGGTTGTTTAGCACGGAAACACGCATTCTAAATGAAATTCGCCCGACATCGGACCACCGCGCCGGAATTATTTATTTACTAGTTGTAAACTTATATAATGTAAAAAGCACGGAAACACGCATCCAAAGGAAATTCGCCCGACATGCGGACCACCGCGCCAGAATTATTTTTAGTTGTAAACTTATATTAGGTAAAAAAACGATAAAAAAGTATTGTCCCTACTAGGATTTGAACCCAGGTACTCTGGGTTTGAGAGCTCGCATCCAAAGGAAATTCGCCCGACATGCGGACCACCGCGCCAGAATTATTTTCTAGTTGTAAACTTATATTTAGTAAAAAAAAACGATAAAAAATTATCGTCCCTTCCAGGATTTGAACCCAGGTACTTTGAGTTTGAGTGGTCGTATTGACTCCGGACCACTGGCATTCAACTCAGAGGCCCAAAAAACATTGAAAACGACACTCTACTCGAAATTTAATTTTCAAAGACCGTAATTTTGGTTTTCTATAATTTTTGTGGTTTTTTCGACTTTTTGGTAACTTAGAGTGGTCGTATCGACTTCAGACCGGTTTCATTCGATTCAGCGCCCAAAAATACATAGAAAACGACACCCTACTTGAAATTTATTTTTTATCGACCTAAATTTTGATTTTTGGTAATTTACAATGGTTTTTTCGACTTTTTGGTCACTTAGAATGGTCGTATCGACTTCGGACCGGTTTCATTCCATTTAGCGTCTCAAAAAACATAAATATCGACCTTTTTCGCGGCAAAAAATATTAACCCTGAATTTTGCCGATTTTTTGAAAATTTCGCTGACTCAGCAAACCGGGTTAATGACGTCACAAATACCTGGTTTTCAATAGGGTTCGTGTCCTCCCAAAGGTTGATTTTTGTACCAAGTTTGGTTAAAAAATATTAATCCGTTCGAAAGATAGCGTGTTTACAAGAAAGTGTCTAGAAATACACATATATATATATATATATACATATATATATATTATATATATATATATATATATATATATATATATATATATATATATATATATATATAATATATAAAAGTCTCTCGAAAAATTTTTTTTCGTCATAAGGGACCTCTGAAACGGATTTGTGTCGTGGTCCGAGGTTCGAATTCCGCCATGACGCCTATCGCATTAGGCGAATTTCCAAAGGAAATTCGCTAAAAAGTGTTGTGTTTGAAAAAAAAATATTGAAACTGGGATTTCACCCGAATTTATTAGGTTCAGGTGTTTTTAAGACCTCCTGGGTGTGTGTGTGTGATGTCATCATAGCTACCAGCGTATTTATGATGAAGAGTTGAAACGTAATACAAAAATCAACCTAATACAATACAAAAATAATACAAATAATACAAAAATCAATCAATATCTAGTTGCGCTACTGGAAAATAATTTTTATATGACGTCATTAACAGGAAATAATTATGAAGCAAAAGTTTAAAAATTAGAATAAATGGGTCAAACTTTGTCAACTGCAACTATATCTAATATGTTGTAACTCAATTTTCTTTTTAACCAAAAGGACTACAAGTAGGTTACTTGACAAACGAGTGCAATATTAAGGGCGAATCCATGCAAAGATAGTGTGACTGCAGGTATATAGAATAAGGTAATATCAGATCAGATACAGGTAGAGGCAGGTGTCACAGAGACATCCTGTGGATACCGGTGCAGGTACTAGCCTGGGAAGATGTAACCTGACATTGAGATCGTAGAACTGTCATATCTCAACCGTGACCATGTATTATATTCCTGTTCAGAGATCATCTTGACATGTGAGAACGATAAACCAACAAGACATCAAAATCTTTTATGATTGTTTCCATGGTATTCTGTATTCAGTGGTAAATTACAACATTAATTAAAAATAAACCGGGTACGAGGTACCTCGGAAATTTTCCTCATCACATCGGATTCGCTACACTCGTCCTCCCTACTACAGACTCGCTTCGTTCGTCCTCAGATAGTATGGACCACGCTAGATGCTGTTAACTTTTATGATCCAACAAAATCATGGATACACTTGTCCATTGACCACGTTGAAAACGTAGTGTACTTATTTATTACATAAAGGTATACACTAAGGTACCGAATTTCGACTCGATTATATTATATTCCGATTTTTTACATTTTTGCAAACATAATAGTTTTCTATATACCTACGGTATAAATGAGGAAAATTAAAAATACAATTAATCGATAAAATACAATTCCCACGCTGTCAACTGATTTTAGCTGTGTGACGTACTATACGAGGCGTGTTCAAAAAGTATCGCGAATTTTGTGTTTTTCAAAAATTATTTAATTATTCATAAATATATATTTTGTCCCCTTCAAAGTAATCCCCATGAGATATTATACACTTGTGCCAACGGTTTATCCTATCTTCGAAGCACTTCAAAAAATCATTTTTTTTATCTTGTTCAGCTCCTCCTTCGATGCCGTCTTTATTTCGTCAAGCGTAGCATAACGTCGTCCTTTCATGGGCCTCTTCAGTTTAGGGAACAAAAAAAGTCACAGGGGGCCAGATCTGGGGAATACGATGGCTGTGGCATCATTAGTGTGTTGTTTTTGGCCAAAAAGTCGCGCACAAGCAACGATGTGTGAGCAGGGGCGTTATCGTGGTGCAAAAGCCAATTTTTGTTCTTCCACAAATCCGGGCTTTTCTGGCGGATTGCTTCGCGCAAATTGCGCTTAACTTGCAGGTAATATTCCTTATTGACCGTTCTACCCTGTGGCAATAACTCATGATGCACCACGCCCCTGCATTAATTTTTTCATTAATTAATTCATTAATTTTTTCGTCTGTTGTTGAAGTGCTCGGGCGTCCGGCACGCTCTTCGTCGTTCACATCTTCTCGGCCTTCTAAGAACATTTTGTACCACCGATAAACGTTGCTTCGGTCCAAGGTAGCTTCTCCGTATGCCACAGTCAACATTCGGAATGCATCCGCGCACTTAATTTCGTTTTTCACACAAAATTTGATACACGTTCTTTGATCCATTTTTTTGAATAGGTAAAAATCGAAGACGATCCAAGACACTTGCAAGCAAAGCAGCTGTCAACAATTAAGTTAACAGTCAAAATGGCCGAGGTTGTCGGCATAAGTGAGAGACATAACGAGTACCAACATAACGCCACAAAAAATTGAAATTCGAATATACGTAACCCGCGAAAATTCAAAATTCGCGATACTTTTTGAACACACCTCGTAGTACTAGTAGTAGGTTAGACTTTCTTATTTTAGTAATTAATTTATTAATTATTAATATATGTATAATATTTGTTCTATTCTCCTTTTGTAATTTTAGAACATGTTACTTATAATTGACCAGTGCTTCTGTAGTCAGTTAAATGAATTTAAATATTATTATTATCAATGAACAGTAGCTTTGACCACAAAAAATATACATAATTCGTTTATCAGTCAGTTTTTGCGTCGAATTCATCAATTTGAGTGGTATTTTCATCCTTAGCACATTAAATTATAACTTAAATGCATTGTCCCTACATAGCCTTCTCTAACTAAGCCTGATCTCAGCTTGCTGACACAGGGATGAGAAACCAATCAATAGGCAGGTTCTAAAGTGACATATTTGCGATTATTAGACTGTAGCAGCGCCACCGTCGCTGACAAGCAATTGTTAATAAAAGGGTGATCAACCTTATGATATGTATCCGTTTTTAATTTTTTTCTTATTTTTGACGATTGCTTACCTTTAAATTTTTTCTTTGAGTGATTTTAATTAAAATTTTTAGGGTGTTTAAACTTCTATCACTCTTTCATTGGACAATGACAATCACAATTACAGTGTTTATTTTATTTATAGTTTATTAATTTTACTTTTGAATAATTTTAGTTTGCACAAACGCAAAAAAATTACTTTTTTTTGCATTAAATTGTGTTAATTAGTTTCAACAAGTATTTAATTTAACTGATAAGATTATATTTTCCAAACTTTGAGTTTTATTTTATTTGTGTTATGAAGTGTTACCTTTTGTTTAATATTACATTTAATATCAAACAAATATTTTAATTGCAGTTTAATATAAAACCTTGTTTTGTATTTATATTGGTAAATACCAGCTTAAAAAAGAACAAATCCAAGTAAGTAGTGATAAGAGCCTGATTCTATATTTAATATCCGAAAATAATCAAAGTATTTATCCATGAAATATTGACAGTTTTATAGCGCCGATGGTGGTTCTATCATTTTTAATTCATTTATCACAAATTAGGAAGCAATAAAGAAATAAATGTATAATTTCCATCGACTCTGATGCTAATCCTATGATAAATAAAGTTTTGATCACCCTTTTGTTTTTCCGCAATTGGTATTGCCAACCTTACAACTATCTCTTTAAATCGCAAATTAGAAAATTATTAAAAACTTATAAACAATGACTAGAGCAAATTTCTACGTGATGCGTTTAGACAAAAGAAGGATGTGACTCTCCGAAAAATTTGTCTTGAGGAGTCAAAACTACTACTAACTACTACTACTACTAGCTAACTACTAACTACTAGAAGCTCGCGGACTACCCAGAAACTACTCTGGAGACTGGATCCCCCAGTCCCGAGTAGTAGGTTAGTACAGCAAGAAAAATGACTTAGGTTAAGGTCATGGGAGGGGGAGATATTTTTCTAAAAGAAACTCATTGATTATAAAAATAAGTAAAAATAAAATATAGGTATATATATAATATATATATATATATATATATATATATATATTATATATATATATATATATATGGTGTGTGTGTGTGTGTGTGTGTGTGGTGTGTGTGTGTGTGTGTGTGTATGTGTGTGTGTATGACGCTAAATCCTTTAATTATTCCTGCTTAATTTCATTTATTTATTCTTTATGGTATTATAATTTTTAAGGTAACTAAAAACTGTTCAGCGGACCACTTAAACCCCTTACAGACCACCTATTAGGAATCACTTGTCTAGAAGGTTTTTATCTATAAATTAATTTCTATGGAACTTTAATCCTCCGAAACACAGGATGTGTGCGAGATGTGTCAACATTTAACAGGAACAGAGCGATGCTGGGTTACAATAAAACAGCCTTGAATAACTAACTACACACTTACCATAGTACGGCATTCTGGTTTTATTTTCAACAAATAATATGCTTTAATAGTATATAACATAGAAAACCACCGAGTTGTATTCTAAATCCTATCTTAATACACATTGTCCCAAATATTCCATTATATCATCTAATGCTAATAATAAATTTAGGGCAGATTAATTTGAATAATTTTTTAACTTCAGAATGGCTCAATTCATTGTCCTTATTTTTTTAATCTTTTTCATATTATATGGGCATCAGCAGGAGATTCGCTAATACGGTAAACTTTTATCCCTGCGTCTGCTGCAATTCCCAAAGGTCGACTATGTGAATATTTATTAAAAAGAATCCTAATTTTCTATTAAACTAATTACTTTATCAAGGGCTTGAGAGTGTTGTGTAGCGTGAGATTTTTTTTAACATCCTTAGTTTGTCTCCATGCCAACTGTTCTTTGAATCCGCAAAAAATAATTAAAGACGAAATGGCCAATTTCAAATACACAGCATCTATTTACTTTTCCTCATTTATATACCGTAGGTATATAGAAAGAGTGTGTTAGAAAAGAATGTGTTTGCAAAAAAACCAAATCAGGGTTGTCACCGGAATTATCCGTTTCAGGTGTTTTTAAGACCACTCAAGAGGGGTTTTCACAAAGTCGTCTTTCTGTATGTGTGTGTCTGTTATCATTGTAGCTCCTAGTGTATGTATGCTAGAGTTTAAACTTTGTACACAATCCAGCCTACCGCTGTAGTTGTGCTATTTGGAAAATATATTTTTTATGACCCGCTCTAATAACCGTCAATAACCCGCAATAATAACAGAAAAATCATAAACGCGATAAAATAATGCGATCGGATTGAGATTTGGCACGCATGTAGCCATGTTTCATCTCATTATCAGCGTTAGTTCAATTTTCATATGAGATATGTACTTTTTTTAATAAAAATCGGGTAATTATTTAATTAATTGAACTTAAGTACAAGCGTAAACCTTTACCAAATAAATAAGTTTACACTTAGTTTGAACTTAGTACACTAAGTTTCGTTTGAATGTGACAAGTATATCTATGGTTTTTGTTGGGTCATAAAAGTTAAGCAGCATCGAACGTGGTCAGTGCCTGGATGGGTGACCACTGGAATAAAACTGATGTATTTACTATCAGAGGATTAGCGAAGCGAGTGGGAAGACGGATTGCAGTATAAATTTTACGACTTATATACTGTTAGGACGAGCGAAGCGAGTCCGATGCTGGGAGGATGAGCGTAGTGAATCCCATTTGACGAGGAAAAGTTCCGAGGTACCCGAATATTTAATAACTTTAATGATGAGTGTGTACTATAAATGTATTTGACATAGTACTCATACAAGGTAAAGTGACTTAGCACAATTAATCGAAGGAATCACCCAGAGGTGATACTCCTTGGATAGGAAGTAAAATTTTATTGTTATTTAAGATTTAACTTGAATTAAATTAATATCTTTTTGAAACTGACATTTTAAACTACTACATAAGGCTGAAATTACTAACTCTCATAAGGAGGGATAGAAGATTTGCCGTCCTTACCAGGGTTTGAACCCTGCTAAGAAATTACAATTTACTCAACAGGTTGTAAAGTACAACTCCTTAGAATCAAAGAAATAAATACTTAGGAGGACTTACATAAAATAACACAGTGATAAGGGGTTTAGAAGTAAGAAAGTTGTCATAGGAGTACCATAACAGTACCTACAAGAGTCTTCCAATAAAGAGACTAGACTCCTCACCTCTACAACCTCTATCGGAGCACACATTTACATTTACTACAAACGGCGGCCATTTTTTAGATACGTCACATAAAATCACTTTATACTACATAGATAATAAAAGAATATATGCAACAGGTAATAATTAAAACTTATTATAAATTCATTTTACTTAATTAGAGACAGAACAGTCGAAAAGTAATGTATTATTTACGTGAAATTGTAAATATTATGAGAAATCAAAAAATGATGTCTGCAATGAACAATTATGCTACCAAGCTACCCAGAGGACCTAACTGAGAGGGGGAATAAGAGCTGTAGTGCCCTCCCCCCTCTAAGTATTTGTCTCTTTGCTTAGAATTTTTGCAATTCTGCTCCCAGAGTACAGGCGTATTATAATCAAGGGCAATGAACTAGAAAGATAAATCATAAAAGAGTTAAATATAACTAGAATCTAACTGTTTAACAACGTATAATGATCCTAATTACACCTAGCCTACTCTAGAAAAACTTCGATACTCTATACTCCCTCCACCTTATCTTCTTCTAAATGCCAGTTACGAGATAGAACAGCATCAGTTTAAATATAACCGTGATAACAGTAATCCACCTCAAACACTAATAAAGGATTAAAGTAAAATAATTCTGTCATAAAAAGATGAATAAAAGCTTGCATTTATTTTAATCAAGGAGTATGATACACTTTAAAAGTAATAAAACACCTCTTAGTAAAAACTATTAAAATAAATATTACAACAAGCTGTTAGACACAGGAATGAGTTGATACATCATAAGTACTAAATGCTTCCCCGTAACTAATTGGAATGAATTTAGTGGAAATGAAGAGAGTACTTATTATTACTCACATGGCTGGGGTCCCCCCCCCCCCTATAAAACACTTAAAACTTACAAAATATATATATTCAACAGAAAACCTGGACATTTTTTTCGGCTCGCATATTCATTTAAATTTAAAAGAACAATACAAGTATGGTTATACTTAACCTGTTATCAGACACAGAAAAATTGTAACACCAGCAATTAAGAAACAACTTTCTTAAAGAAAGTAATTGCCGCTCTAGAGAGCTAAATTTAGGTAATATTTCACTAAAAATTTAAAAAAGAAATGAAGTAAATTAGACTTAATACGGACCTAAGAGCCAGAACATTTTAATTTGTTGGTCATACAAGTAAAACTTATAGACCAAAAGCCAGGCCTAAAAAATGTGACTCACTTTGTAAAACTTCAAACCAATTTTTTCTTATGAAGGAAAAGTATAGTCAGCCTATCCAGAGCGGAGCCTTTCACATGAAAGCGTTCGCTAAAAATATTAGAATATCGCATAAATTCCAATTTTCTTGCAATAAGTGGTTCCCTGTAGGTCAAATGCAAAACATTAAGAGAACATTTTTTAAAGCTGATACAATTTTCTATAAAACGAGTGTTTTTTCGTCAAAATTGGATAAGTTATGACGTTTAAAAATGACCAAAAAAATGTACAAAAAGCCAATATTTTGTCAAAGAAATTTGCTGACTGTATAAATTAACCATTTTTTGGTACTCTTTAAGAGTAACTTTGGTTGTAGTCATCCGGTTTTGATGATTAAACACTCGTTGTATAGAACTTTTTATCAGCTTTAAAAAATGTTCTCTTAATGTTTTGCACACGACTCACAGGGAACCACTTATTTAAAGAAAACTGAAATTTGTGCGATTTTATAAAATTTTGAGCATGAGAAGGGCTCCACTCTGGATTGGCAGACAATATTTTTTCTTCATAATTTAAGGTACATTTTCAGAAAAATTAGATTTGAAGTAGTACAAAATGAGTGACATTTTTTCAAGTTCGGCTCTTGGACTATAAGGCATTTAATGCAATGTGGATTGCACATCAACATTGTTTACAATTTGCATAACAAACATATTTTTTTGCAATTACTATATTTTTCTCTATTTATACTTACTAGGAAAGCAAATGATCTAATGAAAAACTGGGAATTGAGTAAGCAGCATTTTTGCCAAACATTTTCGTATAAAGCTGAACACATTTAACTTAAAATTTTCAACGTAGAAAATCCTCTGGTCGACAAAAAAAATCAAATGACGTCAAACAAAAATTAACAACAAAAGGAAGAAATAAAACGTAATTTATAGAAAACTCTAAAACAATACCTTCCTATTATTAATTTTCTGGAACAAAAACCTTATTGTAACAGTTGATATTCCAAAAACTTTATCAATATAAATTGAATGTTTAATTTAAATAATATAATAGAAAAAATCTCTGTTATAGAAAGAACGACACAAACAATCATTTTACAGTATTATTTGTCCAACATTAAATCGATCTGAGATATATACTGATTTAATAGCTGATCTATCACTAGAATAACTAAATATTGCCTGACTATGCTTTATTTTAAGTCAACCTGTATCTTATATTAAACATAAAACTTTAAAAGCATACACTATTAAGTTTATGTGTGTAACAGGGTATAAATCAAAGATTCTTGTTGTATTCCCGATCATGAATTTTGTTGATATCTGGTTCTATCGAACCAGATGTTATTTAAAAGTCAATTTGTGAATATTTTAGATATTTGAATTAGACAAATAAATTTAGAGAATTTTTCAGTTATAGCACCTAAAAAATTTAACAAGCAAAATACATGCATATGTTTTTCTTTTAATAAAAGATCAGAGTGAGTTCAGGCTCTGTCGGCGCCCTGATGAGTTAGACGTAACTAAACAGAGTGGGACATGACATTATGTCGAGCCATCAATGATGACGAATGTCGAATGATGGAACAGTTCCCAGATGTAGCATAACATTTTGCTTGTTACATTTCTTAGGTGTCTCTCGCACAATTATATTGTGTCAACTAATCATGTTATGCAATAATCGGCAGTATCAAATGACATTACAACAAATAGTTGATTAGCCAGTAATTATTTAAAAAAATGAAACTACACTTTGTGACCTCACATTGATTATGTGTATGAGTGTCAAGTATATACTGTACGTCAGTATGTACAGAATATATAAGATTATCGAGTGCTGGAAAAAATGAAAAAAGAAATGAGTCATATTTTTATTAATAAATTACTAAAATACACTCATAGTATAAATAAATTCAGAAAGAGCAAATTAAAGATACCATTAATAGACTATATTAGATACCAGAAATCTAAAAAGCTAAAAATACTTATATATACGTATATATTTAATCATATAATGCTGATTGATTGTACAGGTAAACTAGATGAGCGTTGATTTGTAATAATATGATAATAACAGAAAAAGGTTTACCAACATATTGATTGATCTGTAAATATTGATTAAGCAATAGCGGAATACATGGACAGAATTATTAAACACACGCAATGTAGAATAATTACATGGGGTCTTTAATACTGTGACTCATCCACTTACTAACCAATCTAAGTTTAACAACTTGTTCATAGCAACTGACACCAACACGAGTAGAACGAATAAAAACAGACTAAGAAATATGCAACCAAGAGCAACTAAAAGACGCAATAACTTTTCGTTTAAAAAAGTCGGTGAAGATTTATTCCGTCGAAAAGCTGTTTGTCGGCTATATGATTTGTCGATGGTAAAAACCAATTTTGTCTACTGAACAATACAGAGCCTACATGGTCAAAAACCCATTAATAACAAATAATAAAAACAACAACTAATACATAATAGTAACAAACAACAAACTAAAGACTTATTGTTCCGTCGACAAATCAGATTGTCGACGTACCTACGGTATAAATGAGGAGAAGTAAAAAACAAGTAATAAAAAAATTACGAGGTACCTCGTAATTTTTCCTCGTCAAATCGGGTTCGCTACGCTCATCCTCCTTGCATCGGAATAGCTTCGCTCGTCCGCAGAATATACATGTCGTGAAATTTATACTGTAATGCCTCTTCAGACTTGATTCGCTCGTCCTCAGATAGTAAACACATCCGTTTCATTCCCAGCGGTCACCCATCCAGGCATTAACCACGCTCAATGAGGCTTTACTTTTATGAACCAACAAAAATCATTGATATACTTGTCATATTAAAAAGATACTTGGTGTACATATTTATTACGTAAAGGTATAGACTTGTACCGAATTTCAAATAAATTGAATTATTTTACGATATTTTACATGTTTTAAAAAACCGAATACAAGTAGCATATATGTTAGTCTAATACACCAAAAAAGTGTGTCTAATACACACTTACGGTATATGAGGAAAAGTGAATACAGTGTTTATTTTGTTGCTACATACGTGCTAAATCTCAAATTGATATCAACAATTTTCCGCGTTATATGATTTTTGAAATGTTAGTAGAGTCATTATTGCGGGTTAATGACGTATTAAAAAATACTTTCCGGATAACACAAATCCATCTATAGGCTGATTTTTGTACAAAGTTTCAACTCTGTAGTGTAAATACACTGGGAGTCACGAAGATAACAGACACACACACATACAGACAACTTTGTAAAAACTATTTAGAAGGCATAAAGAATACCTGAAACGGATAATTCCGGAGACATCCCAGAATAGATTATAGTACATACTCAATACTTTTTCTATATACTTACGGTTTATACGAGGAAAAGTAAATGCAGTGTTTATTTTGTTGCTTTTAGATAATTAATACGGTTATACTCTTAACTACTACCAAATTTACACCAATGCTGTGACCTTGGAAAAGCTTATGAATGAAAAACATTTGACTACGACCTCTTTGGCTTCAGAGTCTACAGATTTGCAATTCATAACTACAAAAGCAAATACTTGAAGAGGACAAACATTTAACGAACAGTAATCAACAAGTTGCTTTCATCGGGCCTTTTTCTTTGTACAAAATATTGTTACTCTACTATAAGCATTCCTTGTTTACTTACACTGTAAAAGCTATTTCTGTACCAAGGGAATAATGGGTAATCAAAGAGGGAATGGGCGAAACTTCATAAAACGCGAAAAAATGTTAGCGATTAACATTTAACGCGATTAAGATTTAGCACGCATATATAAGACTAACATATTCGTTAAGTTTCATATTATTATTAGCATTACTTCATAGTTATCAAATCTAGTGTGCGTTATTTAAAAAATTGTGAAAAAATGGGAAAATAGTTCAATTAAGTTGAAATTCAGTAAAAGTGTATACCTACCTAAACGTAATAAAAAATTACGTCAAGTTTCGATTTAATACGACAAATATATCCATGATTTTTGTTGGATCATAAATGTTAAGCAGCATCGAGCGTGGCCAGTACCTAGATGGGTGACAGCTGGGAATCAAAGTATGTATTTTCTATCTAAGGACGAGCAAAGCGAGTCCGAAGAGGCGTTGCAGTATAAATTTAACGACTTGCATATTCTGAGGGCGAGCGAAGAGAATCTGAAGTAGGAAGGATGATATGCGAATCCTAGGCACCCCGTACCCGATTTTCTAATTTAGCTTAGAATCGAATGTATTACAATGTAGGACCGTTTAAACATTGATTTTCATAGGAGAGCCAAAAAGAGTAATATTATTAACTACGGTAATAAACTTATCTACATATTCGTATAAATAGCTGTAAAATGGAGAAATATTTGTACTTTATATTTACAGTTAAGTCCTTGATAAAACAAAACAATGGACAGTAAGAGAGAGAGATAACAGCAAATCGGTTCCAAATGAGAGAACAAGTAGTAAACAAAGCAACAGGTTCTCATTCAACAGGTTGATCTGTCCAACCGTAACACTATTTCCGCACTAAGACCAGTCACGCCTTCTATACTTAAGTTTGCACTATAACTTAACCTTTCAGGTTTTATATATATTAAAATAAATATATCCGTCTCAACGGAAAACTAGAAGCCTTTGGTTTCTTGAGCTGCTACACGGCGTCAGTTCTAGAGGCGCCGTCTGCGCCTAGAGGTTTTGTTCTGCAGAGTGCAGTAGTTTTTCGGATTGTAGTTTTGTAAGTGGCATACTGACTGCCAAGATATTAGTGAATGATAACATCAGAACTAATCCTGATAATGATTAAACTCAGTCATTACGTTTAACTTACTTAGAACGAACTCATTTTGAACTACTTAAACCCAATTTTCTGAAAATATACCTTGAAGTATCATATTCCAATTCCAAGAGCCGGACCTAAAAAAATGTTACTCATTTTATACTACTTTAAACCAATTTTTTAAAAAAATAATCTTAAATTTTAAAGAAAAAAAATAGTCTGCCACTCCAAAGTGGAGCCCTTCATATGATTGCGTATGCTCAAAATTGTATAAAAACGCAAAAATATTAGTTTTCTTGAAATAAGTAGTTCCCTGTGGGTCGGGTGCAAAATATGAAGAAAACATTTCTTAAAGGTGATAAAATATTCTATAAAACTATCGTTTAATCATCAAAATCAGATGATTTCTACAACCACTCTAAAAACACCTAAAAAATGGTTAATTTATGCAAAGTCGATGAAAAGCGATTTTCTTTAAAAAAATATTGACTTTTTGTACATTTTTCGGCCATTTAACAAATGTCATAACTTTAGTTGTATTTATTCGATTTTGACGAAAAACACTTATTTTATAGGACATTTGATCAGCTTTAGAAATGTTCTCTTTATGTTTACCACACGACACACATGGAACCACTTCATGCAGGAAAACTGTAATTTGAGCGATTTTCTAATATTTTGAGCAAGCGCATTGATATGAAGGGCTCCACTCTGGATAAACAGGTTTTATCCTGTTTTATGCTTTTCCTTCATAATATGAAGTATTTTTTCAGACAAATTTGGTTTGAAGTAGACCAAAATGAGTGAACTTGATTAGGCCTGCCTCTTGGACAATTAGATCAATTCAATAACATATCGAGGTTCATAAAATTTTGGAAATGTGTGGTGTACTTGTTGGTTACACACAAACACAAAAAATTTATTGTTTCTGGCAAAGACAAAATGTATTTTTTCCGAAAGAAATTAATTTGTTTGTTTTTATAAAGACAATATGTATTTTTTTATTTAACAAGCACAAAATGCAATTGTTTGTATCTGACAAGCACAGAATGTATTTGTTTGTTTCTGACAACGATAAAATAAATATTTCTGATTCAATTAAATTTTATATGTACACGAAAATTAGACAATGAACGAAGATAAAAGATAAATTTAGGTAGATTGCAAGTAATAAGAGTATATTGGATACATTGTTATTCGAAAACTTTGTTTTATTTAAAAAAAATCTTCATTTTTCTTCTGACTCATATTCAATAAAATTTTTACTTATACTCGTATTTACTGACTAGGGACGATCATATTGCCTAACACTGTGGGCATCTTCAAGCGATCAAATTTACATGAACTCCACATTAACAAAAATTTAAAAGCATAAAAAACAAAGAATTAACACGCACAATATAAAAAGACTAGAATTAAATATATGTTGGATGAAATTATTATCGCTAATTGGTAGATATTAGAAAATAAAATATAGAATATAAATATAAAAAATTTTAATTTATTTGTTTTAAATGTGCGAGTTGTACAAACTTAAAAGTAAGACTAAGAAGAAATGACTTAACAACTATGTATTTATTTAACTATAAATGCAATACTTAGTGAGGTTACCTTAGTAAGGTTATGAAAAAATTAAACATTACCTTCTGGTTGTTTAAATACGATTAAAAAAATATGAATCTCACCTGAAACAAAGGAAAACAATCAATTACTAAAACTAGGAAAAACGAAATAGTAAAGAGGGAGACAAAGAAAGAAAATCTGAAATGGATAATTGAGGTTAAATCGCGGTTTCGGATTTTACTGCCATTGCAATACTTTTCCCATCAACCTACAATATATGAGAGGAAAAAGTAAAAAAATAAAAAAGCACCGCTCCGAGAAGGACCGAGAACAAACTTTCCTCACACGCTCCTTCTCATTCAATTTTTCAACTCTCCGACATTAACACACAAAGAGGGACAATGATAGATAGCAAACACACAGAAAGCACGACATACCCCACTCTAGTCATAAAACAATTTAGACGAAATCTTCGTTCCTATTTTTATGAGCTAACACATTACTAAGTAAAAGTAATGTGCTGGAAACACATTTTTCTATAGAAGTAAAAATTGGCACTTGATCTTCGAAACATTGAATACAGAAAATGATCCATTGTATCCAGGTATACCTATAGTGCTTTCTAGTCTCTAAACTGCTCGGTTTATTATTGCTTATACAGCATTCGTATTTATAAATATTTTACCTGTGAAAACATTTTATTCAAATCGAGTTCACTTCCGCAGCACTATCCACTTTTGCGTAATTAAATATTAATTTCGTAATTTAATTAAAATAAATCGCTTATCAAGCGACAAGGAAAGAAAGATAAAAGAAATTATATCTGTTTAATTAACATAATTAATACCTTATTAAAATTGGGCAAGTAACGTCGATTAAACACGATAGTAATGCGTTGTGAAGATTAAAACTAAGTTAAGGTTTAAAAAATTAAAACTAAACATTCTTTCTAAGCTAGATTGCTTGTAGTAACCGGTCAGAGAAACAATGGTCCAAGTCATTGTTTTTTCGATTTAGATTTTTTGATATAATATTGTTTATTGCTATACAATATATCTATTTAAGAAGTATTAAGACAATAAATTCGTAATTACACGTCATAAACACGGAATGACGTTCGTTAACACGCCATAAATTTGGAATTATACGGAGTGTAATAGTGTTATAACACTAAACAAAATGACAAGGGTTGGAAGGAATATTATAAGTCTTAAACTCCTCCGACACCTTGCATGGTTAACGTATAAAACACAATGTCGTTCCTAAAGACAACTGTACTAAATTCTTTAAGTTGGCTGCACTGACTGATGAAAAGGGCTATGACAAGGCTTTAATTTTCCAAACAATGCTGAACTTTATGCGAAATAGGTAATTTCGGGAAAAAATTTAATTTGTACTTTGAGGTTAAAAATAAACATGTTAATGAGGCCCAATTTAAATAAAATTTCAATATTTTTCAAAGTAAAATATACTAACAAATGCATCCAAAAATGTTTTGAAATGACCCCTGGGATTAAGTCTGATCTTTTACGTTTGGTAAAGAGCAAAGCAAGACCGAAGCGAACTTTTCTTATTTAAAGGGCGAGCGAAGCGAATACATTAAAGTGAGGATAAGTTTGAAGGTACCCAGTGACCCAGTACAGGATTTTTTTTTCTCCTATTATATCTTAAGTTATTACAAATAAAATAGAAGTATGAAATGTCATAGGGTAATTGTCAGCTGACACGGTGACATACAAGATGATTATGACTTCAGTAGTAATCGTCTGATGCAACCAAGTTTACAAATAGTACCTGTCTTGCGTCATTGAGATTTACAAAACAATTATCCATAAAATGTGAACAGTTCAATAAGCTCGATCGTTCTTTGTAACGATGAGTTAAAACAACAATCACTCATCCAGAACACAGTACTTTCAAAAATTATTTATTGTGATAGTTTTATGCTGTTTCCTTTGATTTGCCTAAAAACTGACTTTACTAAGCAACATTAGCGAAGCCCTTAATTTGTCCAAGACTGATCTCTAACACTTTAGTCTCCCCTCCATCCATGACCCTAAACTCATAAGTAAGGTCTATTTATAGACCTGAACTATTATGTATGTAATGTATATATGTAACATACTTAAAAATTATGTATGTATGAATATATTTATATATGCATAAAATATACAAATATATTATATATATATATATATATATATATATATATATATATATATATATATATATATATATATATATTATATATATATAATATATATATATTATATATATTATATATATATATATGTATATATATATGTATATATACATACACATATGCATATATGTGTGTGTGTGTATGTACAAATAAATAAATTTAATATAAAAATCATTCAATTATATAAATTTCATAGAAACAAATGTTAAGTACTAGAAATTACTAACATATGTTATAATTTGGTCTAGCATAAGTTGTTACAAGCACTACAAACTAGCTATTAATAGAGTGAAGGAACTCCCTCTCTGCAGCGCAAAAAGCAAGCTTTACAGCAGAGATGTAGCCTTATTTTAATACATTATTTATGTTATTTTACTATTGTGCAATAGTAAAATACGTTTAAGGCTTAATACTATTAGGCATTCAAAAAAAAGTTAATTTCCTAATTCGCTAAAAAGAATTAAATACAGTACATATAATCACAAATAATATTATTGGTAAATTATTATTTTTAATTTTGGAATCGTTATTTTTTATGAGATTGCAAGAATAGTTTTGTCATTATCGTAGTACAACATAGAAATTTTACCGAGCAAATAGCAACACTGGTAGGTGTTTTACCAGAGTTACCATATTTTTCTTTACCATGTATTCAAGGGCTTTCGGTTCGGCTGGAAAACGCCCGATCAAAATGGAGCTCAATGTTGGAATAAACATTAGTTTATAGTATGATAAATTCAAATGTAGTAAAAGATCGATTCCCTAATCCATTCTTCTGGTTAGAAGGTGGGATTTATAACCTTGTGTTGCATAATAATGTATCAAAACAGGATTTTCAAGCTTATTATCCCGAGTACCGTTGTAACCTAGTACTCCCCAACAACTCTCAGCGTGAATCATTCGACCATCTGAATAGTAATATTTGAATCCGTCATCTGGGATTATAATTTGTTTTATTTTACTGAGTAGACTTAGGACATTGAAATGCAGATAGCAATTTAATTGCGAAAATGTCTGATACAATAAAAATGCATATTGCTATAATATTAAAAAATTATACAAAATCATGTTATGATTTTAAAAGATTATACAGAAACATGTTATGATGTAAATAAATCATACAGAAATATGTTACGATATTAAAAGAGTATACAGGTCCCAGAAAAACTACTGCTACTAAAACAATACTTAAAAAACTTTAAAAAATGACAACCTCATGGTAAAAGTAGTGGATTTAATAAAACTGTTTTATTTCCTCATTTTAAATAAAAATGGCTACTATGAGGTAGCCATAGAAGGGGAGATCTATTCCGCTTGTTTTCTGGATATACAGAATCATAATTGTGATAATGATAACTAAGGTCAGACCATTGTTTTACTACAATTATCAAAACAAAATAAAACGTCAAGAAGAACTTCACTTCAATCACAAAGCAAAATTCACCACTATTTTTCCTCAGGAAGTCTATTATCGTAAAAGATAACGAATTGGAACTAAAGATTATAAAAACACTGGTAAACAGTTGATTTTTACTTTTCCTCATTTATACCGTATATAGAAAAAGTATTGTGTTTGTAAAAAAAATCCGAAACCGGGATGAAACCGGAATTATCCGCTTTAGGCGATTTTAAGGCGGCCTGAGTGGTTTTTGCAAAGTTGACTGACTGTATGAATGTGTATGTCTGTTATCATTGTAGCTCTCAGTGTATTTATGCTAGAGAGTTGAAACTTTGTACAAAAATCAATCAACAGATGCAGTTGGTCTATCCGGAAAATGATTGTTTTATGACGTCATTAACCCGCAATATTGACAGCAAAAATTTCGAAAAATCATAAAACGCGACAAAATGTAGCGATCAATTTGATATGTAGCATTGTATGAGACTAACATAAGTGCCAAGGTTCATCTTATTATCAGCATTTATTCAATTTTTATCAAATGACTTGTATACGTTTTTTATATAATGGTAAAAATGGAAAACAATTTAATTGAGTTGAAATTTGGTACAAGTGTATACCTTTGCGTAATAAATAGGTACACTAAGTTTCCTTTTAATACGACAAGGAATGCATTTAATACATCCATGATTTTTGTTGGATCATAAAAGTTTAGCAGCAGTCTGGATGGGTGACCGCTAGTAATGAAACTAATGTATTGCAGTAAAAATTTAACGACTTGTATATTCTGAGGACAAGCGAATATATAGGTAGGATGAGCGTAGCGAATCCGGTGTGATGAGGAAAAGTTCCGAGTTTTACCAAAAAGAAAGTAGGTTCTGAAAGACGACATTTATAAAAAAAAAGTGGGTGTAACTTCTTTTGCTAATGCTAAGTCTTCTTCTCTTTTAGGAAATCTAGAAACAAAAAAGAAATTGATGACAATTGTCATATCAAGTGATCTAGAAATATTGTAAAGTGGTCGTGATCAATGACCGTCAACTAACAAAACGAATATTACAATATCATTGACCTTTATCAATTACAAAGATTCAAGGTTAACAAACCTAAAAAACTTCCTCAATTGAGGTAAAGGAAACCATAAGGCACACTCGTGGAAATAATGATGTTTTTCCTTTGACTCTGACGGGCTCCACGCTCCGTCTCACTCGAGGAACGCGACTAAGTGTTCTGACAATTAGTACCAAGATAGAACTTTATCTTACTATGATCCTGAAAAGCACTATTAATATAAATGAAATGATAATTAAAATTCTGTTTAGATGAGACAATGCTTTATACCTATAAATAGAATTAATATTTAAACATCGGGACATTCATTTAAACTTCCTTAGTAACAAATAAATAAAGCCCTCTACACACTATGGCCCCACGGTTGCACATTCTGGTCCTAATGTTACACACTTTTACTCTACAGTTACACACTCATACTCCAAAGATACACACTTTGGCCATACAGTTGCACATTCTGGCCCTAAAGTTACATACTTTGACTCAACAGTTACACAATCATACCCTAAAGATACACACTTTGGCCATACAGCTGCACATTCTGGTCCTAAAGTTACACACTTTGACTCTACAGTTACACACTCATACCCTAAAGATACACACTTTGGCCATACACTAGCACATTCTGGCCCTAAAGTTACATACTTTGACTCAACAGTTACACAATCATACCCTAAAGATACACACTTTGGCCATACAGTTGCACATTCTGGCCCTAAAGTTACATACTTTGACTCAACAGTTACACAATCATACCCTAAAGTTACACGCTGGACGATAGTATCCTGTCCAGGGAATGCACGGTCTTATGAACACAAATTAGCAAAATCAGAGTAGACATTAGACATGGTTAAAAAAAAGTATAGTTTCTATGAATTAATGGAAATATAAACCTTTAAAACTAGAAGCCTGTTACTGCAAGAACTCGTCGAATTATTGGTTTTTGAAGGTAACCCTTGTAATGTAAACAGATGAGACGTAAATCTCATACACAAACGTTTTGCCATTGCTAGGCCCAGTAATTGCCATTGCTGTGCGAAATATGTGTTTAAAAATATAGTTAAAGTCTAGTATCACTGGGAGTACATAATATGCCCAATTATAAATTTAGCGCAAACATTTGACTCACATTACTCCAAGAGGATCACCTATAAATCACTTGACATTCGTCAATCGACAGTATACAATGTTATATCTTATTTGATTATGTCTCACTAAGCCCTACATTTAATGAGCAAGTTAAAGTTTATAGGAGCATTACACCTACCGTTTTCACTAATAATATTAAATCCTACGTAACAAGAACATTATTTAATTTCGGTAAAATTAAAAGACGTACTAATTTGCCAGATAAAGTATAAGGGGGAGGGTAGGGTGCAAGCCTGTCTCTTTCGCTCTTGCTTTATTATATTATTACCAGGCTAATTTTGTAGAATCTACTAAACATTTTCACGATGAAAGGAAAGATAAAGTTAGAAGGCTCCAAAATTCTTAAGACAATAGAAAAGATATGATTAAAGGTTGAGGTTAGATTGCTACAGGATAAAACTTCATCTGGTCTTCAATGGTTCGCCTTTTCCCTTCTCCACCACGCCAAAGTAGAGATTTGGAGGTAAAAAACCAATATCCGATGGTCCCCCTTTCCACCTCGCCAGAATCGAGATTTGATGGTAAAAACCCATATCCGATAGTCCCCATTCCACCACGCCAGAATCGAGATTTGATGGTGAAAATCAATATCCGATAATCCCTCTTTCCACCACGCCAGAATCGATATTTGATGGTAAACACCAATATGGCTCTGGTTCTAATAAAATAAATCAATCAATAGCATTGGTTATGATTAACTCATCAGAGCATCAATAAAGCCTAAACGAATTCTGATATCAAACGATTAAAATATTCCACCGCATTCTGAATATACACTCACAGAAATAATTGAGTTAAAAACAAAGAGAACGTCAAGTCATATGAAGAGTAGAATAGGAAAGGAAGAATATCAACCTTAATGTCTTGTTAATTATTATCAAACACGTAAACAATACATCTAGGGGCATATTGTAAATGTACAAGATACACGACCTTACTAGAGGAAACAGAATTATCATCGTCCTCTCTTAAACAATTAGAATATACAAAAAACTGATAGTATGACTAATTAAAAGCAAATTGATAAATTGGAGTACAAATGCTTTAAACATTAAGAGGATTTTGTACATAATTCTGATCTTCATTGGTAATAATTACTAAGACAAATTACTTAGAAATATCTGAGTAACGGATCAGCAAACTAATGTGAACATTCGATTTTATTAACGTTAAGAATTCGCTCCCTCCCTCCCTCTCTAAATTATTTACCTCCTAATTGATGAGTCTTGGTTAGGTACGCTATTAGAACCCTGAGTATAAATTGAATTAACAAGAGTAGAATAAAGAAATCTAAATAATTAGTGTTCAATCGAATATTGCACCTAAAGAAGCTAAATATACCAGGCTAAATATACCGCGCTAAATTTATTTAGGTATATAGGACAGAACAGCTCAGATGTGTCAACATTAAATTCTAAAATAAAAATTCCGTCATCCGAACAACCACATAAGGGTATAAAGCTAAAAATTGTCCAAAACCTTAGAAACCAGTCTCTATCCCCAGAAAATCAATGCCTAGAGGTTAAAATATCTTGATGAAAATGTTATCTAGTATTAACTTAAGGAGTAAAAATAAATATTTTTAGTTGTGCCCCTACAGATTTTTTTAGGTGAAACACATAAAAAATAATTTTGTAAAATGCCATAACTGAAGAGATAAGTTAACATTATTACGATAATATAAATAAGGAAGATTAGAGCAAACATCCCCCAAAGACAAACACATGGTGTCAATTTGATAAAAAGCCAAATATCTTGGAGAAGACTCTATTATGTCTATCATGTATTTATAGGTCAAATCTCTTCATACACATCTTCTCTTTTCTTTTTCCTAAACTATTTTTAAATCTAGCTAACAAATGACTTTGTAACTGATTACGGCTTAATGCATCTTTTTTCGTCAAACCAAAAAATAGCATACCCGAAATTAAAATTATTAGAAAATTAATAATTAATGTTTAGCAATCTAAATAATAAATACAGCAACAATAAAATAATATCAAATTCTAGCCTGGAGTCCGCAAGTCTGGCGAATTTCCTTTGTAACCCATACTTTCTTGTTAAACAAATCATTTCTTGCTTAAGTTTCTAGTTTATGTCATATAACCTAGGCAGTAGCATTACTGCTTGTAACACAATTTTCCAGAATTCAAGGGAAATGCGCATATGCATTTCACAGGTTATCCAAAACTAAATAATTCAAATATCCTCACGGCTCAGCATTATCTGCACATAATTTTAATTTTTTAAAGCATTCTTGAAAAAATTCATTAGTCTCAACAGAAAGCTGAAATACGGGATGCTACAGTACGTACTTAATAAAATAAAAATTATTTAAAACTAGCAATTGGGCTAGGGATTTTTTTTACAATAGATGGTGCAGATTAATAAAATAATAACTATTTACTCAAATTTTAAATAATAATTTGAACAAAAAGGAAGGTTAACAAAACTAAAACAATATAGATCCCGTAAAAAACGTAATTTTCTAACAAAGCAACTTAACCAAACAATAATTTGAACAAAAAATGTAAATATATTGTGAATTATTATTATTACTTTTGTTTAGGTATGAATGTTAGATAACCTGGGAAGGTTCTTTACACTTTTTACCTTTTTTCTGTTCCCACGTGCATCTAATCCAGAGTTTACTCTACTTTAGATAACTAGTTTACTCTATTTTACCCTAGATTACTACAAAATAAAAAATTTGAGCGTAAAGAAGAATAGTGCAGAATAGAGTATTGTACACCAGTCTATGTGCCGAACAAACCTACTATTGCTTAATAATACTCGAGCAATAAATGATTTGTTAAAAGAGATAGCACGCTTTGCTATGAAAATTTGCCAGGCTTGAAGACCTACGCGCCAAACCTGAATTATCTGTTTCAGGTGTTTTAAGAACTTTTAATAGGTTTTAACAAAGATGCCTGTGTGAGAGCGTCTGTTATCATCGTATCTCCCAGAGTATTTATGTTAGAGAGTTGATTCTTGGTACAAAAATCAATCTATAGGTCAACCTGTGTTATCCAGAAAAATATTTTATTACCCGAAAATCTGAAAGTAATCCAATAGAGTTGAAATTTGGTCCAAGTATATATCTTTAAGTAATAAATAAGTTAAAATAAGTATACTAAGTTTTGTATTATTACGGCAAGTATACCTACGGTTTTTGTTGGATCATAAAAGTTAAAGAGCATCGAATGAGGTTAGGGCCAGGATGCATGACGGATAGGAATAATAGTTATTTATACACCAAGGGAGTAAAGAATGTCATTATTCCCCTGAGCATTATGTTGGTTCCTGACCAACCAAACTCGTTGTTTGGTGAATTATGCAAAAAGTCTTCAACTTGGTTCTGAGTAAAACATTCGCTTTCTTTGCAACATAACCTTAGTTTTTTCTTTTTAATAATGCTATTAGTGATGCATAGCTTTTGATATTAAAATTTTCTCTCACAAGCAAATATGATTTGATCATTGAATACAGTGACCGCAGACTTGACACTTGTTTTGTTTTTCATTCATTATTAAAATAAACAAGCAATGCATTTTCACTTACTTGTTGTATATTATGATCATGACACCAACTTTTAAAATTGTTACATGCTTTGTCATATAACTTTCTAGATTTTGTTGGTATGAAGTTTTCTTTTACCAAGTTCGCTTCAATAGCAAAGTCAGGAGGTGTATTGTTAAAAAGTTCGTCAATATCGCACACAACATTATCTGACATAATTGAAATATTAGAGTAGAATATTAGAGCAGTTATAAGTAATATTTTAATCTAATTATAAAAGTTTAAGACAGGTTAAACAGTTAAAGCTAAGGTTTTAAGCTAAAAAAACTTTGATTTAATGATATTTTGTCGAAAAAAAAAAACAATGAGTATGCAAATCTTAATGTGATTTTAAAAAATCAGGATAGCCAACTTATTTTTTTTTTTACTTTTAAATAAAGAACTAATTTTTATTTTTAAATTATTTATTCTTATATTATTATTAGCATTACACTAGTTCTACTTAAAATGATTGTTAATGTTATATTCTTTTTTTTATACATCTTATTCTTGTATATCTTCTTATTTACAGGTATCTTAGTTTTCAAATAAAAATAATTATATACTACTCAGTTTGTCGATTATTAAGTTAAGTTGGCAACTGTTACTTTTTACTCCCTTGGGAGTGAAAAGTGATTCTTTACTCTCTTAAATCTAGTCATTAAATTTCGTATTATATACCGTCTGGAGATAAAACATATTTATTAACTGTCTGAGGGCAAGTGAAGCGAGTCTGAAGAGGTTTCACAGAATAAATTTAGTAATTTTTATATTCTGAGGACTAGCGAAGCAATTCTGAAATAGAGAGGATGGGAGTTAGCAAATCCAATATGTGAGGAAAAGTTCTAAGGTATCCCGTGCCCAATTTTTACTAAAAAGCAATTGAGAAATAGTTATAATTGTTTGATTAAGAGTATAAAATTCAAATCTATTAATATTTCCTTTAATTTATTAACTAACTTTGACACACAGCACATCCCTATAAAAACTATAATACACAGGTAGATTTATGAATTTAAAATATGTATTTTGAAATTTTCTTACAAAGCATCATGAAGCACAATAACTTGGTTAAACACAGAAAAAAAAATATACAAATAAATTCTAATGGCCTGTTTCAAGTTTTTTTTATGTATATTATCTGGAGGAGCAACAAACACAGCTACAAAGTTATCCTAGATGCTTTAGATATTTATAATTGCCTCAGATTTTATATTCCTCTTAAGTGCCCTGTATCCAAAATAAATTATTGGATTTGAAAGAGAAGGCTTTACAACACTACTGAAATTTTTAATGTACTAAATATATTCTTAGTACATCAATAATCATAAATTTTATGTTAAACTTTTCAAAATTGTTGTTATTGGAAGACCATCTAAAAAGCCGAACAACAACCATTTACTATCCATGTTTAATTTTGTTGGATAGTAATAAAAGTTTATTTATTATTTATATGTTTCTAAAGATGATAAAAATCTAAGTTAGGATAAAGTCAGTGCATACACTAATATGTTATTAATAAATGTTTTAAAAGTATTCAACCTATTCCAATTATCAACTTTTGATTCTGCCTAAAAGATCATCGAGATGAATTGTAAAAAAAAAATAAGAGAAAATACATTTTTCAAGATCATTTGGTTACTAGGCTATTGGGACAAGAACCAGGATAGACTTTGCTGGGTTCCCATGTCAACAGCAAAGTGAACAATAAGAAATTTCACAAAAATTAAACACACAGACTTTACTGGTGGCCTCCCATCATGATGGTGGGAAACCCAGGACAAAAGAATACACATGCTGATGGTTAGATAAATCAAGTATTTTCAAATTTTAATAAATAATAAACCACATTGAAAAGTTCCTCTTAAATTTAAATCAAAGAAACTTTTAATATCTTCTTAAACAGGAAAAGTATTAAGTGTAATATAAAAAAATTGGTTTGAGGTACCGATCAGTTCCTCATCACATCAGATTCGCTATGCTACTTCGGACTCGCTTCACTCATGTTCAGAGTAAACAAGTCATTAAATTAATTTAGCAACACATCTTCGGATTGCTTCGCTTGTTCTCAGATAGTAAATGCATGCATTTATTCTCAATTTCACCCATCTAGGCATTGAACATGCTTGATGCTGCTTAACTTTTATGATACAACAAAACTCATGGATGTACTAGTCATATTGAAACAAAACTGAGTGAACTAATTTATTATGTAAAAGTACTACACAATTGTACCAAATTTCAACTCACTTGGATTTTTTCTGATTTTTTAAACTTTTAAAAAACGTGTATAAGTCATTTAATAACAATTGAACTAATGCTGATAATGAGATGAAACTTAACACACATGTAAGTCTTATATATAGCCACATACGTGCAGCCAAATCTCATTCTGGCACGATACGTTTCTGTGTTTTATGATTTTATGGTGATAAGATGAAACTTAACACTTTTGTTGGTCATGTATAGGACTAAATGTGTATTAAATCGATCAGAACCTTTTTCTGTTTTATTAATGTTCAAAATTTTGAATCATTAATTGTGGTTAATGACGTATGTCGTGTATAAATTATTATTACACGATTTAAACTCAAGTCAAGTTAATTGTAGTACCATCATATGTTTAATAATCATTGTTTCTTTTTATAAATTTTTGCCTTATTTGTATTTTATATTTTTGTAATTGGACCTTTGGTCTGTATATATAAATAAAAAAAAGTCTAACAACCCATTGACTGGGCTTGACTTTTCAAATCTCCCTTAAGTCAAACCTATCTCAAGTTGTATTTTTCAATTCTACTTTAAGTAGATTTGAAGGGCTTGTTCAAACATAAAACTAGAATTACATTTAATTATAAATATTATACAATAATCAATATATTATATATTTAACTCAAGTCTCCACTGTTAGCATCTTCAAATTTAGTAATATTAGTACCATTCGCAAAGAAGGACCTCCCTAAATTGTACCATTAAGTCTTTCTCTTTTAACATTAACTTTCTCCCTAAATTTTCTACTATACCAAACTACTAAACTATACCAAAACTCTGGGTATAGTTAAATTTTCCTTTTTAACGCGTTTCCTATTTTAATATGAAATAGGATATTGATCTCAAATTTATTTGTCTTCTCCCAGCTTAACCAAATTTGAGACCTACTAGGTTTCTGTTATCAAAAAATACTGTTATGATAATACATAAATTGAAATTGGTTTTACCTTCGGGGTAAGCTTGGTCTTTGAGGATAAAGTTGAGAAATTTATTAGTAATGTAGTAAAGATGACCCATTCCTTTAGCATAATATTTAGTAGTACTTTTATATAAATTTGAAATGTTAGGTGAGCTGTACTCAACAGGCTCGTACGGCATCACATTTTGCTCAGGGGCTGGAAGCTTCACAACGGGTACACCATTTTTACACAGAACACCATCACAATATAAAAAAAGGAGAATAAAAACTAAAAACTTAAATTTTGCCATAATCTTCCTTATTGGAGACATATCAAGAACATAAAATAACTTAAAACTAAAAAGTTAAATTGAAACACACGATAAACTAAAACTGAAGAAGAAAATTAACGGAGTAAATTCGAGCTTGGCCACCGACGGCCTGCGCTCTGAAGTACACTGGCGACTGGCTAAAGAAAAATCAACAACATAACAAAAACAAAAAATTGCATGTTTACCAACACCACAGTTGTATTTATAAAAAATAGAGTTTTATGAAAACTTAAAGCAACACTGCTTTTTGATAAGAAACTTGAAAAAGCGGCTGTTTAAAGACTGCATTACGTTATACAAATATTAGAATTTAAGAACACAAAATTAATGTTTTTAAAACAAATAAACTTCAATAAACATAAATGAAATAAAATTTATGTTAAAGAAAATTGCTTGTTTAATTTCAAAATTTTAAAAAGAACTTAGTTATTGGAATAAGAGCGGCTTAGTCTGAATTCTCTGAGGTAGCACACATTAGAACATGAATTTTCTCAGCCTTAAGTTGTCAAAAAAGGATATTTCCCTCTTGCCGTTCGTTAAGTTTATTTTATAATTTTATTTATTTTATTGATTATTAAAATAGTTTTAAGTTTAAAAATTTAAGTTAATATTAATAATATTATTGGTTAACCGGCTTATTTTTCATTAATTGTTGTATTTAATTCGTTGATAAACTTTTGAGTTTTGAAAAAAAGTTACTCTAATTTATTTCATTTTTTGAACAATTTATTATACTTGAAACGCCTACTTTTTAAAATTGATTGGAGGATTAGGACTACAGGTATATTGCAAGCATTTTTTTTACTTTTATTTTGCGTTGGATTACAATTTTATAGGGGCACTTTGTGAGAAGGCCGAAATGCCCACACACTGGTCAGTTGAATTTCTCTTATCTTTACCATTTTATTAATTACTTGAGTTATTTAATTGATGTTTATTTAATTTCTTATTGGTATTTTGATTTTTTTGTTCCTAGGGAAAGAATGAGAACATATAGATGAAATTGTATTGGGATTGTTTTGAAGTATTTTTTGCAGTTAGTGCTATCAAATAGAAACTATTAGTTAATGTGAAGGAAAAATAATCAGTTATGGCAGGTAATTTTGTGTTTCCTTAAAATTATACGTATAGTATGTTAAAATATTACCGTTCTTAATTTTGGAGGTATATTACTGAGTTTAGCAGGCGAATAAGCAATGCTGTTGCTCTTGTCCATGTTAAATCACAGTTAATCGAATAAAATAAAATTAATCACATCTAATAAATATTTATGTATGCACTAAGGTAATAAAAATTGCTATTACTTTCCTGAGCAGTAAATTATACTAATATGCATGGTTAAAATCAGTTGACAGCATTGGAAAATAATGTCAGGGAGCAAATAAGTTTAGTCCTGGATGTTAAACTAGACCCACAATTTCATATAAGATCTACTCCATTGGTTCCTCAATAATAGTTTACCATGCTTTCAACTGATTACAACTGCTTGTAATATTATATAGTCCCTAAGGCAAAAGCTAAAGGAACCGATGCATTTAACTCTGAAGGTGAAGTTGATGGATTTATGTATTTGTTTTGGAGGCGAAGTGGCCTCGTCCATGTTATAGAAATAATTATTGCTAGAGACAATAACATTTTTCTCCTGAGATGCATACAAGATTTTATGTCCAGATGACATAATATTTAATATGACACATGGCTTAAGTCAATTGACAGTGCGGGGAAATAATGTAAGGGAGCCAATGAGGATGTTAAACATTGCCCTCAATTTCAAATCAGGCCAACCATATTGATTCCTTAACTCTATTTTCCCATGCTGTCAACTGATTTTAACCGTGTGGTGTACTATAATTATTGTTGATCTTATTTTCATCAATAATTATAGTATTGTTTTAATTTGTTGGATCCCCTTATAAATTAAGGGGATTTTGCTCCATACAGAATGGAAATATGCCTTGTCTTATAAGATTTGGGTGCTCTAATCCTAATTTAACAAATCACTTTTTACTCCCAAGGTAGAAAAAAGTAACTTTTCAGTCCCATGGAAGTAAAAGGTATATAATTTGAAGTTAAATGATTAATTGATGCAATTAGTAAATGATGGCAAGGTAAATAAACACAAGTGACTAAGGGATCAACTAAACCAAAGAAGTGACATTAAATTACAACTACATATCACAAATCATTGCAACATACTCCACATATTAAATAACTTGACTTCTACTCTATCTAGTCTCAAAGTGAAATATTTATTTGGATAGCTGGTTCAGTAACTGCATAATGAATTAATGGATTAGTATTATATTTTTGTATTGTTTTAGGACGAAGAAAGTTACCCAAGTTAGTTGTCCCTGAGGAGCAGGTCATGTGAGTAAACTCTTATGATCCACTTTATTAATGAAGGATGAATAATTTCATTTTTCCAATTTGATTTGCTAAATTTAATTAAATTAAAGCAACTTAATTTAATAATTGATGATAATAATTTAGTAAATAACCATTATTTAATAGTTTTCATACTATTATTATTGTATGCTGTTTAGATCAAATTGAGAAAAAATAATCCAAATAATTATTTGAATAGGGAACGGTATCATACCATTTTTACTTTTCTTCATTTATACAATAGGTATTTAGGAAAAGAATTGTGTTTGCCAAAAAATCTGAAATAGGGATGTCACAGGAATTATCTGTTTTAAGTGTTTTAAAGCCTCCTGAGTGGTTTTTGCAAAGTTGTCTGTTATTATCGTAGCTCCCAGTGTATTTATGCTACAGAGTTGAAACTTTGTACAAAAATCAGTCTACCGCTGTAGTTGTGCTATTCGAAAAATAATTTGTTTATGATGTCATTAACCCGCAATAATGACTCAGCAAAAATTTTGAAAAATCATATCAAGCAGAAAAATTATGTTATCCAATTGAAAATTGGCACACACATAGCCATGTATATTGTAGCCATGTACACACAACACTAACATATGTGCCAAGTTTCATATCATTATCAGCATTACTTTAATAATGACTTATTGACTTACTTCAATAATTTGATTTTTATCAAATGACTTGTGTACATTTTTTAAAAAATTGGAAAAGAATCCAATTGAATTAAAATTTGGTACATATGTATACCTTTACGCAATAAATAGTACACTAAGTTACGTTTTAATGTGACAAGTATAAATCATTAGTTGTTTTGACAGAGATCTTGTGGTATAGACCAGGGGGGGTTAACTTAAATGAGGAAAAGTTTGGATTCGATTATCGCAAGCTATTAAAAATAGCGCTGCGGCGGACCGGTGCGGACAACTCATGAACTAACCCCAATACCTTTCCAAAAATGACTGATTATATTTTTATACTTAAATTTATGAATACCATGACAATTCTTGGTTATGACAGCTACATTTATTATTATTATAAATTATTGTTTTCTGTATGTATTTTTGACAAAAACGGTTCGCCGTTGCATGTTCTGTATTTAAAAAATTCAGATACTAAAAGTAAATAGAAGCTTTTTAAAACTTCCAGAGAACGCTACTGACCAGAGAACACTACTGATGGCAGATAAGTGTAAATTTCATTTAATTAATTGATTGATTTAGTCGATTTTATCAGGTAATTACATTAAATCACATGTGCGCATCTTGCCGATGTAATTAAAATACAGGCTGCATTAAATGCCAAAATCTATCTTCTACCACGTGTAAACTTTAACCACTATTTCATTATTATTACCTGATTGAATCGATTAAATTAATAAATTACTTGAATGAAAAACTTAAAAATAATCAGAAGCGTTCTGTGTAAGATTAAAGTGGTAGGGTTAGTTAGAAGTATAATTATACAAAGTATAAAAATTAAATTTCAAACTGATTGTGGGCAAAAAGCAGGAAATCAAGGCACGCCCACTCAATTGAAAGGTAGGTCCCCCGCCGCGCTAGTGTCGGCCGGGATCCAAATTTTCCCACCATTGAGTCGACAGTCTTACTGTTTAAGTATCTATAGTCTCTGGTATAGACTCACTATGACGTTTAATAAAAAAAACACTAAAATTAAAAACAATTAATATATTGTCAACCAAAATAGTATAAAAAACTAGTCAGTTATATTTTTTCTATACTATTGTGGTTGACAATATATCAATTGTTTTTAATTCTAGTGTGTTTTTTTTTAATTAAACATCTTGATGACAAGTATCTCCATGATTTTTGGTGGATCATAAAATTTAAGCATCATCGAGCGTGGTCAGTGCTTGGATGGGTGATCGCTGGGAATGAAATAAATCTATTTACTATCTAAAGACAAGCGAAGCGAGTCCGAAGATAATTTGTAGTATAAATTTAACGACTTGCATATTCCGAAGATGAGCAAAGAGAGTTCAAAGCCGAAGGGGGGGGGGGGGGTGAGCGTAGCAAATCCTATGTGATGAGGAAAAGTTCCGAGGTACCCCAATTTTTCTTTTCAGAATCATTTAAGACTCTGATTTATGTGCATAAAATGATACAATTATAAATAGTGAGGTTTTCTGAATTCAATAGTGATATTCATATATATTCAATAGATATCCCTATTGAAGATAATAGCGAAATTGCTATTAAAATAACCATAAGGGATACAAAAAAAGAATGTAATTTAATGAAGTTATCTCATATCCTGATAATTATTGATCCTGTTTTGGTCCAATAATTATCCTGTCCTGCCCAAGGTAAGAATTATAAGCAAATAATAATAGATAGCAATAATTGGCCCAACTGCAGTTTTTTTCAAACATTTTGGTAGATTACTATCAAACAATTCTCTGGCACTGTAAAAGGTATAATTTCTGACTGCTGACTCTGCTTTTATTCAAGTCCAGTATTGTGAAGAGACTGGTTGTTGTTTGTTTATTAGGTGTAATACTGTTTGTTACAGCACACCTCCCAGAAATTTAGATAGAAGAACGTCTATTACTGTTGGAGATAAATCATTTATTGTTGAGGCAGATGATTTGGAAAAGATTTGTGATTTAGGCAAAGGAGCTTACGGAATAGTGGAGAAAATGAGGCACATTCCTTCAGGCACTGTTATGGCTGTTAAGGTATTCATTTCATTATTTTTAGTGACATCAAATACAGTGTAAACAATTTTAAGCCTTGCTTTGTAGGTGACTGGATCACTAAAAGACAGCCCTAGTCACACCAATAGATTTATCATAGCTATAATATGAAATATAACAAGATTTATTAAGCAAATAGTAAGGTTTTCTGATTTCACTTATGCAGAAGCTATATCACTTCACTGTGGTTGAGGATAGCTGTTTCATTTCAAAAACAGGGAGACCCACTGTCAAAATAATATTAGAATATAATAAAAAGAGATATTTATGTATTAATCATTTTATACATTTTTATGTACATGGATAATATTTATGGGTCATGATAATATTATTGGACTTGAAGCAACATTGAAGGTCACAGATGTAAATATTTTGTGATACTTAAGACACTACTATAAGATTTAATTATACTCAAAGTCTAATACTTTTTTCCTTGGTCTGCCACTATTAGATATGACTTCTATGGTATATTTTTTTTTATACCTTCTTGTTGGTTTTTGTTATGTTATCCACAGAGAATAGCAGTGAGTGTAAATACAATGGAACAGAAGCGTTTGCTGATGGACCTTGATGTATCTATGAGGACATCTGATTGCCCGCACACTGTCCAGTTTTATGGAGCACTCTGCCGTGAAGGGGATGTCTGGATATGTATGGAAGTCATGGATACAAGCTTAGATAAATTCTATCCGAGAGTTTATAAGAATAGTCGAGCAATACCTGAATCAATTCTAGCCAATATTACCCTTGCAGTGAGTTCATATTGTTTGAAAGTTTATGTTTACAAAAAGAAGAAATTAAAATTTAAGAATAAGAATGCTTTATTTAAACATAAAAATTTACAGAAATAGTAAATGACAGAATATGTAATAAAGCCTCTACTCCAGGGCAAAGGTGACCATTAGCAGGAGGGTTAGTTTATCGTTTTAATTGCCTTTCTTATTAGTTATTATACTTAATATCTGCATATATATCCTCATACACACAGCTTCATACATACATACATATATTCATTCATACTCATACATATACATTCACACCTGAATACTTATAAGTGCATTTTTAGATGCCTTTTTTGTGAAGCTAAACATTAGCTTAATTGTGTTTATATAAGTCGTTAAAAGATAGTTTTTATTATTATTATAGAAACTGAGAAAGAAGGTTTAGATTTTTAACGAAAGTTAAATTCTTTAATAAGATAGGATCTGTATTTACAGATTGTTTTTATATATGAGGACAAGGTAAAACAGTTCTCTAAACAGGGGTTATCTAACAGAAATTAAAATTTATGTTGTCTCAGTACCTGAAATTGTAATCAATTATAAATAAGGACCAACAGTACTATTGTATATCTACCAGTTTACGATGCCCAGCGCCATATTTAAGTAAAACAACTGTAAGGATTGCCAACTCCTTTTTACAGACAAATTCTTTCCTAGTTCTATTTCTAAACTCAGATACACTTAATGTCATTCTTTCGTTTAAAATTAAAATAAATGAGTTTAAGACGGACATTTCTTTTAAAATATGGCATTGATGTCTTGAACTTTGTTAAATATATAGTAATGCTTAAGTTTATGAGTAGAAGATAACGCCTTGTAAGTTTGTATCTCTATGACATCCCCTCAACCATTTAATTTTTTCATATTTGTTTGCAGTGTGTCATGTTCAGTTTCCGTCGTTAATAGACAGCTGTCCATCAATCCATGTATTAAAAACAAAGAGACTAATACTATTAGAGGGAGTACAGAACCCGATTAACACAGTGATAAAGGGTCGGGAAGTGAGACAGTTTCCATAGGTGCAGTAACGGTACCTACCCCTACTATAGTCTCCCAAGAGAGAGAATAGATACTCCTCCACCCCTCTACAACTCCTTTTGTAGCATGCACTCTACTAAAGGCGGACATTTTTCAGTGATGCCACATTAAACCACTTTATTCAATACAGACAATTAAAGAATACATGCAATAGATAATAGTCAAAAAAATAATGTAATATTTACGTGAAATTGTAATTATTATGAAAAATAAAAAAATGACGTCACCAATGTACAGTTACGGCATTTAGCTACCCAAGGAATGATAAGAGCTGTTGTGTCCTCCCTCTAATAGTATTAGTCTCTTTGATTGAAAACTAATTGACACACTATAGTAAAGTAAATTATAATTTAATTTGTGTGTGTAGGTTGTGAATGCACTGCATTACCTGTACAGTAAGCTAAGAGTAATTCACAGAGATGTCAAGCCCTCCAATATTCTCATCAACAGAGCTGGTCAAGTCAAGATGTGTGATTTTGGCATTTCTGGCTACCTAGTCGATTCAGTTGCCAAGACTATAGATGCTGGCTGTAAACCTTATATGGCTGTAAGTTTGTTATTAAATTATCTGGCTACCTAGTCGATTTAGTTGCCAAGACTATAGATGCTGGCTGTAAACCTTATATGGCTGTAAGTTTGTTATTAAATTATCTGGCTACCTAGTCGATTCAGTTGCCAAGACTATAGATGCTGGCTGTAAACCTTATATGGCTGTAAGTTTGTTATTAAATTATCTGGCTACCTAGTCGATCAGTGCCAAGACTATAGTGTAAACCTTATGTGTACGTTTGTATAATTATCTGGCTACCTAGTCGATTAGTTGCCAAGACTATAGATGCTGGCTGTAAACCTTATATGCTGTACTACCTAGTCGATTCAGTTGCCAAGACTATAATGTGGCTGTAAACCTTATATGGCTGTAAGTTTGTTATTAAATTATCTGGCTACCTAGTCGATTTCAGTTGCCAAGACTATAGATGCTGCTGTAAACCTTATATGGCTGTACGTTTGTTATTAAATTATCTGGCTACCTAGTCGATTCAGTTGCCAAGACTATAGATGCTGGCTGTAAACCTTATATGGCTATAACTCCTTAATCTTAAATAGCTATAACTCCCTCGGCTTCGCCTCAGGAGTTATAGCTATTTACTCCCGAGGCGAAGCCGAGGAAGGAAATTATTGCGAGGGAATAATGGCATTTTACTCCCAAGGTGCATACAAGAGTTTATCTCCAGACGTCGACATAAAAAATAAAGTAAGAATGTTTTTATTTCATTTCTTATTTCAAGATTTTTCAACTGAAAATTATCTTACCTTTATCATAAGAAACTTGTCGTTTGGTGAATTATGCAAAAAGTCTTCAACTTGGTTCTTAGTAAAAACATTCGCTTTCTTTGCAACGTAACCTTCGTTTTTTCTTTTTAATAATTAGTGATGTATAGCTTTTGATATTAAAATTTTCTCTCACAAGCAAAGATGATTTGATCATTGAATACAGCGTCCACAGACTTGACGCTTGTTTTGTTTTTCATTCATTATTAAAATAAACAAGCAATGCATTTTCACTTACTAGTTGTATATTATGATCATGACACCAACTTTTAAAATTGTTACATGCTTTGTCATATTACTTTTTCGATTTTGTTTGTAACAAGTTTTCTTTTACCAACTTCGCTTCAATAGCAATGTCAGGAGGTGTATTGTTAAAAAGTTCGTCAATATTGCACACCATATTATCTGACATAATTGAAATAATAGAGTAGATATTAGAGCAGTTATAAGTAATATTTTAATCTAATTATAAAAGTTTAAGACAGGTTAAACAGTTAAAGCTAAGGTTTTAAACTAAAAAAAACTTTGATTTAATGATATTTTGTCGAAAAAAAACAATGAGTATGCAAATCTTAAAATGATTTTAAAAATCAGGATAGCCAACTTAATTTTTTTACTTTTAAATAAGAACTAGTTTTTTTAAATTATTTATTCTATATTATTATTAAGCATTACACTAGTTCTACTTAAATGATTGTTAATGTTCTATTCTTTTTTTATACATCTTATTCTTGTATATCTTCTTATTTATAGGTATCTTAGTTTTCAAATAAAATATTTATTACTATTCAGTTTGTCGATTTATTAAGTTAAGTTGGCAACTGTTACTTTTCACTCCCAAGGGAGTAAAAAGTACTTTTTACTCCCTTGGGAGTGAAAAGTGATTCTTACTCTCTTAAATCTAGTCATTTAAATTCGTATTATATACGTCTGAGAGAAAAGCAATTTATTCATTGGATTTACTGTTACCAAGAACACTTTACTATTAAAGAATTTAATTACTATTAAACATTATGTTAATCCTAGGTTTTAACATTCTGTTCTAATCATTCACAAGACTGTATTTAAATTTGTTTTTCCTGATTCCTGTCATAATTTTTTTTAGTTGCTTTTGTTAAAGAATCGTTTGAAACTCATTGCCAGAGGAGGTTATAAAACAATGCTCAAAAATAAATATACTTTAAAGCCAAGAATAGGAATGTTATCAAATTAGTTGCTCACCTAAGCATTTGATGAGTGACTATCTCCTCCTCCCTAATTTGAATCTGGTTATTGTTTTATTTTTAGCCGGAACGAATAGACCCTACAGGAGACCCTGGTACTTACGATATAAGATCAGATATCTGGTCACTTGGGATCTCACTGGTTGAACTAGCCACTGGTAAATTTCCTTACTCAACTTGGTTATCTCCGTTTGAGCAGCTCAAACAAGTTGTCAAGGATGATCCCCCCACTCTACCTCAGGACACTAGGTTTTCTTCAGAATTTAGGGATTTTGTTGATCTATGGTGAGTGAATTTAATTTGTATCTCTGTAAACAGCATTTTTTACTGATTTTATGTTTTCATGTTGAAATTTATTTTATATAATAATTATAAGGAAAAAAGATTTCTGAAAAGGATTCTGAATCTCTACCAGCGAATTGCCTGTAGAGCCAAGGAAAACACATCACTAGGAATTACACTAAAACCAAGTTTTATCGCCTCTTGGTGGCATTTTTTTCCACCAAAGTTGTATGTATAACTAAACGATTTTAATGAATACTTAAAGCAACACTGCTTTTTGATAAGGAAGTTAAGAAAGCAGCTGTTTAAATACTGAAGCACGTTATACAAAGAGTAGGATTTAAAACACAAATTTAATTTTGTAAAAACAAATAAACTTAAACAAAGGTAAATTAAATAAAATTTGCCTTTGCTCGTTAAAATTAAATTTTTCAAAAAGATTCAAAAAGAACTTAAATGTGTGTAAGTTTAATTGTAAAGTAACTAATAATCCGTCAGTCAGCAATACCTTAAAAATATAACGTAAGGTTATTTGGCCTTTAGATAGTAATTAGGGAGAGGTGAGATCACCTAGCAAGTGTGTAAGTGCCCACAAAGTGGGATATAGAGAGGGTAAGGAGATGGATTTTATTGCATTTAGTTCTTTTAAACACCCCTTGCAAATCAAGACCTGGTCTATTACTTTAAATAAACTTATTTACATTTTTTCAAGGGTTGTAGATGATGATTTTTAAGTCTTCCTAACTCTATACTTCCTGTTTCAAAAGCAGAGAACAAACTAAAATTTATTGATCTTTATTTTAATTTATTTGTGTGTTCGTTTGTTGTCAGTTTAAAAAAAGACTACAAGGAGAGGCCGAACTACACCCAGCTTTTAGACCACCCTTTCTGTAAAGCTCAAGAAACCAACCCGTATGACATCACAGACTTTGTCTGTGAAATACTCGATTTACCTGATGTCTAGTTAATTACAACTGCTGCTTGTGAACTCTAAGGATTTAAACACATCACTATTGGGTTGTCTTGTTCAAATAATTACTTGCATTTTTTCATAAGTATGAAGATAGTCTGTGGGGTTTAGGGGGGGAAGATAAACATTGACGTGATAATGAGACAAAAAGTAAGAAACACCTGTTGATTTCCTGGAGTGTCACAAATTATTTGTGAGTTATTGAAGAATTTTGCCCTTTTTAAAAAAAATATATGAAGTTTTTCATTTTGAGACCCTGGGTCTCCTTATTTCTTGAAATAACAAAAAGAAAGAGTTAACACCCATGTTTATAGGTTATTGGTTCCTTAAGGTTACAATGATAATATGTTAAGTTGCCAACAAAACAGTAAATGATTTGAAAACTGAAAAATACAAAAACTAAAACAGATTTATAAAAAATAAAATATCAAAATAAAAAAGTAAGAAGGTTAAAATTTATTTATGATATGAACTTGTTTTTATTGTATGTTTATAACCTCTTTCCTTTTTGTATGAAGTTAAGAAAAAATGGAGTGATTTATTCCCTTTTTTTTGAAAATTTTAAGTAATGATGAGACCCATGATGGTTGTGCCAAAGCTCTTTATGTATTTTGATAAATAAATTTTTAAAAAAGGAATGAATCTTCAATATTTTTCCTGAAAAATTAAAAGTATTATAAGAGTATAAAGTTGATATAGCTAAAACTATAATAGCTATATAGCCCCCCCCCCACTAAATGGCACTAATTTATGCATTTCTCATCCCAACTTTTGTAAAAAAAAAAACACCCCTCTCATTATTTTGCATATAATTTTATGTAATAAAGTATGGTTTTTTACTTACACTTTTGGAAACATTATGCCTCTTTTAATAACTAGTTTCGTCAACTATTGTTAAACTATTTTATGTTAAATAATTTATTGTTATACTACTGATAACACCAAAAATATAACCATAAATGTTTATAATTTTTATGGATTAGCTTTGTGCAACAAATATTATGGTAATAATTGTATGTCATGTTAAAATCTTTAGCATACAATTCAAAGAACTGATCTTGATGTTGCCATTAGGTTCTTTAAACCATTCAACCCATGCTATTTGGTCCCTTATTGTAAATATTTTTTTTTTTTGTTTCATTAGTATGTAAGTTTTTAAAGTGCCGTTAAATAAACTTCAAAACAAGTGTGTGCTGTTGAATTTACTAAAATATATATTTTTTAGATTTTAGCAAAGTATTTAATAAGATGTTGAATTATTTTTAAGATTAGATTTAATTTAAGGAATGTGTTATTGTATTATTAGTTTGATCTTAGTTGTCAATAGATAGCAGCACTAGTGCAACAGTGTAATGTGAAGGGTTTGGTCCCTTATGTTTTTTTAAATTTACTGTATAATTATGTCCTTCTGTACTCTATTTCTTTTTAGACTTTTTGAGATTTTTCCTCATTTATACCGTACGTATATAACAAAAGTATTGTGTTCGCAAAAAAAATCCGAAACCAGCATGTCACTGAATTATCCTTTTAGGTGTTTTTAATACCTCCCAAGTTTTTTTTACGAAGTTGTCTGTCTGTTTTTGTGTGTGTGTGTCTGTTATCATCATTGCTCTTAGTGTATTTATGCTAGAGAGTTGAAACTTTGCACAAAAATCAGTCTAAGGTATTCAGTTGAGGTATTCAGAAAATAATTTTTTATGGCATCATTAACGTGCAATAATGACTCTGCAAAAAATTTTAAAAATCATAAACGCGATGTTAGGCACTAATGTATAAGACTAATATATGTGCCAAGTTTCCTCTCATTATCTGCATTAGTTCAATTTTTATCGAATGACTTGCGTACGTTTTTTTAAAAAATTGAATAATCATCTAATGAGTTAAAATTTGGTACAAGTGTTTACTATTACCTAATGAGTAAGTACACTAAGTTTCATTTCAATATTACTTGTATATCAATGATTTTTTTTATTATAAAAGTTAAGCAGCATCAACCGTGGTCAGTGTCTGGATCTGAGGATGAGCGAAGTGGGTCCAAAGATGTATTGCAGTATAAATTTAATGACTAGTGTATTCGAAGGACGAGTGAAGCGAGTCCGAAGTAGGGAGGATGAACGTAGCAAATCCGATGTGATGAGGAAAAGTTCCAAGGTACCCCGTACCTGATTTTTTTTAATTAACCTAATGTTGATTCTGATCTTAATATTAGTTTAACTTCCTTGTTATTTTTTTAATTGAAAATTAATTTTCAGAGTGAGAGATTTTTAAAGAGTATGACCAAAATGAAGTCCCAGCCATCAGGTCTTGTTTTAGTCAGAAATAGGTACAAATTTTAAAAAGAAGTAATGTTCATTTTAATTACTCTTACATATCCTATGACATATTGTGTACCATTTTAATCAGATAAATATTATCTAAGAGATTAAAGTGTAAAAAATATTAAATGTCTTACATAATAAAAAAAAATTAATTACCACTTTGACATCCTACATTATTTATTTTTTTTTTGCAAATTGGATATTCATTTTTTGCTACCCTTTATTTTTTAAATTCTATTTATCGGTTTTGGCTTAATACAAACTATAAAAAAATCTTATTGGTTGCCTTTGTTTTGATATGATCCAATATTTATATTGTAGTGTGACACTCAGGTGTTTTTATTGGTTCACCCAATGAAGGCATTTCGTGTATCCTCTACTCAATAATGCTGAAATCTATTGACAATGAGTCCAACAATATACTATGCCTCCTTATTGAATACCTGATGTATTTTATACCATTATTGTGGTACCACTATTTTATTTATTTTTTTTTTATTTTATTATTTTTAAACAAGTGTCCAGTTTTAAATGTTACTTTGTGCTTAACTGTAATCAAACATAAAAATTGTTTGTAGCATTCTACCAAATTATGATTGTAACCCTACATGATTGTCAAACTGGGCCTAAGAGTGATTTTGCTTATAGATATTAAATTGTTGGCACAAATTCATGATATTTTGGTAATGTTTTATTGCACTCTAATCAATATTGTTTTGTTTTGTCATTGTTTTATTATTTGGTGGGCCCTTAAAACAGTTTTTTGGATTCCACTAAAGTGAAGCTGTTGTTGAGTGCCAGAATATAATAAACATTTCAAATTTAAGTACTAGTCTAATGGATTTAGCCACGAAAGTGGGGTAAATTAAAAAAAATGTGTTAAACTGTATGGTGAGGTTACTCTTAGGTTAAGTTAGGTCCTTTTTAAACAATACTTAGGTCCTTTTGTAACAACAGTTAGATCGTTTTTTTTTTTTAAATCCTGGGTATACAAGTGTACAAGACATAACAAAAAACATGTCTAATATAACTCGCAAGAGGGGTCACTTGTCTGAGCATGGGTAAATGATTCACTTAAAATTGAGCATAATTATTTTCC
Organism: Microvelia longipes; assembly: GCA_018340805.1. Classification (NCBI taxonomy): domain Eukaryota; kingdom Metazoa; phylum Arthropoda; class Insecta; order Hemiptera; family Veliidae; genus Microvelia; species Microvelia longipes. The sequence continues at coordinate 13,122,875 of JACMZG010001870.1, read as the reverse complement.
TTCTTTCAGGTTAATGTTTGGCACTGCGATCCCTATGTACTCTTTGTTTTAGACTACTAATTTTGTACAATATAGTACAGATCTAAGTTTGACTTATCAGTATATTTTGAATGTATTAAAGCTTAAAATCTTCACTAATGGGTTATAATCATGAATTATAAATTAAAATTGCAATAATTAAAATTAAATTTGTAATTACTGAGGTAAAGTGATATATAAACCAAGTAGGAAAACTCTGTATGAAATAATTCAGACATGCATGATCAGCTGATAGCTGGCTCAAAATAAAAAAAATATATAAAATTGGAATAACTGCGCATGAATCTTTTAGGATTTACGTTTTTTTTTAACTTTTTTAGTTTTATTGGCAACCCTGATAACATTAGATGAGTTTTGCTGATTATCGTGTTTTCGAATGTGTAATGTACGCAATAATTTAAAAATGATGTTGAATTAAATTCTGTGAAATATTTTTTACAATAATTTAGTTAAAGAAAAAAAGAAACTATAGTAAAGATAAATCACATGTTTTTTATTAAGCTTTTGAAGAACATACAGACGACAGTGACTATAAATTATGATTGTATATAATATAATTTTAGGTTTAAGTTGTTAAATTACTGATTACAATTAATATTTGAAGGGGAAACAAATATTACTCGAAAAAATGTCTTAAGTCAAGTAGTGCACACAAAGAAAAAGTTTAATTAGCCGCTCATTTAAAAAAAATTAAATCAAACCTAGTATTAAAACTTAAACCTACATTGAATGTGACAAAACGTATTTTTTACACAAATTGTTAACATTTATACTAAAATGTATGAAGAAATGCAATAAACAAAACAATTTTGGGTACCGTAAATAGTTTGTTTACATTTACAAAGGTAAAACAAAATGGACTTGCCCATAAGAAAATTTGAGCCAACTCCCCAGTGGAAAAAATGTGAAACTACATGCCAGGTGACAGAAAGCATTTGTTTCCCTACTTGGTTTATATATTACTTTACAATTAGGCATCAGGCTACTAACATCATCAGTATTGCCTCACTTTCATATGGATTTGATTTATTGAATGTTAATATTTGACTAGTTGTAAAATAGATTACAATAATCATTGTTATCCAATGTAATAAAACTTCACACTGGACAAAATTTTATTTTTAATGAACAAACATTAAGTCATTATTTCTGCATCATTATTTATTTTTAAAATTGTAGATAATATATATTTTTAAATGCTAACTGGTCTTTGGAGTATTCTTTCTAGTGATATGTTGTAAGAATAAGGTTGTGTTTCTAAGAGACATCCGATAGATCAAAACGGAAGAGAAATGACTAGTTTTATCCCCACTCTTTCTTTCTACAAAAGAATGAGAGGAAAGAAACTCTGCCATCTTCTACGACTAAAAGGAATAGCAGAGTGATTGATATCAGGGCTGCAGACCCTTCAGCCGCAGGCAAGCACAGGCCTGTAAGGTGAGCATATTTGTGAGATAAAAAATAATTTTATACAAATTTTTTTATGTATTTATAGGACATATTAAAAGTCCTCAAGCTAGGTACATTTCCATTGGAATACTTGCTCGTAGTGAATTTTTTTGATTGGTTCCCTTTATAAATTTTGGCGGAGGTGCCCCCAAAAATTTTTTTTTTAATTTCTCTAAACAACTCTTTTGACCTGACACGAATTTAAACCAATTAACAATTTTTTGTCGGGTCCTCTTTATAAATTTGGGAGGTTGTGCCCCAAAAAATCACCTGTAACGGATTTCGAGCCCATGAAAAATATTCTTTTTTGGTGAAGTGTTACAAAAATTGATCGGTCTCCTGTGTAAATTTAGAGGATACCACACCCCTAAAAATGGATATGATTGGCTCTAACTCCAATAATAGGACACAATTATTATTCCCTTGGGAGAAAAAGTTACTTTTTACTCCTAAGGGAGTGAAAAGTTACTTTTTATTCCTAAGGGAGTGAAAAGTTACTTTTTACTCCTAAGGGAGTGAAAAGTTACTTTTTACTCCTAAGGGAGTGAAAGTTACTTTTTACTCCATAAGGAGTGAAAAGTTACTTTGAACTTCCTAAGGTGAAAAATTACTTTTTACTCCTAAGGGAGTGAAAAGTTACTTTTTACTCCTAAGGATGAAAAGTTACTTTTTACTCCTAAGGAGTGAAAAGTTACTTTTTACTCCTAAGGGAGTGAAAAGTGTACTTTTTACTCCTAAGGAGTGAAAAAGGTATTTTTATTCCTAAGGGAGGTTGAGAAAATTACTTTTTACTCCTAAGGTGAAAAATTACTTTTTACTCCTAAGGGAGTGAAAAGTTACTTTTAACTCCTAAGGGAGTGAAAGTTACTTTGTACTCTAGGGAGTGAAAAAGTTACTTTCTTACGTCTTAGGGAGTGAAAAGTTACTTTAACTCCTAAGGGAGGTGAAAAGTTACTTTTTACTTCCTAAGCGATGAAAAGTTACTTTTTTACTTCCTAAGGGAGTGAAAAGGTTACTTTTACTCCTAAGGGAGTGAAATGTTACATTTTACTCCTAAGGGAGGTGAAAAGTAACTTTCACTTCCTAGGAGTTGAAAAGTTACTTATTTTTACTCCTTAAATGGGAGTGAAAACGTTGACTTTTACTCCAAGGGAGGTTGAAAAATTTGACTTTTACTCTAAGGGGAGTAAAAGTACTTTGTTACTCTTTGGAGTCGAAAAAAGTTACTTGTTTACTCCTAAGGGAATTGACCCAGTAACTTCTCCCTTAGGAGAGAAAAGTGTTTCTTTAGTCCTTAAAAACTTGCTAATAATAAACTTCACATTATGCTCCGTCTAGAGATGAAAATAAATTTAAAATGAAAAATCGGATATGGGGTACTTTGGGACTTTCCCTCACCACATTAAATTAGCTGCACTCTCCTACTTACTACTTTGGGTCACTTGGCTGGTCCTCAGAATATGCAAATCACCGAAGGTAATCCAGCACGCAGTAAATACAGGTGTTTAATACCTAGCAGTCACCCATCCGGGCACTCACCTTGCTCGATGCATCTATTCTTTTATGATCCAAAAAAACCGTAAACATTAATGCCATATTGAAACCAAACTTGGTATACTTATTTTTTACATAAAGGTTTAGACTTGTACAAAATTTTAACTCAATTGGATTGTTCTTTCAATTTTTTACATTTTTATTAAAAGTCATATACAAGTCATTCGATAAAAATATAATGCTGATGAGATGAAACTTGGTTTAAAAATCAATCTTTAGGGCTGGTTCTAGTTCTGCTGTACAAAAAAATAATTCTTTATGACGTCATTAACAGGAAATAATGGCACCTTAAATTTAGAAAATTCATAAACCACAGAAAAATGTTTTGATTGATTTGAGATTTGGCACTCATGTAGTTACGTATGTGTCTAGCAGGCCCGTAGCCAGGTAGGGGTCAGGGGAGGGGGCACCACCCCTCTTGGAAAAAATATTGCCCTTTTTGACCGTGTGAATATCGCCCCTCAGGGATTGGTTTCGACCCCCCTTCCCCCTACAAGTTTTATGCCGAATCTCATCTCATTAACAGCATGAGTTTAATTTTTATCAAATTTCTAATAAACATCGAGTTGAAATTTGGTACAAATGTATTCTTTTATGTATACTGTGTTTTGTTTTAATGCAGCTATTATATCTACAGTTTTTGTTGCATCGCAAAAGGTATGCAGAATCGAGCAAAGTTATGCAAAAATGTTGTACATACATACGAGATTATGTACATACATACATAATTATGTACAATACTAGGGAGCCAATGAGTTTATTCCTGGATGTTAAACCACGCCCATCATTTCAAATCAGACCAACCTCATTAGTTCCTCATCACTATTTTCCCACGTCAACTGATTTATTTAGCCATGTGTTAAACTATTAAACATTTGAAAATTTGCTTATATTGTGGCAGTATGCCACTTATATAAACCAATAATATAACAACTGATAAAGTACAACAACCAAGTGGCCTCGGCAAAGAGGCTGGAAGCCTATTGTTTATTCTAGGAGCCAGTTTATTTTTTTTATTCTAAGAATAACATGGGGGGGACAATTTATTATTTTTGGGAAAGCGATTTTATATCCTGGATCAAATTTTTTTACTGGGGGGTAATTTTTTATGCTAGGGGGTAAGGGATATTATCCCATCAGAATTTTCTATGGGTGCAATATCACCCATGTTAGGAGTCACTTTTATTTATTGAATAATATTTTATAAAATTGCTGTCCTTTTTTCCTTCTTCATTTTTGTCTTTTTCTTTTATTTCTTTTATTTTTTCTCCTTTTCTTTTCCTTCCTTTTTTTTAAGGATCCTGGAGGGGTGACCCCATATGCACGAAATTTTCAGACTTAAGATTAAAAGACATAAATTAATGGAGGAAATCTACCGCTACTTCAAGTGGAAGAAAGACTATCTCTTTGTCAAGCAAGAAGAAAGACTGAAGACACATGGAATTTTAGTCCCTAACTCCCCATCTTATACTCCTTAGCGGTTGGATTCCAACTGCAAGGGGCCAAACTAATAACAAACTGAGTCACTAAGTGAAAAACACTAAACTACTATATAAATACTGTCTACATACATCTTTCGGACTCCAATAGTTTAATTAAAACTGTTTTATCAGGCTTAAATACTTGGACACCTTACCATCCAACACCATGACTTATAATTAGTACACTCATCTCAAATCTATTTTAAACTGTTGAGATATTGATTCAGATATGGGTGACTCTACATATTTGTAATTTAATGACTAATCATCAAAATATTTTGAAGACTCTAATATATCCAGATATATTGATTGACGTCAATAGCGTACAATTGATCAGCAACTCTAACTGCACCACCCGCAATATTAACTGCATGCGGTATTAAATAATTATATAGTAACATATATAATTAAGTAAAAAATACCGTCCTCGACCTTTGTATTTTGATGGTTATTAAATTTTCAGGAATAAAACCTCTGCTATTATGACGTCAATAGCATACAATTGATCAGCACCATCCGCAATACTAACCGTGTCAACCGCATGGAGTATTGAATAATAGAGTATTTGCATTTTTCAAAAAAAAAATTTTGTTTATAAAATGATCAAATGTGTTTAAAAAAATTTATTATGACACAATATAATTGTGCGAGAGACACCTAGGAAATGTAACAAGCAAAATGCAATGCTACATCCGGGAACTGTTCCATCATTCGACATTCGTCATCATTGATGGCTCGACATAATGTCATGTCCCACTCTGTTTCGTTACGTCTAACTCATCAGGGCGCCGACAGAGCCTGAACTCACTCTGACCTTCAATTATTCCGAAGAATATAATGTGAAGTACTACCAGAGACGAGCGGTGCTCTCTTACCGCCATCATGCATGCAAGCAAAACATATATCATTTGATACTTACCGAGTTTTGCAAAACATGAATAGTTGACACAATATAATTGTGCGAGAGACACCTAGGAAATGTAACAAGCAAAATGCAATGCTACATCCGGGAACTGTTCCATCATTCGACATTCGTCATCATTGATGGCTCGACATAATGTCATGTCCCACTCTGTTTCGTTACGTCTAACTCATCAGGGCGCTGACAGAGCCTGAACTCACTCTGACCTTCAATTTATTCCGAAGAATATAATGTGAAGTACTTACCAGAGAAGACGAGCGGTGCTCTCTTACCGCCATCATGCATGGCAAGCAAAACATATATCATTTGATACTACCGAGTTTTGCAAAACATGAATAGTTGACACAATATAATTGTGCGAGAACACCTAGGAATTGTAACAAGCAAAATGCAATGCTTGTTGGACATGACATTATGTCGAGCCATCAATGATGACGAAGTCGAATGATGGAACAGTTCCGGATGTAGCATTGCATTTTGCTTGTTACATTTCCTAGGTGTCTCTCGCACAATTATATTGTGTCAACTATTCATGTTTTGCAAAACTCGGTAGTATTCAAATGATATATGTTTTGCTTGCCATGCATGATGGCGTAAGAGAGCACCGCTCGTCTCTGGTAAGTACTTCACATTATATTCTTCGGAATAAATTGAAGGTCAGAGTGAGTGTCAGGCTCTGTCGGCGCCCTGATGAGTTAGACGTAACGAAACAGAGTGGACATGACATTATCGAGCCATCAATGATGACGAAATTCGAATGATGGAACAGTTCGGATTGTAGCATTGCATTTTGCTTGTTACATTTCCTAGGTGTCTCTCGCACATTATATGTGTCAACATTCATGTTTTGCAAACTCGGTAGTATCAAATGATATATGTTTTGCTTGCCATGCATGATGGCGGTAGAGAGCACCGCTCGTCTCTGGTAAGTACTTCACATTATATTCTTCGGAATAAATTGAAGGTCAGAGTGAGTTCAGGCTCTGTCGGCGCCCTGATGAGTTAGACGTAACGAAACAGAGTGGGACATGACATTATGTCGAGCCATCATGATGACGAAGGTCGAATGATGGAACAGTTCCCGGATGTAGCATTGCATTTGCTTGTTACATTTTCCTAGGTGTCTCTCGCACAATTATATTGTGTCAATATCATGTTTTGCCAAAACTCGGTAGTATCAAATGATATAAATTATTATGCTGTTAAAAAAAATATTTTATTTAATTTTAAAAAGTCAAAAATAAGGCATTTAAGAAGAGGAGAGGGGAATGGGTGACAGAGAGGAGTGAATACGGAACGTTCTAAAGGTTGGGTCGTTTAACGTACAGATGGGAGTTTTAGTTAGTAATATCGTAAGGTCAACAGTTGGTTACAGTTCAATAGAATGTAAAGAATACTGAATCACAACAATTCCGTGTTCCAGGTAATACAATGCTTAAGGAACATGATAAATGCTGTCAGTATCATCTTGTTGACAGTATAATTAAAACTCTTATGAGTGTTGCTCGTACTAGACAGAGGTATTCTTACGTCTGACGTCACACAAGCCATAGAGATATATTACTAGAGGGCCCTATTGGTTGAATTTTGAAACATCGAAAAAATAACCTGACCACATTTCATTATCATTATCATCAAATAAACGGAACAAAAAAAACAGTAAATTATATAGTAGAATGTTTAGAATACAAATCACAACACAAACAATCTGCGGGAAGCCGAAACCTTAACTCCCTCTTGGAGGAGGTTTCAATGAGGTTACACAGAGCCCCAATAAAAAATGTTTCAGGCCTCTCAATGTATTAAGATAGGCTATGCTTCCTCTAGTATATCTCTATACTAGAGATGGCACAAGCAGTCGAGGCCGTTTTCCCGCCAAAGAACATAGTAGGGGGAAAAAGAGCGTTCTGGGCCCTCCTCCTCCTCACTCATAACCTTCCACCTACAACCTACCTTATCCACCTATAACCTCCTATCAACCTTATCCACCTTATCCTATCCTACCTTATCCACCTATCACCTGTCTTATCAACCGGGTCGCCTACGATGCGTCTAATGGTCGATGTCACTAATGTTCATTGTAGCTAATCCCCCACCACTTTCTGAGACAGCTGATTAGCTCCATCGCACATTCTTGACAACCATTTTTTTAAGACTTTTGCGACTCCGGTTTTTATTAAATTAGGTAAATATCTCATGAAAATTTGTTAGAAATGTATTATTTGGCCAAAATACTGTAAATATGATAAAAATTTTCTTTTAGACCCAACGCACATCTTTGGCAAACACACCACGTGCTTTCCAAAAGTTGATAAACGTGTGGTTGGATTTTTAAAACACGTCGTTTGACAGCGTCTTACGGTAAAGTTCTAAAAATGTAATCGTGAATGATAAAAAAATATTTTACTGATTAGGCAAATTAAATTTAAAGAAATTGGTTTTTTAAATTTACATTTTTTATTTTATAACAGTTTATAATTTTCATGTTATATATTTGTCAATATTGAATCTTTGTTTACCTTTTAAATGTACTCATTTTTAAAAGTAAACAAATTAAAAAGAAAACAAATCGTAGGCAATCACCTTTTAAATGTACACTTCTTAAAAGGAAAACAAATTGAAAGGCCGGCGAAGTGGTAAAACAGTTAAAATGGTCTGTTTTAGTGATCCACTTATTAATTTTATTAAGTTTAGGGCTCTAGTAAACAAGAACAATAGTAAAATTTCATTTTGATTTTTTTTTATACCAGTTGCAATTAATGATGTGGTTGAATGTTTTTGGTAGCTGGTTCCTTATTTTTATTTAAGATATTGTCCCTACAGGCTCTTCGATTCATTTGTATTTTACAAACAACTGTAGTCAATAGTAATGCTTACATAAATCTTGTGTGAGTATGGTTCACTTAGGATTTATATTAAACATTTGTGCTGATTAGTGGGATAACGTTGAAAGATTTCTACTGCTTAGATTGCAGTTTGTATTATATTATTTTATTAGTTAATCTGGTGTAGTGGGATAGAATCAACAAGTGACTTCTCACATATTTCAGACTGTCGATACGACTGCGAATGTCAATATAAGAAAATTTGGCCTAGGGCTACTTTTAATGAGTATTGTATTTGTAAAAGGAGGTTCTGCTAATGTCATGTTGCCTGTCATTTATAAAAGTTACTTTGTGTTGCAGAAATTCTACAAAAGAATAAAATATTTATTTTTTGGCAAAAGAATTTTTTTATATTGATTTTTCGATACTTGCACTAGTTACGTTAAGGGAGTTATTTCACTTGATGTAACTATAGCATTAAGAAACCCCTGCTAATATTGCCAGTTGAATGGTGTAACTTTTGGTTTGATATACTCAAAGAATTCAACCCTGGGTTTTAGAATTTATTTAAAAAAATTGAAAGTTAAAGTTGATGGAAGTTGAAAAAGTAATCTTTTTGTTGTCAGCATTGTACTGTCCAAAATTAATGTCAAAATGCTTGGAAACAAATTCTAGAGCAGTACTCTGCAAGCCAGGTGAATTTCCTTTGGGATGCTTGCTATTTTGCCCAATAATCCTGTTCTTTTTCAGGATTTTGGTTTAGGATCCATAGTCAGAGGAATAGCACTTTTACTTGTTCGTCAATTTTCCTGGATTTTTAAAGGTAATGTGCTTAGACATGTTGAAGATCAGCATGTACTGAGTTTTCTATGACTGTCCTAATGTGCAGATCTGATTAAGTATAGGTCCGAACAAATTGTGCTGTAAAAATTAACATTTTCTTTGAAAATTCCAGGAAATTTTATAAACAAGTTCCAACTATGAAACAAAAAACCTGAGAAAGAACTGGATTGATGCAAGAAAGCAAGCATGCCTAATGAAACTTCCCTGCTTGCTTTCAGACCACCGTTCTAGAATTATTTTGTAGTTAAAAACTTATAAACTCAACATTAATCAATTTTATTTTTAACTTCAATTTTTTTATGTGCCCTTTTACATTTTTATATATGAGGTCCTATTTGAAATTTTTAAAGTCAGGTGTCATAGGGCGCTGATTGGTTTTAGTTAAAAAAAGGGCATTTCTTCTGTGTAGTTGAAGAACCATAAATCAGTGGTGACCACTAACAAGTGAGGACTCAAGTTAGGGTTTAATCGCAACACATCTTTTTTTTTCTTTTTCTTAGGACAAAACTTTTGGTTGGACTGATATGAAATTTTGGGAGTGGTTTAACATTCTGGACTAACCTCTTTTGCTCCCTTGCATGATATTTCACACTGTCAACTGATAGTATGTGCACTGCTATAATTCAACTCTAGCTCACCAGTTGATGGAATTACGCCACAACAGTAGATTTCATCGCTTTTTTAATCCCATGGTGGATTCTAGAGGTGTTACCTCTGGACTCAATTTGCAAAAGGCTCTCACTTACGAAATTGGTGCCATCTTTATGACTTCACTAGTTTCACTCGGCTCTCCATTGTGAGATATTTATGCTGGCAACAATAATGAAACCATCTCACCCATACCACGCTATGCTTTCTTCTTTCCTTCTCCCTGGTTACCTACCTCAGACCAACCTACCAGTGATGAATTAAACGACAAAAGGTATACATAGAAATCAAAAATTTAAGTTATTTTAAGTTACTTTTAAGTTATTCCTAATATTCTTAGATTATTTTTTTCCTGAAGTGCTACATTAAGTGCTTTAAATCAAATAGGACCTCAACCACATCTGTGGCCAGCACCTGTATTAGGATATTAAAATTTTATGTCTAGAGTGGATCTTGTTTTTAATGGTTTGATAAAAAAATTAGATAGGGAAACTTTTCCATATTCAAAATTTGTACTGATAAAACATTTACTGCTAGAAAAATAAATAATATAAATACAAAGAAAATAATATCAGAATACCGATTAATTATAGAATTCCTTAAAGGTGACACACTAGCAAAACATTTTTAAATGATCTAGGTTATCAAACTATATTTCACTCTTTTCCAAAGCATAATCACATACATATTACAAGTAATATAATTTCCATAGTAATGTTTAATAAATACACCACTTAACTTTAATTAGCAGATTTGGCTTTTAGGAGTAATCTTAAATATTTTGTTTTTCATCCTAATGTAATTCATGTCATCAATTAGTTATTATAGGGACAATTATAAGTTGATTCAATTTGATGTAAACAAAACCAAATGCATTCGGAGGTTAACCTGACTTTTTTTATTAATAGGGCGAGATGTCATTGCAAGAATAAGTATAGGCGGCTTTTATCGAAAATTTTCTATTGATTCATGCAATGATATTCAATAGTACTGCCAGACTAGAATGTGATTTTTTTTTATTTTTAGTATTAGTCTCCATTGTTTTATGCTTATTATTTTTCAGACACTAGATGGATGGAATAAAAATTCAAACAAATTACTTCATCAAAACGATATTTCGCCTTTATTAAGAGTCACAAGGCATATTCATGTTTCAAAGAATACCTATATACATAGTTGAAATACTATAATGCCAGAACTATTCTAAAGAATTTATTATTTTATTTTATATTTATTATTTTATGGTGGAAGACTATAATATAAAATAATAAATACTTTACACTAGTTCTGACATTATAGTATTTCAACTATGTATATATGTATTCTTTGAAACATGAATATGCCTTGTGACTCCTAATAAAGGCGAAATATTGTTGTAGTAATTTGTTTGAATTTTTATTCCGTCCCATCTAGTGTCCGAAAACTAATAAGTGAAAAATTGTTTATATACTATAACATGAAAACGAAGTACTTCTCATGATATATATTACGGTTGGGTCTACCCATACATGGCCCATCATACTTCAGTCTAGTGTACTAGTGCAAAGAATATTTATTTTGCAAATGAAGATATCAATTAAAATATAATATATCCCCCTTTACTCCAGCATAACCAAAGTTTTATTAAAAATAATATTCTGACACTATAATGATTTTTGAATCAACCAATTCAGTTGTTAAGCATGAGAAAGTATCCATAAATTTAATACACAGAATAAATATAACCTAAATTTTATTTTTCCATTCAATTTAGCTACTCAGTATTATTATTAAGTGCCAAAAGATGTATAATTTTTTTAAAATATGAATATTTTTGTAAAACTTTAAAAACATTCTAGTGGCACAAGCCTATTATTCCTTAACTGAAATTTTAAGCTTTTAAATATTATTAGTGGACTAAGTGGTGTCGTTAATAAAGTATAATTATTATAATAATCTGTGATAGTTAGTTAATAATGTATAATGAGTGACTTGCATGTTTTAGGATTATTCTTTTAAATTAAAGGATACCAAATAAAAGGAATTAAGAAATCTCATCAAACACTATTTAAGATTCCTGCAAATTATATTGTATTAAAAAAAATTCTTTCATAGGGCAGCAAAATTTTATCCAGTCTGTAATTTATTTGTATTACTTTTATGTATTATTAATTTTGGGAGACAATAATAATGTTACTGAATCATATTTATAATTAAAAATATGTTATGTTAAAATAATATAATATCAAAAAATCAAGACTGTTTTGAAATTAAATAGTTTCCTGGTTTCATTTTTATTCCAATGCTCTAACATTGGGCTGTGAATCATTTTAGATATTCTAGAACTTTAAAAAATCACTCTCCCTAAAAACAATTTTATATTTAAAAACTTTATTTTGATAAAATATTGTTATTAACAGGATCAAAATTTACATCACACAACCTGAGACGTATGCAAGTTCCTCATCTTATTTTGTAAGCATCAAATGTTTTCTCGTAGTGTGTTTTCCAAAAATGATTTATTTTATCCTCTTGGCTAATGTAATAAATGAAGAGTATTTTTATTAAAGGTCAAAACTGTGATTTATTTTTTAATGTTAAATTATTTTGTGAAAATAATAAATAATTTATGTGTTATTTATTAATAAATAATTAAATTATTGTTTTTTATTTCTTTTCTTAAGTACCACATTTGAGGCAATTTTTCTTTTTGGAGTCTATTTATTAAAAATTAATTCAGACCTAATGAAATATTATTACCTCTGAAGTCTAAGTTGTAGCCAATTGTTTGCCAAGGAAATTCACTAAAACTACTTCTTTTGCTTAACTAATAGGTAGCATAAACTGAGTTTTAAATTAATGTAAAAAATCTGATTTTGGAAGGGTGAGTATAGTGGAAGGGTGTATTAAATAAAATGCCAATTTCTTATGAAAAACCCTGCAAATTTTATTTACTAGTAGAAGTGCTCTTGCTCAGACGTGTGATGAATGGACTCAAAAGTTAAACAAGACATAAATTGTTGAGCAAGGTATTCAACATTATAAATAAAAAAAATATTTTTCTCATTATTAATAATACAATGCATTGGTTTATGACCTATGGATAAGGAATGGTCATTATTTTGTTACCAAAACCTTCAAGCACTAGCATTGGAGACCACAAATTTGGTGGTTACACAACAATGTGTCCCCAATATATATATATATAAAGCAGAAAGTGTAAATTTATAGCAAATTGTCAAGATATAATGGGGAGTAGAGATAGTTTTTCTAATCAAACTTATCTGTAACCATTGAAGGAAAAAAGAAAAAAACTTTTTTCTGATTAGGCTGAACACAGTAAAGATATATAATGCGAACTTAAAGGGTTATTTAACTCTGTTCGGTACTTTTTCCTAATGGCATAAATCTTTTGTATGTATTCTAATATGATGAGTGTTGCTGACCTAGAGGACATCCCATAAATTCTAATAAGTAACTTCGTAATGAAATAGATTTCCAGTTACCTGAAATTCATAGGCTGTTCATTATTAAATTTATTAATAATTTTAGCTAAAAGTCGAACTTTATTCTTGATTGCAAGTTCGAGAGGTGGAAGCCCTAGTATTGATCTAGTATGTGATCCTTTTTTACTAACATACAGAATCTAGAGTGGTTACAGAGATTACCATGTATAGGATTTGACATTTAGTTAGACTGTGTCCTCATGGTATATACCAGACCCTTGGAGATCCAAAGTCCTTGTACGAGGAGTAATTTACAGACAGAAGAATGAGATTTTTTGTGCTGAAGATTAATTAATTATTATTTTGGACAGTCATGCCAGAATGGCTGCTTTCATCTGTATGATTAGGGATCATCTGTATCATTGCGGTTTGGGATCAAAAGAACTATTAAGATTTCTATTAATTTTGGTTATTTTTACATTAATTATTATTTAATTAACTTGCACATCTTCTTTTTTTAAAAATAAATTAAACTTGAAAATAATAACATTTTTTGGTTTAATTTCTATATTTTAATGAAGGCGGGAGTTTCCAGGTTTGGCATCTATCACGTAAGGGATCAGGTTTTGTGGTTTCTACACCAAGAATTACGAATCGCGAAGGGGGCTCTAGAATCATGACAATGTATTTCTTGTACTGGATTTCAATTTATATTGATCCATGTACCATTTGACACTTCCGAGTTTTGCAAAACATGAATAGTTGACACAATATAATTGCACAAAAGACACCTAGGAAATGTAACAAGCAAAATACAATGCTACATCTGGGAACTGTTCTATCTTTTGTCATCATTGATGGCTCGACATAAATGTCATGTCCCTCTCTGTTTTGTTACGTCTAACTCATCAGAGCGCTGACAGAGTCTAAACTAACTAATTTAGACTCTGACGGCGCCCTGATGAGTTAGACTTAACGAAACAGAGCGGGACATGACTTTGACTTTATGTCGACCCATCAATGATGAAAAACGTCGAATAATGGAACAGTTCCAAGATATAGCATTGCATTTTGGTTTTTACATTTCCTAGGTATCTCTTGATAGACAATATAATATCTTATTTCTTATCCTTATAATATCTATTTTTAATAAATAATTAAAGATTTGAGCTAACCATGCACAGTTATTGCTGGTACTTTCCATTCGCGATAATAAATGGAGTTAACACCTTTATCTATGGATAGCTTTACATTCATTCAATAAAACGTAATCTTTCAGATTATTTACCAATGCCTTAGAGGTTTGGTAAATAATCTATATCAGAAAACATTTAACCTCCTGTTGTTCAGTGGGTTTGGACGTCTTCTATACTCTAGGAACACCTATAATCATTACACTATCATTATTTATTTGCTTAAAGGTGATCTAGGTACACTCTTCTAATTATCTACTTTAATAGGTGCTGTCGATGAGTGAATAAAAAAATAAATAACATTAAATTCAGGCTCTATCGGCGCTTTGTTGAGTTAGATGTAACAAATCGGAGAGGAACATGACATTCAATGTTTATTCGTCAATAATGAACTATGTCGAATGATGGAACAGTTGCCAGATGTAGCGTAGCTATAATTAGCTTGTTACCTTTCCTAGGTGTCTCTCGCATCCATATTATGTCAAAATTGAATTAAAAAATACTACGTTTCAAGGTCCAAGTAGAGCAGGTAGCATGTCTAGGTTTATGGTCAGTAAAGTGAATCATAATGTATGTCGGTCCACAACTTGGTCTGGAAATTATTCTTGTGTAGCCCTGCCGGTCGTCTAAGTCCGCAGGGTTGGGTTTATTCTACTCCTTTGAATCAAACATGGATCTCCTTCCAATGATCAACCCCCAAGGATCTTCACTTCCTTGGTGATCCTGTGCCTACTCCCCTATCTCCTTCCAATCATCATGACCCTTACCTACAGTCCAAGAACCAGGCCTAAAAAATGTGACTCATTTTGTACTACTTCAAACCAAATTTGTCTGAAAATATACCTTAAATAATGAAGGAAAAGCATAGTCTGCCTATCCAATGTAGGAGCCATTCATATGAATGAGCTCGCTTAAAATATTGGAAAATCACACCAATTTCCAGTTTTAATAAGTGGTTTACTATAAGTCGTGTGCAAAATATGAAGCGAACGTTATTACAGCTAATTAAATTGTCTCTAAAACGAGTGTTTTTTCGTCAAAATCGAATAACTACAGCTAAAGTTATGACGTTTGGTAAATGGCCAAAAAATGTACAAAAAGTAAAATTTTTTTAAAGAAATTCGATCACTATGCATGAAATAACAATTTTTTAGGTGTTTTTGAAAGAGCCATAACTTTAGTTGTAGTCATCCGATTTACGATTTGACGCTCGTTTATAGCCAATTTTGTTTATATATATATATATATATATATATATATATATATATATATATATATATATATATATATATATATATATATATATATATATATATATATATATATATATATATATATATATATATATATATATATATATATATATATATATATATATATATATATATATATATATATATATATATATATATATATATATATATATATATATATATATATATATATATATATATATATATATATATATATATATATATATATATATATATATATATATATATATATATATATATATATATATATATATATATATATATATTATATATAATTATATATATATATATATATATATATATATATATATATATATATATATGGGGTGCCACTAAAAAATTCTTGCGGAGGGGCCCCAATGATGTAGTTACTTCCCTGGCCTGATATTATAGTCTTATCAGAGACACAGCTACCTGTTGAAATTAATTTCTTTTCGCCAGGCTTCTCAACCAAATAAAAAAAATACTTTAAAAGATGGTCTAACCTTCTTGCAAGAATTAAATGGCACATTGGAATATATACCTAAAACAGGTTTTGCAAACTCAGTTATATTTTTTGGTGATACAAATTTTAATACATTAGAAACCCGTAATGAACAAAATATAATTAATGACTATTTAAATACCCTAGAATGTAAAGGATATGTATCTTGTATAAACAAACCTACTAGAGTTACTCCAAATTCTGAAACATGTATTGGCCATATCTTTGAAAAATCAAATTCAAAATTCAATACTGAATCAGCTATTGTAAAACTTGGAATTACTGACCATTATGCCACCATAATTGTTAAAAAGTCATCTCCTGGCCTTGAACATGATTTTAAAACTATAAAAAACACAAATGTGAGAACAATTACTGATTATGACAATCTACTGAAATCCATAGAATCTGTAACTTGGGAACAAGTTCATAATGAAAATGATCCAAACAAATCTTTGAAACATTTCTTTAACCTTAAATCAGCATATTAAGACTAACAGTAAAAATGTAGTAGTATCCAAGAATAAAATAAAAAAGTGAAACCCTGGATAACTACTGGTCTTGTTTTTTTGATAAATCGTAGAGATAAACTAAATAGAGAATGGAGCACCATGTTAAATTATGTAAAAAAATTAAAAACTACTCAAGATTCCTCTTATAAATCAAGATACATAGCCCATCAATATTATTTACATAAGCTTATAAAACAAACTAAAGTTCAATATTATACTACAAAGATTGAGATGTCTAAAAATGATTCTAAAGGTTTGTGGAAATTGGTTGATGAGGTGTCTGGTAGGAGAGCTATGGTTAAACCTAAAATAACTTGTATTTCAAATCAAAATAAAATACTTACCACAGATAATGACATTGCCAATGAATTTAACAAATATTTCACAGACATGGCCAAATCTCTTATTAAAGATAATTCTAATAAATCAAATATTACAACAA
>JACMZG010001870.1:12869603-13099734 GCA_018340805.1 Microvelia longipes | reverse complement strand
GCTAGTTAAGAAATTCATATGCAATTTTTGTATTTTAAACCATCAAATTAGTTTTATAAGATTGACGTTGTGCAAAATTTTTAGCTTCCTGTTTATTTCTGTTACAGGTTAGTATGATCAACATAATCAAAATCTTTTCTAAAGAAAGAAATATCGTTACGGCGTAAGTAATTTCACATTGCATTTAAATTTGTTTTTAATAAATTTATAGCTAAAGTTGTGTAGTCAATACCTCGAGGCAACACTGCTAAATTGTAAATTATTATTACAAATCTGCGTATTAGGAGTGAATCCAATTTGATGACTACCCATTAAAATTTTTGATGTCTCTAGTATATTTATTTATGTACCTACTATATTCAATAGGGAATTTCTTAATTCCCTATTGAAAAAAGGGAATTCTCTATTGCCTCGCTTCACTTGTTCTCAAACTGTATAACATCCGTATAATCCCAGCAGTCACACATCCTCCAGGTACTAACCTCGTCAGATCCTATCCTAAATTATGGTAATTATGGTCCTAACTCATGTAGGACCATGAGTTACAAATTTCTTTTTTTTTCATTTTAATCTGTTGGCAACAGAAATAATTGATGTATTAATGTAACTATTGTAAATTATGTCTGGTTAAGTGGAAGAGAGGACCTTAAGGTCCTAACTTTGCCAGATTAAATAAAGCAATTTATCTATCTATCTCAGTGTGTTTGTGCAAAAGAGATAAAACTTAAAACAAAAATCAATTTTGTTTCTAGTTGCTATCCGTTTTTTATGCCTCTAATTATTTTTTAAAAAATCTATTATAGGTTGAAAATGATTTGGATCAGTTTAGATTTTGACTCATTTATACGCATCTATAAGTAATTCTATTAAGTGTTGTCGAGCGAAGTTATTCATTTCATTTGATTTTTATAAAAATTAAACTAATGCTGATAATGAAATGAAACTTGGCACATTTGTTGTTCTTATATATGTGACAGTACACTGATGTATGACCGCTAGAAATATCGAAGTTATTTTTTAATGTCTGAAGATGAGCGAAGCGAGTCCGAAAATAAATTAGGTGATTATCATACTCTAAGGAGTAGCGGAACGAATCGAAAGTGGTGTTGATGAGCACAGCGAATCCGAAATTGTAAAGAAAAGTTCCGAGGTACCCCATACCTAATCTTTAATTCTTTATTTTTGTTCTCTTTTCTTTATCTCTAACATTACTCTTAGTAGTAAAAGAGAAAATATTGAGATAGGAGCATTCTAGTGAGGACGAAAGAACTAGAAATCAAAAAAGCTTCTGATGAGTGCTGCTGTCGTGGTTTATAATCAAACTAAGACTTCTTTTTTATTTCATCTCCTTCTTAATTATTCAAAGCAGCAGTTTTTTAAAGATTTAGTTTATTAAATTGGTTTAAAATTGAGTCTAACTTCAAAAATAATACATACGTTATTAGTAAAATTACTTCTTGAACTTCAGTTAGTAAATCATTGTGGGACATCTATTACAAAGGACGCATTTTTTTACTTGTCATTTGTACAGTTAGTTGAATAAAATAAAGATTTTATTTATTTATATATTACGCTATTAATGCTTTAATTACATTAATAAAATACTAATAAAACAAAATTTATTTTAATTCCTTAAGTATCTGAACGTACAAGGGCGATAAAATGTATTTTTGAATATATTAATTTTAAAATTTATAATTTTTGAATATATAGTTTTAAATCCCTCTGGGGTGACGGAGGATAAAATTAGTTATCACAAATATGTTTAAATTAAATAAATAAATAAATACTGGTTATTATACTATGAAATCAAAGCAATTTTATGTAACAAATAAACGCCTAGCTTGCTTTAAGGCAACTTTCTCTGATCTGCCGGTCGTTTACTGGTCAGCTCTGTGGGCCGTTTGGCAACCTACTCTACGGGTCGTTTAGTGCTTTATTTTTAGCTTAAATTAATAAAATAATCAAGTAAAATTATTTTCTTAAAATAAATTATCCAGGCTCTTTTGTTAAATTATACAGCTTTAGGGCCCTGATAAAGTATGTTAAGTTGCCTTTATTTGTTCTCACCTTCGTATGGAGCCTTCAACGTTACGTATATAATATATTATACATATACACCCACACACACACACCACACACACACACACACACACACACACAGATATATAATATATATATATATAATATATATTATATAATATATAATATATATTATATATATATATACTTTCTTCTTGTTGGAACAATTACTTCCTTCCCTACGTTTTGAATTATTTTTAAATTCTTTATCAAGGGTCTACAACAAACAGTAACAAACCTAATTAGAAAAAGCAAAATTAAAAGTTTAATAATTAACTAAATAAGTACTAAATTAAAAGTACAGGAAGCTACAATAAATAAAGCTAACTTACAGAAATAAAAAATTACAATAACATTAAAAAAAAAAAAAACAGGCTATTATAACTTAAAACTTAAACTAAACAACATTTCTTTAGTTTTCCGCCGATCCTTATCCGACTCATGAGTTGCGATGGTAAAGTTGTCGTAGTCCATTGAGTGGTTATTTTTCACACAATGGCCTGCTAGTGCAGTAATCTTCACATCTTTCAACCTAACACTGTATTTATGTTTATAAATCCTATCTGGCATGAAACTAGTTTCTCCATAATAACATAAATCACAGTCCTTAACTTAATCGCATGGATGTATAACAGTCACAACATCCACAGACAAATTTCCGGTAGCCAAGCCACGTAGCATAAAAAATTCTTTAGGCTTGATCGAAGAAGAAGAAGATACCGAGGGTCAGGAAAATCCAACAGGTTGGCCTGATCCTGAAGACCCTTATGCTAGGCTAATTCCTTTACATCCTAGTAACGATGAACTAGAAAACGAGACTCTTTCTAGGCAAAACTCAGAACAAACCTATGATTTTGTTAAGCAAGAAGTAAAGGGTCAAGTTATAAGCCCCAGAACAGGAAGCTAAAGCAACACAAAACCAAGATTTCAGCCACATTTGTGGCTGAACCTTAAACATCAAGAAGAAGACAGCGAGGACAGCCTTGATGAAGACCCACTTTCATTCTTGAGATCACTCATAGGAGGGCACAAACGAGCAAGTAGAAGAATCAGAAAGGAATCGCGAACAACTGCCATCGTTGAAAAATATCAAAATGTAGGGAGGGAGGAAACAAATTTAGCTTTAAGTACGTTAGAAAGTTAGAATCTTATGTAATTTCTCTCGGTCTTTCCGAAGGAATGAGCAAAAACTAAACAATGTTGAGACTAGAAACTTGTTAAATGCAATCAATATAATAAGATCCAACGTTACAAAGTTGACCTTAGAAGTTGCTCGCTTCGCAACCGAGCTAAGTACCAAGGCAACTGAAATAGAACTCAGTAAATATTTTAATGTAACTAGTTCTAAAGAATCCCCAAATCCCCCTCAAGTCATACCTCATAAACAGCCTTCCCCCACTCCCACTCCGGGGAGTTCTAAAGAGCAACCAGGAGAATGGAAAACTGTACAGAATAAAGGTAAAAAAAGATGGGTCATCTCTTGTGGCTGTTGAACGGCAACAGGAAAATGATAAAGCTATTCCTAACAACATAATAATACTAAACTGAATCTAGTTTACAATCAGAAAGTGACCAAAATAACACTGAGCTAGATTACTCTCAAATATTAAAAAAAGGTAGAAATAAACCAGCCCCCCTTCCACTACCGAGAAAACCAAAGACAATAGACTTTGACAAATCGGTTGTAATAGAATTTGACAGGAGTAAAGAAACTTTAGTCCAAAATAATGATAATACAGCTCCTAAGTCAGATGCAGCCCCCTTAAATGAGAACTTTTATGAATAACCTAAGGTTGCTATTCTGACCAAATTAAAGCCTGTCTTAAAAACGTAAAGGTTACCAATATGTACCCAAAAAGGAAAGTGTAGCTTTCCTTTTAAGAGTGTGAAACCTCTGAAGATAGAGATAAGATTATGGTGTGCTCAAAATTAAAAGATCATGGTCTGATAGCCAATAGTCCTATTGAACATGGTGAAACAATAATTATAGTTGGTGTTGACTCAACTATGACAAAAAAAGAGCTTATTGGTAACATTTTCGACCATAATCTAAGTAGGCTCCCACAATTCAAGGACAAAAACTATACCTCAATTTACCCTCCCATGTAGTTGGATGAGGAGGAAAGTTTGTTCGATGGTCGTGGAAGTTCCGCGCGAAGTAAAAGAAGTGTTATTAAAGATAAATTCATCAAAATTGACTGGACTAAGTTAGAAGTAAAAAATTATTTCTGGGTAACACGTTTTTGAGATGCTGCCAAATCGGGCATATATCTGACAACTGTCACTTGACAAAGGTGTGAAAGCGTGTGGCTTCTGCAGCAACGAAACCCATTTTTTTAAAGACTGTCCTGATAGACTGGCAAATAAGAAACCTACGTGCGCGACTTGTAAAACAGCCAAAAGACAATGTGATCACTCGGTTAAAGACCCTATCTGTCCGTTCTATCAAAGGAAATAGCTAGAATTAGAGTAGGAATAATAGTAATGTAGGAAAAAACACCCCTGAAAGCAATGGCAATGGCGGAGGTTAGTAATGGTAGCAGTATTAACAACGGTCGTCGAAACTCGGGTATCGACGGCAAACAAATCCAAGTCAAACAAATAAACTTACAGCATAGCCAAGATGCTGTAGGAGAATTACAGAAACTTCTAACCAAACAAGTTTCTACGGTTGTACTAATTCAAGAACCTTATGCCTATAATGGGTACATAAAAAGCTTGTGAAGGTTGGTTTTAAACTTTTGATCGGTGGAAAAACTGGACCAAACGAGCCCAATCCCAGAACATGCATTCTTGCATCCGACGATTTAGAACTAACCATATCCCTTCTCTTGGAACCCGAGATTCGACCGCAGCTCTTTTAGTTTTTAAATTAAATGACATAAGATATAAGGTAATACTATGCAGTTTATACCTTCCATACGACCTTGAGCAACTCCCTCCTTCAAATGATTTAACAGCTATCGTAAGATTCTCGGAGAATCAAAACATCCTATTATTATTGGATGTGACGCAAACTCTCACCATTTCGCATGGGGTAGTTCTAACTGCAATAATAGAGGAAATGCTCTCCTAGAATATCTGGCATCTACGAACCTCGAAATCTTAAATAGAGGCACAAAACCTAGCTTTATAAATAGAATACGTTCAGAGGTAATTGATATAACTCTTGCTTCAAGAAAAATTGTTGATTTAATTTCTAATTGGTACGTCTCCTCAGAAATCTTAATGTCTGACCACCGCATGATTGCCTAAGCATTCAAACAGACAAAATTATAACTTCACCACGCAGAATACCAAGAAGAACCAATTGAATGTTTACCGTGAGCAGCTTCAACCTCTTAATGAAGTGTTAATAAGTAATATTAGATGTCCGAAGGAAACTTGAAGATAGAGCTAGGTTTCTGAAAAAATGGTTGGAGACGCATTTAAGGAAGCATGTCCAGCAAAAAGTAAATCGTCAAAAGAAGTTCCATGGTGGAATAAAAACTTAGATATTCTTCGAAAGACAGCTAGAAAGCCTATCGCAAGGCTTATATAGTAACAAAGGCCGCGACAATGAGGACTTCAATGGGACATTTTCGTGGAAGCTCGGGAATTTAAAAAAGAAAATACGTAAAAATAAAAGATCCTGTTGGAAAGTTTCTGTAGCAATATTGACTCTCTGCCAGAAGCTTCAAGGCTGGCTAAAATACTAAGTATTGAAGGAAGTGAAAAGATGTTAGGCTCAATAAAAAAAGACGACGCATCCTGGACTCTGGATATAGAGGATACTCTTCAAGTACTTCTTCAAACTCATTTTCCTGGAGAAGAGGGTGAGAGAGCCTCAGATGTAACGGAAACAATAAAACCTGATTGGAACCTCGCAAGCACTTTAATCACCGATGAATCAATCCGATGGGCCATAAACCAGTTTGATCCATTCAAGGCATCGGGGCCAGATGAGATATTTCCAGCTCTATTACAAAAACGAATTAGACCTGCTCTTGCCATCTATAAAGGAGCTTTTTAGAAGCTTAGCTATGGGGATAGTTCCAGAAGCATGGAAGGATGCAAGGTGGTATTTATACCTAAAACTGACGGAAAGATTACACAATAGCCAAATCTTTTAGACCCAAAAGCCTTACATCATTTATGCTGAAAGCTCTAGAAAGAATCGTTGACAATTATCTTTTAGAAGAAGTCCTTTCAAAGCAACACTTGAAGTAAATCAGCATGCATACCTAAAAGGTAAATCCACCGAGACTGCCCTTCATGCAATCTCAACCATTGAAAATCTCTGCATAGAGGGGAGTTCACCTTGGCTCTCTTCTTCGATGTAGAAGGGGCATTTGACAAAGCAAGAATAAGCAATATAAAAGAAGAACTCCAAAGAAGGGAAACTCCTAAAGCCATTATCAACTGGATATTATCTACTCTGAAAGAAAGGAAAATTAGCACTACGCTCGGAAGCACTAATGTTAACATCAAAGTCACGGAGGCCCTCAAGGAAGCTGCCTCTCTCCCCACTATGGTGCTTAGTAATGGATGGTCTGCTAAGAAAACTTACAAAGGATGATTTCTACGTTCAGGCCTATGCAGATGACGGATTAGTTTTGATCTGTGGCAGATTCTTAACAACGTGTTGTGAAAGAATGCAACTTGCCTGCAGGATAATTGAAAACTGGTGCAAAGATGTAGGGCTCTCTGTTAATCCTTCCAAAACAGAATAATGCTCTTTACAAAAAGAGAAAAATCGAAGGTTTTCAAGCACCTAGGCTTTTGGACAGCAGCTAACTCTTACTAATGAAGTGAAATATTTAGGCGTTATCTTTGATCCTCGTCTTAGTTGGAAAGCTCAGATAAATAAATAGTAGAGAAAAGTATAATGACTTTCTGGCAGCTTAGACGTGCAGTAGGGAAATCCTGGGACTCTCTCCAAAGATACTAAAATGGCTCTACACCGCCGTTATAAGACCAAGAATTCATTACGGATCTCTATTCTGGTGGCCCAAGGTTGATGTTAAAGAAAACTATCAGGAAACTTGATAAAGTTCAGAGTTGGCATGCAAGAGCATTACAGGGGCGATGAGGACCACTCCTACCGCGGCATTAGAAGCTCTGGCTGGACTACCCCACTACAGGTATGGATTAAAGGAGAAGCAATTTCTTCCTTCTTAAGAGTTAGGGACTGTGGATGGTGGAAAGGAAGGCTCTCATGTAGGTCATATGGCAATCGAGAGTTTGGCACATCGTGAAATTCCCTTTACACGATACCTGTGATATTGATCAAACCTAAACTCAAGCTAAAAAGAGGTTTCAAATAGTATCCTTCTAGAGATAAATGGGAAAAGGGTGAGGTAAAATTTAATGCGGAGACTCTTGTGACATTCACTGATGGTTCACGAAATGATACAGGCTTATCTGGAGCAGGACTATACATAGAAAACTCAGGCTTTACCAAAAGTTTTTCTCTAGGTAAATTAACTACAGTGTTCCAAGCCGAAGTCTTTGCCATTTGGAAGCGACTAGGCAGCCAGACTTAAAAAACCCAAAAATATAGTCTATAGCAATTTGCTCTGACAGCCAAGCTGCTCTAAAAGCTTTAGCTTCCCCAATATCAATTCTTCTTTGGTATTAGAATGCTGGGAAGCTCTGGAACAGCTATCTGAACACTTAAAGGTCAAAGTGATATGGGTCCCTGGACACACTGGCATAGCTGGAAACGAAAAAGCCGACGAAGTACTAAAAAAGGGCATCTACAAACTTCTGTGGGCCAGAGCCTGCAATAATTGGACAAGAAGGCAGGCCAAATCCCTTGTAAAAAGTTGATTTGGAAGGAAACTAAAATCACATGGGAAAACAACACCGGATTAGACAGTCAAAGATGATATTTCCAACATTAGATAGAAGGAAATCTAGATGGCTTCTTGACTTGAGTAAGTCTAGTCTCAGACTTATAGTAGGAGTAATCACTGGGCACTGCAGGCTTAATAGGCATTTAGCCCTAATGAAGGTGACTGAGAGCCCAATATGTGCAATATGTGATGACAATGAGGAAGAAACAGCCTATCACTATTTGGCAACGTGAAGGGTTTGGAAGGCTCAGGTTTCAAATATTTGGAACTGGAACGCTTCTCGAAGAGGAAATGGAGTCTCTAAGATGGCAGGACATTCTTACTTTCATCCATCGCAGCAGGAGGTTCGACGAGGAGAAAGTAGTGGAAGTACAGTGATAGGTGGTTGACTTCGGGTTGGTGAAAAGGACCATGGTGTGGTCTACTCACCAGCTTGACTCCCACTCTACTACTACTACTACTACTACACAATCGCATAACTACATTAGCTTCTAAATGCCGAGGAACCTTGTCTTTCAATTTAGTAAATAAGTTCTTGACTCTAAAACTGATTATAGATGCTAAAGAAACCGGAGAATTTTCCCTTTGAGAAGTTTCTGAATATTATAAAATAAACCCTGTACAAATGGTAATCGAAAAAAATTTCTCAGGCAAACGGGGCCAATTAAGTTAGCATCATGTAGATTATTAAATATACTTGTTCCAATAAAAAGAATAATATGTTTAGGATAGTTATTTTTTTGGAGTAAATTAATAACTCTATTCTTATTTTCATTTAATCGCAAAAACATGACTACTAACTTATATTACTTTTTTAACTAAGTTAAAAAGTATATATTTTTCGATTTCTTTTCCCTCTCTGGTTGAAGTAGAGCCGGATTGCGCATCTTACTTATTTTACTTTGTTATATATTTGTTTAGATTCTTGAAAAGTTTTTTGTGATGTGTGGCTGTTATCATCGTAGCGCCCAGTGTATTTATGGTAGAGATTTTAACTTCATCTTACTTATTTGATACTGAATATTTTGCTAGATCTCTGATAAGATTTTTTGTGTGTGTGTCTGTTATCATCGTATCGCCCAGTGTATTTATGCTTAAGAGTTGAAACTTTGTACAAAAATCAGTCTTCTGCTGTAGTTGTGCTATTGGAAAATAATTTTTATGACGTCATTACCCACAATAATGACAACAAAAAGTTTGAAAAATCATAAAACGCGTAAAAATGATTCGATCCGATTGAAATTTGGATACAAATAAGACTAACATATTAGCTAGGTTTCTCCTTATCTCGCATTAGTTACAATTTTATTAAATACTTTGTATATTTTAAAAAATTGANTATATGGTGATAATTTTATATTATATTCACAAATGCATTAAAGACAACTCTTGATCAGCCTTGTTACTTATCCTCATACATACCGTAGGTATATAGGAAAAGTATTATCCGTTTCAGGAATTTTTAAGGCCTCCTGAATGGTTTTCGCAAAGTTGTCTGTCTGTATGAGTGTATGTGTGTGTCTGATATCATCGTAGCGCCCAGTGTATTTATGCTAGAGAGTTGAATTTTTTACAAAAATCAGTCTACCACTGTAGTTGTGCTATTCGAAAAATCATTTTTTTTATGACCTCATTAACCCGCAGTAATGACTCGGTGAAGATTTCAAAAAAATCATAAAACGTGGAATAATGATGGGATCAGATTGAGATTTGGCACGCATGTGACTATTTATAAATATAACATATTTGCCAAGTTTCATTTCATTATCAGCAATAGTTCAAATTTTATTGAATGACTTGTTTACGTTTTTTAAAGAATTGGAAAATGGTCCAATTGAGTTGAAATTTGGTACTAGTGTATATTACTACCTTATAAATAAGTACACCTTGTAAATAAGTAGTTATAAATAAGTTTCGTTTCAATACGGCAAGTATATCCATGGTTTTTGTTGGATCATAAAAATTAAGGAGCATTGAGCGTGATCAGTGCTGTATGGGTGACTGCTGTGAATATTACAGACTCATTTACTATCTGGGGACGAGCAAAAGCCAGTCCAGAGACATGTTGCAGTATAAATTTGGTAAATTGTATATTCTGAGGACGAGTGAAGCGAGTCCGAAGCAGGGAGGATGAGCTTAGCATATTCGATGTGATGAGGAAAAGTTCTGAGGTACCTCATACTCGATTTTTTTTATAAGTATAGTTCTTTTTAAGAATATTAGCTCTATATTTATCAATATATTATATGATTTATGAATTTAAAGTTTATGCGGTAAAAACATCATGATTTTGACAGATGTCAACCAACTTTTTCATATTAATCTTTGGTCAAAGCTTTCTCATCTCTTTTTTTTATATATATTTTTCCTTCTGCTTTTAACCTATTGTATTTACTGCTTCATTCTTTTATTCGGAGTAACAAGACAATACCTAGCCTAGCCTATACCTAAACTAGCTCTTTGAACATTTCACTGTTAATTCCATTATAAAAATTAATGTTTTATTGATTGAGTTATAGATGCTCTTTAGGGAAAAAGAAAATCCTCCATTTGCTCTCTTTTATTTTTTAACGGAAAGAATTATTTTAAAAAATTATTATTTGCATATTTACTACATACCCGCAGTGTATTTAACGGGTGATCACATCCCATAATTATTTAATACTCTCCAGTTTTCCTCCGTATTATTTGATCGAGTGCAATGTCGTCGTAACGACCTCGTCAAAACATTGCATCTTTACGATGATGTCATAACTGATTCCGCTAAAACATTGCTACTTATATTGTGAATATTCACTCTGGTTATAAGAAAGTTAAAACCAAAAATATTTTTAATTAAATTTTGATTTCTTTAGATAATAATGAAGTTACAATATAAAATTTTATTTAAAGTTATAATAAAATAATTTACTATAACAGAAATGAAAGTCCATGCTGTCAACTGATTGTAACCGTGTGCTATAGTATAGAATGAAGCTTAGCTATTTGTGCCTTACTTATGAACCCAGCTACCCTGTGGTCATGGAACATTATTTAATTTAAAAGTTGTTAGTGTGAAAAATGTATTATTTAATGTGGAATAAAGTGAAATGATACTTTGTCAAAAAGTTTATTCATTAAATTTTAATCAACAAAAGTAAATAAAATTTATTATGAATTTTATTATTCAAATTTTTTATTATGATATTTTCATTTATTTGTTATTTATATAATACATTTAAAAAAAAAACTCCTCTTAAGGTACATATAGTGGATTGGGGAAGTGGACTGGATTCCATCTTTCTTGTTATAGCGTATTTGATTGAATTCCCTCCGCATGGTTCATATAGTGTATTTAACTTGTATACTTAATACGATCAGCAGGTTTAGTACGCTGTTGGTATGTAGTAATTGTCTCGTCCCAGGTACACCTTACCTTGAGCCCAATTTTCAAGTCTTGTTTCTTCTTATTTCTTATGTGTCATTGTTTCCTCTATAGGTCCATGTTTGTATTTTGTTTGGCTTTTTCATTTTGTTTTTGTGAAGTATTAACCTCATTTTTTTCCCTTGAATCAAGCACCAACAATGGTTCTGTGTGTATTTTATTCAAGAAAGCTTTGTACTACTACAAAACCTTGGTGATATAAATTGTCAAGCTGGGTTTAGCAGTCACTTATTTACTTCGAAATAGTAAATTATGTCTTGTAATGATTTTTTATAATAGACTGAAAACATTTGAATTCTGATGAATGACTTCAATTGTTTTAAAGTTAATAAAAGGAACTATTAGTCAGGATTAGGGCTTTCTAGGCACAGACTCATAAAAACCCACTTGGAAAAAAAGAGATGAAAGACAAAGCTAGGTACAATAGCTTGTTTTTCATCAATATTCTACTTTCCATAGGATATTTAAATAAATATTAATTTATTTGAAATATTATGCCTTTATAATGCAATACCATTAGGATATTTTATTATGCCTAGCTTAGGATATTTTCTAGTGACAGTAGTTAGGGAGTGGTGATAGACCAACTAGAAGTAGGCCGCGTTGTTGGGTCCTTTTGCTGACTCCCTTAGATAGATGGTAGTGTTCTATACCTTGAGTCCTAGTGCAGGAATTTTATGTCTAATCCACAGCAGCAGTGACTTTTTACTTTAAGTTCTTTAGCTTCAACTAGAAACAACACGAGCCCCTCTGCCAATTCAGGCTTTCCTGCTCTCGAAACCATAAGGCAGAAACATACATGTTTAATATAAACTATTATTGAGGGTCCTAAATTTTGCCTTAACCCAGGTGCATTTAGGTTTAGGGATCTTTTACGAGTGCCTGACATCGCACAGGCTGGGAACCACCAGCTTAATGTCCCTTTCAAAGGACGGCACGTAAAAGGATGAAAATCCTACAGGCCTCGACCGGGATTGAACCCGGTCTGTCTGGCTGGCAGACGCACTTGTCAACCATGATACTACCGGGAGGCCAATGGTAGGATATAGTAAAATGTATAGTTCCTTTTATTGACTGTGAAACAAATGAACTAATGTCAATTAATGTATTATGTAATGGCTAATTGATAAAAAAAATCCTTTGTAAAGAATTTATATTGTTCAAACCCTACAGTATAACACATGTTTATAATTAGTTGACAGTGTGGGAAAATAAAGTGAGGAAGCCAATGAGGTTCGTCCTGGATGTTAAACCACTCCCTCAATTTCATATTGGATCAAACCCATTGGTTCCTCAACACTATTTCCGCACGTTGTCAACTGATCGTAACCGTGTGCTATAGTATAGTATGAAGCTTAGTTATTTGGACCCTTACTTATGAACCTTGTGGTCACGGAACACTATTATTACTCTTACTAAACAAAGCAGACAGTGTCCTGGATTGTTGTTTATCTGACAAGATATAAAGCAAAATTCCTGAGACCATTTTTATTTGGTTTAATCTTTTATTCTTATTCCACATGGAGAATGGCTCTGTGACAGAGTTTATGCTTAATCAGCTGTCCCTTGACATGGATTGTTGGTGCTTGATTTGAAATCCACTGCGCTGTGTTAACTCAAGTTATAATGTGTTTGTTTTGATATTTGTTACATGCCAGCTTCTTCATAGGTACCTTCCTCAGGTAATCATATACACTCAGCAAATTAACTCAATTTATTGACTAATTATTATCTCCTTTAATTAAATAATAACTCTATGGGTACTTAAACTAATAACTCTTTGGGTACTAGTTATTGAAGGACTTAAGATTTCATATAAATTCAAATAATTTTTTTTATAAATAAAAATTATTTTTACTATATTTTTATGTAGGAAATATATTTTATTTTAATTCATTTATTTTTTTTCAAAATAACAAACATATATTTTCAACAAAAATTATACATTTTTGATTGATTTATATTTTGTATGTACCTAAGATTTATTTTTAATGGAAATGATACATCTTTATTTTATTTATATTTTAAATAGAAATGACTAATTGTTTTGTAAATAATATTTTGAATAAAAAAGCCATACATTTGTGTTTAAAAACATTTTTATTTAAATTTTATTTTAAACAAGAATATATATTTTTTACTTGACTAGTGTACAGAATACAAATATTTTTGTATTAGTGTCTTAAAAAATAAAAAAGTTAGCAATAAATAAAATATTTTTTTTGTATGACACTGATGATGGCCTCATGTTTGGTTGCCCAAAAACTGTTATTTGTCAATAAACTATTCTTTGGGGAAATATTATTTTCTTGTTATTTTATTATGAATTTCTGTCTTGTGCTCAATTTCCTTCAAATGACTTATGTTCTAACTCTTACTAACAATTTTTTTACTATTTGTATTCTTCGAATACCTTAAAAATATTTCAGATCTAGCGTTCTCTTGTATTATATTGTGCATGGATGTACTTTACTAGAAGCATGTTTAACCGATTATCTATGAATATGTATAGGATTGTGGAAAAAGACATTAGTCTTACATGCTATGTAGCATAGTTCACGGAATTAATTAGCTTATGCTGAAATATGGATAAGGTTTCAACTCTATCCTTGTGTTGGTTTCAAAATCTCCACCATATTGAGTGGAATACTTTGATTGCTATTAATGGTTATTAAAAAAGGGTAGATTTTTTGATTATTTTACTTTGGGAAATAATTAAATAATAAGAAAGATACAATCATTATTTATTTAATTAATTTAATTATTTATTTATTTAATCCAACCAATGAAGGTCTAATTGCAGTTTATTTAACTTAACAAAACCAGTAGAAGTTTTTTTCAGCTTATGGGAATCTAATAAAATACATTTAACTTGGGTATTTCTGATAGAACACAATTCATCTTTGGATATATCTGATAGAAGTTAATTCTACTCTGGATATTTCTGCTATAAATTAATACAACTTGGATATTTCTGTGTCAATATAATTCAACTTGTGCATTACTGATAGAAGTTAATTCAACTTGAATCTCTGTTTTGATATAATTAACTTAAATATTTTTGATAGAAGAAAATTCAACTTGGATGTTTCTGATAAAAGTTAATTCAACTTAAAATTTTCTTATAGATATTAATTTAACTTGGATCTTTATCTTGATAAAAGTTAATATAACTTGGATATTTCTAATAGAACATAATTTAACTTGGAAATTTCTGATAGATTTTAATTTGGATAACTATAAACATGTTGAAAATATTTTTGAAATATTGTTTATATATTTGAAATATTTAAAAAGACATTACAGTTGTTAAATCTTTTGTTTAGTTGCCGGATGTTACGACAAGTCTTCACAATGTGTCGGCTTTGCTTGCCGACAATATAGAGGAGGAAGTGTTGAAAGGAAAGGATCAGTTTGATAGAATTAAATATAATATTCAGACTTCCGTGGACAGGAGAATACCTGAGATCAGTAAAGAAATATCCAGGGCAGGTATGTATCTGAGAATGCATTCATGTTACTATATAGTATTTTTTAGTGAATTTCGAAGATATTCATCGTTCGAGATATAGTATCAGTTAGATATGTGATATTTCTTATATGATTGGGGTCATGGAGGGGGGGAGGTGTTTCTTATAAAATGGGAGGGGGACTGACCGACCACGAATACAACATGTATGTATGTATGAACTAGTTCTTTGAAATTTTTTGTTTCATGATACTATTTGAACACTTTCTCTGATTGGAACAAAACTTAACTATGTAAAAGTACAGAATCTTATCTTTCATTAAATATGTATGACTTTATTAACCCCCAGTAATAATTGGGCTTTTATAGTTTGACATATGTACTCTTATGCAAACAAATAACTAGTTTTGACTGATAAATACGTTTTAAAATTCACTAATATGGAGGCAATATGCCACTTACAAAAACTATTAACACTTTATAGCTCTAATTAAGTGATGCAGGACTACAAGAAGCGGTCACTGGTAAGTGTGGGTGCTATTTTGTAGCCCCCTGCGCAAACAGCACAAAGTGGTCGATGCGGGAATAGACGATGCTATAGAGTGCCCAAGATGCCCAAGGCTTTTTGTTTTATATTTGCTTTAGCCTCCATTAACATTTATAACTCTTAATTTCTTAAGATTTAAGCTATTCTTAATTTCTTAGATAGATATAAGAGTTATAAGGATTTTTAATTTTCCTCATTTATACTGAAGGTATATAGGAAAATTATTGTGTTTGCAAAAAATCTGAAACCGGGATGGAACCAGAATTATACGTTTCAGTTGTTTTTAAGGCCCCCTGAGTGGTTGTATAAGACTAACATACATGCTAAGTT
Source organism: Microvelia longipes (assembly GCA_018340805.1). Classification (NCBI taxonomy): domain Eukaryota; kingdom Metazoa; phylum Arthropoda; class Insecta; order Hemiptera; family Veliidae; genus Microvelia; species Microvelia longipes. The sequence continues at coordinate 13,084,045 of JACMZG010001870.1, read as the reverse complement.
TCATCTCATTATCAGCATTAGTTCAATTTTTATCAAATGACTTGTGTACATTTTTTTAAAATATTTAATAAATCAGATAATGATTCAATTGAGTAGAAATTTAGTACAAATGTATACCTTTACTTAATAAATAAGTACACAAAGTTTCGTTTCAATACGACAAGTATATTCATAATTTTTGTTGGATCAAAAAAATTAAGTAGCATTGAGCATGGTCAGTGCTGTATAGGTGACTGCTGAGAATGAAACGGATGCATTTAGTATCTAACGGACGATCGATGCGAGTCCGAAGCAGGGAGGATGAGAATCCGATGTGATGAGGAAAAGTTCTGAGGTATCTGATTTTTTAGACTTATTTTAAGTAATATTTATTTACTCAAAGACATGGGGAATAAGTAGCAAGTTTTATTTACAATTTTTTTGTTGATTTCAGGTCAGTTTCTAACGGAGAAAGCTCGTAATATAACCAAAATCCTGGAGAACATGCAGGATGTGTTGCATAAGAATTCCCATGAACCTGTTGCTCAGGCTGATATGTTCCTCAAGCAGTATGCTCATTATAGGTAACTCAGGTTTAAACCTTTGTCCACTTACACTAGTTAATTCTACATTATTCTCATATGGTTCTTATACCTTCATGATGTTTAATAAATAAAAAACACTAGAATTAAAAACAATTAATATATTGTCAACCAAAATAGTATTAAAGAATATAACTGACTGGTTTCGACAGTACGTCATCAAAGTTGTTTATAGACTAGTCTGTAAACAGCTCTGATGATGACGTAAAGTCGAAACCAGTCAGTTATATTTTTTTATACTATTGTGGTTGAGAATATATTTATTGTTTCAAATTCTAATGGTTTTTTTTTTATTAAGCATCATGATCTATACTGTTACTGATAATGATTTTGCCCAACTCAGTCTGCTGCTTTTTGGGGGTGGGCCTATAACAAATGGGGCTGCTAAGACCAACAAGTACTAATATTAAATAGACCAGGTTGAATAAAATAGATAAAACAATATTTATTAATTTAGATTTCTACCAAGAGATTATAATGTTATTTCTATTAGATTTAAATAACAAATTTTCTGTAATAAATTAAATAGCAGGCGAGCATTTCTTAAAATATATATATCATGCATTCAATACTTAAATCTAAAAACTTATAAATTAAATAAATCAAGTTAATAAGCCTAGTTAATAGATCATCTAAATAGGTGTAAATAAGATATTTTAATAATAATTTTATAGGTGTTAGAGATAATAGTTTTAGATGTAATATAATTAAATAAATTTTAGATAGGATTATGTTTAATAATTTGATAGGTAGATATAATATAATAATTGTAGATAACTAAATTATAGATGAGATTATATTTATTAATTTTATAGATAGATTTAATATAATAATAACTAGGAATAGATTTTCTTAATAATTTACAATGTTAATTTATTTTAGTTTAGGTATTTATAAAATTTAATTTATTAATTAATTTATTTAGGTATTTATTTAAGTTAGTATTAATAGTAATTTAGTTAAGAAAAATATAGCGCTATAATTATAAAATTTTATAAAATAATTCATGCCTGAAAATAAAAATAATACTAAAACGATATCATAAAGTTCTCTCTCTCTCTCTCGCAAGTTTACGCGCCGCGCCCGGAAGTCTATAAGTCTATAAATTCAAATGACTACTAATACTAGTAGTTCCTAACTCAAAATAAAAGAAAACTTAGAGCTAGGACTTAGCTGTCAGAGATGACGAGTCAAAGTAGTGGTGCGATGACAAAAGTAATCCAAGTTTAAGGTAATCCACAATTAAACAGGTAAGTCTACAAAATCACTTCACTATTAGCATCAACTAATTTTTCTCAGCAGACACAATTAATTTTTGAGACCCTCGGAAACACCACTAACAGATACACTGTATACTTAAAAATTGTACTTCATAAACTAATCCCGATGATTAACGTACATACGGAAATAAGACGGTATGACTTTAACACTTCAAGAACATAACATCTAAATTAATACAATTAACAGTAATAATTATCCGACCTGGTCGACTGACTAACACATTGACATACAGGGTACAGACAGAGTCTTATAACGCTGCAGGCCGACTGACTCACAGACAGGTGAATCTCGCCGTGGATTGTCTTATCACTTGAACTCCGACCGAACGTAAACAACATACGTTATACTAACTAGAACTAATACGATGCACGTTCGGGTCAGAGTAACAAGTTACAAAACAACAACAAAACAAAAAGATAAAATTAAATAAAAATAACTAGAAGTACAAGATAGAATGACAATTACGATATAATCTAAACTTATATCGTAACAATACCACAAAATCTTCATCAAAACAACTAATGATCTTCTTATACCTTACTATTTATAATGCTAATGGTTCCTTGTTGTTAAATTGGGTGTGTTTGTGTTCAGGTACTATGTAGGGTTGGGAATGAGCTGCACTCTACTCATCATACTGTGCTGTATAGCGTTTGGTTTGCTGTGTGGTTACTGTGGTCATAGACCAGATACACACTATAATGATGACTGTTGTGATAAAGGAACTGCTTCTAGATGTCTCATACTGTAAGTACTGTTTGTAGTAGTAAGAGGGACAGACATTTTTGGGACAATTTAATAACTCTCGTAATATTAACATATCATTTAGCACTGTGCTAATGGAACCTATCTCTAATCATGTTTGACTATGAATTGAACACTAACCTGAACAAGCTTTGCTGTTCCAGCTGAGGAGTCTTAAGAAGTTGATTTTTCTGAAGCTCCAACTGATGAAGTTGTTCAACATAAAGCCTTTAAAGTTTTGACTGATTCCATTATCAAAATTAATTTATGTGCTATCTGAATTTTTCTTTATTGTCATAGCTTCTCTTATTTCAATAGAAGGATTATTTTCTTGAAATTTGTCCCGTGGGACAAATTTCTCCAATAAAAGAGGAAGATGCATTTACACACGAAGACAGCTGTCTGTCAACAGTGTTGAGCTTAGGGTCTGTCAACAGTGTTGAGCTTAGGGTCTGTAAACAGTGTTGAGCTTTGGGTCTGTCAACAGTGTTGAGCTTAGGGTCTGTCAACAGTGTTGAGCTTAGGGTCTTCCTAATACTAACTTAAAAACTCCCTCTGTGAAACTTGTAAAACCTAGCCTGGAACCGTTATTCATATCACTTTAGGCTAGGTCTTATCTTGAGCCACTTGGCTCCCCCTCTGGTCTGTTATGTTAAAGTTTTGGCAATAGTTCTAGACACAGCAAAATGTGCAAAACCACCACAATACCCCAACTATCAATGGATGAATAGAAGCTACTTTAGAGGCTCTCTTAATAAAGCTAAATTTTCAATCAGAACCGCTTCTGAGAGGTTTAGGATATATTTCGTGTTAAAACAAAAACCTGTTGCATGTAGTTATTTATTTTATGCAACAAAAGACTGATATTTTAAGTTTTTAGTAGATTGATTTAAATGAACTTGTATCTGAACTATATGATCCTATATTTGTATCTCTGCGATGATTATCGCGCCTATTTTTGTCATTGGCTTATGAGGCTCCTTATATGTTCTTTTATTATTTTATTATAAATAATATTATTATGCTAGTGTTAGAACATATATTATTATTTAATGTATATTACATTTTTTCCAGATCGGTGTGGTTAATGTTGTTAACATTCAGTGGACTGATGATGCTGTGCTTGATCTACTTAGTGACTGGGTCGGTGACCGACAGAATGGTCTGTACTTCTCTCAGGCAACCTTATCAGACCAATAACGCATTCTCACTCATAGATAACCTGGTCCAGTTGCCGCAGTACACAACTAACCCCCCTTCTCTTTCTCATATAGTCAGGTAAGCAGAGGCAACTTGCAATTGCTAGATTTGCAATCTAAAAACAGCATTGAGAATATGTTAAAGATGCGGTATTCTCTGAATATGTGTAGGTACTCTCTGAGTTATTCTGAGGGGTTTTGAGGCCTAAAGATTAAATTTAGTGTTACAAGCAGTTTGTACTAAACTTTTAAATTGTAGCACCATCCTTAAAATAAATTCTTTTGTCCATTTATACCAAAGGTATATAGGAAAAGTATTATGTTAACAAAAAAAATCTTAAATTTCACCTGAATTATCAGTTCAGGTGTTCTTAAGACCCTTTGAGCAGTTTTTACAAAGGTGTATGGTATGTGCATGTTATCATCGTAGCTCCTGAAAATGAATCTTTAGATCTAGTATCTTAATACTAATATAGAAGGAACATAGGATCGTAAACACAATTTAATTCTACTGATATCACGAAAGCTGGTTGACTGGTGGTCTTAAGTTGGGGTACCTCCCTAAAAACAAAACATTATTTTATAAATGTGTCATAAATATCCTCTAATGAAGAAAGATCATAAGCAACAAATATAATAACTTATAAAACCTGCTTAGTATTTAATAAAATCGGTCTTGGATAGCAGAAGGGTAGCGGAATACGAGAATCTACATTTAGTTGACGATGACTACTTTTAACATAATTTTAATTAAAAATGTTAAAACACAATTTAAAATGCTTAAAAAATTATTATGCACCAGTATTTATATATTAGTATTTTATGAATAATCGATCATTAATTATTAATAGAATATGATAATTCAGCAACCGGAAGTATTGGCAACTATGTTTTAAGAAAATTGTATATTGTTAGGTTAGCAGCATTACTTAATACTGCCAGTAAAACGACTTTGCTGTTATCATTTATGCTCCTACTATGTATAGTATTATTTTAAGGTTCAGAAGAAACATTTCTGATACTAGAAATTGTGGAGACTGTTTGATAAGGATCTAGTTGTGCTGTCAGGATAATAATTTTTTTATAATGATGTTAACCAGCAATAATGACTCAGCTGAAATTTCAAAAGTCATAAAGACACAAAAAAATGATTTGATTAATTTGAAATTAAGCTTGCATGTAGACATATATAAGACAAACAAATGTGCCAAGATATGTCTCATTGTCAGTATGAGTTCAATTTTTATCAAATGACTTGTATGTTTTTTTTAAAAATAATCTTATTATGTTGAAATTTGGTACAAGTGCATCTCTTTACATAATTTATAAGTATACTAAGTTTTTTTTGTTAATTTCGGCTAGTATATCTTTGGTTTTTGATGGATTATAAGTAAGGTCAGTTCCTGGATGGGTGAGTGCTGGAAATAAAACAAATCTAACTGTCTGAGGACAAGGAAAGCGAGTCCAAAGATGTTCTGTAGTATATATTTGGGATTTTTATTTTGTGAGGTTAGATAGATAGATAAATTGCTTTATTTAATCTGGCAAAGTTAGGACCTTAAGGTCCTCTCTTCCACTTAACCATAATGATGATGAGCGAAGCAAGTCTGAAGTAGTGAGAATGAGTCAAGCAAATCCTAAGTTGTAAGGAAAAGTTCTGAGGCACCCTGTGCCTGATTTTTTTTTAATTTGAAATGTTCTAAGTGAGTTATGAAATGTGTTTTGCTTGAAACCTATCTAACTTGGAGAAGATTTACGAGGGTTTATTCTGATTATTTATGATTTTGATATCTAAAAGAATATTTCATCATCAATCTATAGTTACTTAATTGTCTCTCTGTTTTGTTCAGGGAATGCCACCATAATTCAAGTGTTTACAAAGCACTAGGACTGGACTTAAAATCACTATCAGAATACTCATCAGATAGGTTTGACATTCCAGCTAGAGTAAAGAAACTTGCAGACAGCATAGTGCTGACCAGTGAAATACAGATCATAACACCTGTTGCCGAGAAACAGCTGAGGTCCCTCGCTGCCTCTCCTCTCAACACCATAGACCTCACCCTCTATACTTCTGTTGTAAGGAATTCATAATGCTTTCTTCTTATTTCTCACTTTTTAATGCCTTAGAAGTAATATGTCAGTCATAAAAACAAAAATGATTATGATAAACAAAGGTAAGTAGTAATAGGATCCTGTCAATATGTAGTTTTAGTACAAAAACAGTTTGAATAATATATTATGTTGATAAGGTGTGAAATTAATATTTATTTGCTATTATTTATAATTAATATTATATTTGCTTTATTTATAATTAATATGATGACTATATTTCATCTTTCACCTGTAGAGCCAAAAAAGGCAGCTCCTGTAGCCACAGGAGGTGGGCTTCTAACATATTAACAATAATTATAATTTTAAATTATTTGTTTGATTAATAAGTTGTTGTTTCGGTAATTATGTTTTACGCAGATGTTACCTTATAAACAAGAGTTCGTTGAGAAAATATTTACCGCTAATGGTTCTAAAACATAAAATTTCCCCGTGTGGGAGAAAGGATGGAATTTTGACAGTATACGCTTTTTGGAATTTATTGCTTATCTCAAATCCATTAGTTTTATAATTTCTTCATAATCAATTTAAATCAATCTACATTAGGCAATAATTAACAGGAGAATACTCTAAACTTGACAGCAAAAATACTACTTTTTTTAACTCCAACTGACAATATTTCAACTTGTTGAGTAATTAATAAATAAAAATGTTTATGTTTATTAAAAACACTAAAATTGATGTTTTTTCCATCCTTACTGAATTTTTACTCTTCTCATATTTCTTCTTATGCCCCACTACAAAAATTCCAAAATTTCATTTTCACCAAAAAATTATTTTGGATGCAAATTTCTGGGCTTTTTTTAAACTTCTGGACTTTCTTGCTATGTTATTCTTTAGAAAATTTACTCAGCTTTCCATTGATACCAATATTATCATTTTAGCTTAAATAGTTTTAGTGTTATTTAAGATTTTATGAATTAAAGTTGATTTTACAAAAAATCTATTAAATTACACCTTGTGGCGAGACATTGAACACACTATTATAAGACATTTTTTGTTTCCCCTGGGGAGTACTATCACCTCCTTTTTTTATCTGGCACTTAATATGAAACAACCTGTATATAAACACCACATTATATATAATGTGGTGAAATATTGTTATTGTGATCCAACGACAGTGTTATAGAAGCAAATGTTTTATATTATTTCACATACTTAGTGAGAAATAATAAACATTTTTATAAGTTAGCTTCCCCAGTGAGTATTGAACTTGTAACTTGGCAACCAAAGCTATTTTATTCCATCAAATTACTTTTCTCCCTATAGATTCAGAATCTAAGTTTAGCATCACATTTCTCCCTATAGATTCAGAATCTAAGTTTAGCATCACATTTCTCCCTATAGATTCAGAATCTAAGTTTAGCATCACAATTCTCCCTATAGATTCAGAATCTAAGTTTAGCATCACAATATAGATTAGAATCTAAGTTAAGCCTTACTTTTCTTCCTGTGCACATGGGAGAAAATTTCATTTTCTTCTTTCTTCTGGAGGTAATATGTATTTTTTGTGTTAATGCAGTTGAATGAGAAGATAACAAGTATAGACTTACTGCAGATGGCAGCAGCTCTCAATCAGACAGCCATCAGACTTCCGCCTTCTCAGCATAATGTAAGTTATGCCGTTATTTTACTTCTTTTTAATCTTAATAGTACATGATTCTAACATCATTCCATAGTTACAAAAGCAGTTTTCAGTCATTATATTTGCTACATCCTTCAATCATTATATTTGCTGACACCTTTCAGTCGCTCCATTTAAGTCCAAAGAAAGGTTTAAAACATGGTCCTGTGGAATGTCATATATGAAAAAATCTACAACTCCCTCTTTTCCACAATTTTTTTATTACAACCGAACCAGCTTTCAGCTTTCTCCATCATCATTGCCTAACATTGCAATACAAAAAATCGGGTACGGGGTACCTCAGAACTTTTCCTCATCACATCAGATTTGCTACGATCATCGTCCCTACTTCAGACTCTCTTCCCGCATCCTCAGAATATACAATAAGCCAAATTTATACTGCAACACGTCTTCGGACTTGCTTCACTTGTCCTTAGGTAGTAAGTTCTAAGAAGTGTGGATTAGTGAAACCAGTTCTAAGTGGTGAGGACGAGTAAAGCAAGTTCTAAGTGGTGAGGACGAGTAAAGCAAGTTCTAAGTGGTGAGGATGTGTGAAGCGAGTTCTAAGTGGTGAGAATGTGTGAAGCGAGTTCTAAATGGTGAGGATGTTTGAAGTGAGTTCTAACTGGTGAGGATGTGTGCAGCGAATTCTAAGTGGCAGGGATAATTTAGATGAGGAATAATTGGTGATGATGAGTGCAGTGAGTTCTAAATGATGAGGTTAAGTAAAGTGAGTTCTAAGTGGTGAGGATGAGTGAAGCAAGTTTTAAGTGCTGAAGAAAAGTTCCAAGGTACCCCATACCTGATTTTTTTTTATTTCAATTACTTATTTTGAAGTTATATATTTTGTTTAGGTTAAGACAGTGTTGCTTAATGAAGCCATGTATCTGGAGGTGCATCAGGAGCGACAGGTCTCCATCATGGCAGAACTAGCTGGTTGGTTGGACGGCAATGCTACTCTACTTAGTCGACACTTAAAATTCAATCACTCGAGTCTATCTCATGCTATTGATTCGCTCCTTACTAGCGTGTTTCAAGCACAGGCTTTACTTAACTCCAAGGGACCTGCTATTGTGCATAAGGTAGCATTGGTTTATCTTTCTCAATATTCTTTCTTGAATCACTATAGATTATTTGCTTGGAAAGGCAGAAAAGAGACGCTCCACAAAAGTGGAAAAAGTAATTGGGAGGAAAGAGTCTCTCCACAAAAAGGTGTAGAGAGTATTTGCTTGGAAACACTGAAAAGAGTTCTCCACAAAAGTGTAGAGAGTATTTGCTTGGAAACACTGAAAAGAGTCTCTCCACAAAAAGTGTAGAGAGTATTTGCTTGGAAACACTGAAAAGAGTTCTCCACAAAAAGTGTAGAGAGTATTTGCTTGGAAACACTGAAAAGAGTCTCTCCACAAAAAGTGTAGAGAGTATTTGCTTGGAAACACTGAAAAGAGTTCTCCACAAAAAGTGTAGAGAGTATTTGCTTGGAAACACTGAAAAAGTTCTCCACAAAAAGTGTAGAGAGTATTTGCTTGGAAACACTGAATAGAGTCTCTCCACAAAAGTGTAGAGAGTATTTGCTCGGAAACACTTGAAAAGAGTCTCTCCACAAAAAGTGTAGAGAGTATTTGCTTGGAAACACTGAAAAGAGCCTCTCCACAAAAAGGTAGAGAGTATTTGCTTGGAATAGAGTCTCTCACAAAAAGGTAGAGAGTATTTGCTTGGAAACACTGAAAAGAGTCTCTCCTCAAAAGTGGAATGAGTATTTGGGAGGAAACACTGAAAAGAGTTCTCCACAAAAAGTGTAGAGAGTAAATGCTATATATTGGTATACCATGCTTTATAATACATTTATATTAAGGAGGCTGGGAGTAAAAGGCTCTTTCCTTTACGATATAATCAGCTCTTTACCACTATCCATACCACTAATTAAACACGAGCGAGTAAAGAAAACAATAAAAGGTCATCCTTTATTCAATAATAATTATGTTTATTTAATTCGCTAAATATGACTTCACTTCTTGTAATTCTATGGTTGGATTCTGTTCTCATCATTTTTTTGTTTGTCATAACTTTTTACTAAGGCTACATTATTTTTTATATACCACCTGAAACCCTTTTGCGTACCACACTTTTAGGATGTCATAAAATTTTCTATGAAACACAAAACTTTTTGAACAATTTTTTGGATAAGAAAGAAACTTGGTATTTTACTTTGTCTACCGTAGTTGGTTTTGGTGGGAAAAGTCCACAAAAAATATTCTAATCTTTAAAATATTTTATTTTCCCTAAACTCTAATACATGTGATCAGTAATACTTGTATGAGAGTGTCATACAAGAGAGTGTCAGTGCTTATATGAGTGTGACGTGAGTTATAGACTTATTCTATATGGTCACAATGAATCTTTAAAAATGTTTCTAAAACAAAAGAAGTTTGATTAGAATAAAGTATTTGCACAATTTTTTTAATGCATTATCTTTAAGTACGTCTTATAAAAGAACACCCTGTAAAATATTAGAATAAAAAAACTTATACTTTTGTTAATACAGCAAAAAAACTAAAAATATATTTAAACATGTTCTTTTGGCGGGAAAATGGCCTCGACAGCTTGTGTGATAAATATTCACTAGAGCAACACTCATAAGAGTTTATTCTATACTGTCAACAAGATGATAGTGACAGCTGTAGTCATCATGTTCCTCAGGCATTGTATTACCTGGAACAGGGAATTGTTTGTTTCAGTCTCTTTTCTATTTGAACTGTAAGCAACTGTTGACCTTACGATATTTCTAACTAAAACTCCCATCTGTGTTAAAATAAAACGTTTTTTTGTTAGATAATCCACTCTATAACATCAATGAGTTTATGTTGTTAGACGTCTCGTAATACATTTTTTGTATAGTATTAATTTTATTTAGTATTATTTTTTTTATGTGATTTGCAAGTTTCATTTGTTTTAAATTTTGTTTTGTAGTTATTAAATGTTTTTTAGCCTTAAACATTTTTTGATAGCATTTTGTGCTTCATATACTTGATTAAAATAAATATATTTATTTATGTTGTTTATAGCTTGCTGAGGAGTTTGGAAAAGAATTTTCAAAGCACATTGATAGTTACCTAGAGCGAGTTCAGACCGAAGCATACAATAATGTAGGGAAATGCTGGCCTCTGTCACAAGTCTATAACTCTACCATTATCTACACCTGTAATGCTATTGTTGACCCTTTTGTAAGTTTTAATTTATTAAAATATTCTAATTGTTGATATGTATTATTCAAGAGAACGTACAAAAAAATAGCAAGTAGAAGTATTTTAATTGGTGTGAACGCAGGTACACACTTCCTCTCCTTTACCATCTGCCTATGATTCAATATTTAGATAATATATTATAACCAGCAGAGAGTTAGGTAATTAATATTACCTAAGTAATGCTTATCATTGTGCTTATTGGATATGCTTGAACCAAATAATTTAGTAATCTATTGGACTAGGTCAATCCAAACCATTTCGATGATTTATATAATTTATATCATTGAAGTAATCTATTGAACTAGCTTGAGCCAAATCATTTAGATAATCTATGTCATTGAGTTAATCTATTGAACTAACATATAGTACTTAACAAATACAGACTGACAAGAACAGCTAAATATAATTCAATTCAAGCAGGGCTAAAGCTGTATAACTTATTACCTGAAAATATAAGAGCTCTGAAGAGAATAGTTTTGACAAATTAGTAAAAATTAATCTTTTAAAAAATCCCTTGTACAGTGTGGAAGAATTTCAATCCATAAAATTTTAATTGTAACAAATAAATTTTTTGTTTTGACTTTTTACAATTTACAGAAATGTATATTATGTGAAATAAAGGATTATTTATTTATTTATTTATTTAACTCAGTCCCAAATTATTTAGGTTATGCATATCATTGAGATAATTTATTAGACTAGCTTAGACCAAATCATTTGGGCAGTCAATAATATATAAGTACAAGATATTATTGAGGCATTTAAATTAAGTAAATTTAAATAATTTAAGAAATTATCTTATCTACTTACGGCTGCAAAATTAGTCATTACTGAACTGTTTTTAAGCTGCATAATGTCATTTTACCAACAGTGTTGACAAAATATTTAAAAACAGTCGGGGAAATTTGCTTGGTAATACTCAACCTCTTAGGCAGTTATGGTACGTCTTTTTGATTTTCACTTTATTTAAAGAAAATGAATCAACAAATAGTGAATCAATCAAAGTGAAAATCATGAAACGTAAAGAATTACTAAAACTTTAAACCAAAATATAATAAATCAGAATAATAGTGAAAAAAATTAACATAGGAATATTGTTAGGATTAAGAAATGACAAAACCAACTCTTCCTGACATTGTCTGTGTTTTAACAACTTTAAAGCAATATTTGCTGCCTCTAAAATCTTGTAGCAAGTATTTAAAAATCATTTTCTACTTGTTTATTTATTTAAGTCATATTTCTCGTATCTTAATTTAATAATTTATTGTAATCTTAATTTTTTGCTGTGAACCTTAAAAATTAAACATGGCATTTTAAAGAATAATATTTTTATGTTTATTTTTCAGCCGTAAGTAGATGAAATAGTATATGCTACTATGCAGCAAAGGAAACATTGCTGACTTGTGCCAGCAATTACCTGTATGGGATCCGTCTATTCAGGCAAATCACTATTTTCTTGACTCGGCTTCGCCTCTTCAGTCAAGTGGGTTAATTACCTGCCTTGGTTGAAAAATTTCCATAGCCTGCCCTCACCTTTGGCTCGAGGGCTAATTTATAAAACTTGTCTACAAAATTCCATTTTGCTGCCTAGTAGCATAATATATTATTACATTAAAAGTTTGTTCCTTCTACTTCCAAATAGTAGGAAGTTTTTTAAATACAATTGAAACTTATTTTGTGAATTAATTATTTATTTATGATTAAATATTTTACACATTTTGTGTTTAATTCAGAATGGTTTCTGGTTGAGTGTTGGCTGCACTGTTCTTCTGTTCCTACCAGTTATTGTTGTTGCTGTTAAACTGTCGACACTGTATCAGAAATCGGATCCCTATCCTGGACCTCTTGTTGAAGCGTAAGGCATTTTTTAGTTTGTTATAATCTCCTACAATTTGTCATGAATGTTAATATATGTAGAGATCTTGTCTTTGAAGGATTACTTGTGCTCTCCATGATGAAATCAATACTAGGGCTGGTCTAGTTATGATAATCGCCCTCTATAAAAAAACACCTACTATTTTCAATTAATGTCTTTGTTTTAGCCCCTAAAGACTCAAAAAATAAAAAAAATGTGTCAGTAATCATGTACATATAGACATTAATTTTGAATATGGTTCAGGCCAGCAAGTTAACTGACTTAAATAGAACTCAGCACAACTCAAATCAACTATATTTTGAGAAGAAGTCAATAGGGCAACTCAAAATGTCAGATATTTTGAAACCTTATGAAAATTTGTTATTTTTTATAAATATTTCTACTATTTATTTTGTATATGACTTATGTATGATTGTATGTTAAAAACTGATGCGTAAGGCTTGTCTACACTGCAAAATTTGTTTATTGCCTCAAAATTCATTTTAGGTTAAAGATAACACCAAAATGGACTGGAGGAACTAATTTTTTACTGGGCGGGGGAGGGGGTCTGATTTTAATGTTGCTTCAATTGAGTATAAACAATTTTAAAATTGACACCTAGGAAATGTAACAAGCAAAATGCTATGCTACATCTGGGAACTGTTCCATCATTCGACATTTGTCATCATTGATGGCTCGACATAATGTCATGTCCCACTCTGTTTCATTGCATCTAACTCATCAGGGCGCCGACAAAGCCTGAATTGTCTGGTAAATACTTCACATTATATTCTTACAATTTCTAGGTGTGAAACTCGGTATTATCAAATGATATAAATTTTAAAATTATGGCAATTAATTTATGTAAAAAATAGTTTTTAGCAAATCTATATAAGAAAATGATGCCTATAAGGTTGATATCAGAAGTGGAGAGAGGGAGAGTTTGAGAGGGGTCCTATTCCTTAACTATTTAGTGCACACCTAGGAGCAAAGTATTACTGTACTTGAATAGATAGTTTGACTAAGGTAACCTGTTGGACACCTCATGGCAAGGTTTTCAAATACCTGCCACTAATAATTTTCCAAAGGTCCCATCCTTTACAATAGGATTTTTCATATAAACTGACTTTTCTCTATGTAAAACGATATTTAAGGGTTTGTTTCTTTTAACATTTTAACATAAGGGTTAGTTTTAAGTTAACATTTTGTAATCATTTTAATATGTATTTATTTAATAGAAGGTATTCAAAAAAATTAATATAAGAACATATCAAAACATTTCATATTTTGCCGTAAATATTAAACAAATTTAAATCAATCAACTTTTTTTCAAATCCTCTATATAGTTACAGCATGTTAGGAAATTTAAGGCCTCATCATATTTCTTATTACCAGTCGTCAGTGCTGCCAACTTCAAGAATTTATTCCACCTGTCTTATTACCCCCCCCCCTGGCCAGCCTGAGGCGGTAATCAATTTATCTTAAGCTTTTAGTGTAAGCTAAAAACTTGTTCTCGAGGAGTAAAACGATTTAATACTACTATGAAGTTTTCCAAAGTGATATACGTCAGCTACTACTGAGGCTGGCACAGTACTCAAACTTTACTATTTAAGTTAACTAATTGTAATGCCAAGCAGTGTTTTCGATTAACTTTCAACTATGTTTAGTTCCATAATTGGTCCGCAGTTTTAATTGACGTAATTTAATATGATGACTTGTTTTCCAGTGAGTACCTGTACGATGCATATGGGGACAACAGAGACAGCACTCCTCTGGCAAAGTAAGTGTTTGATACCTTTTTATTTAACTATATTGTTCTCTTCCTTTATTGCTAAACATTACTATATGCACACAGCGTATTTAACAGGTGACTGTATTGCATTCAATATGCTCAAATTCTTGAAGCATATTGAAGTTTAGTCGATCGATTAGAATGACGTCAAAACGAAATCCGATAAAAAATCCTGTCTCATATAGCAAAAGTGAAACTTAGTTTACAAGGAAGTTAAAAACAAAAAATATATATATTTAATACAATTTTGATTTTAAGTTAATCTATAAAAAATGATTTTATGTAAGGAAAATAAAAGTCCCTGAAATGTTTATGCGTCAAGTACGACAGCCTCTCAAGGTTCTAATAGCATATCGGTGGAGTGGACTCAATCTCTTTGGTTCTGCATATGCGACTTGATACCCTCTGCATAGTTTATAAAGCCTATGTAACCATATTTAACTAGTGTATTTATTACAATCCACAGATGTGATATCCCTGTGTGTAAGTAGGAAATTAGTTGATTTTTGAAATTTGTTGAGTTGATTGTTGAGCTACAGCATGAAAGGATATTATTTATTTATTAAATTTAATTTGAATACAAAACATTTTAATAGCTTTAATAGGGTTTTGGAGTTGAAGAACTCTTTACCTTAACAAATTAAACCCCTACATTTTTGCCTTCTTCATATCCATGGCTTGTTTTGTTAACTAATGCTATCCATCTTCCAAGAATAATAAATTTGTATAAATTGCTGTATTTTAAGTATTTTTTGAACAATTTATATTGACTCATATAACAACAATATTATTTTTTAAGTATTAGAGTTAATTCGGGTTTGCAGCCTAAGACCTGTTAAAGAAGCAATCAAGGGATTGTAATGATGACGTAAGATATAAAACATTGTCCAAAGGGTGTTGAAATGTCCAAAGTTTTTGTCATTCTAGTAATGCTTTTATTGCTTATAGCAAATATTTACTTGACAATAACCCTTTAGAGGAGTGGGGGATCGATTCTGCATGTGCTCATGATAAGACATACCTTACAATATAACCTATTTTGTGTCCTAATGAAACTTCTCAAAAAACAGTGAAGTGGGTGAAATGATTTTTTGTCAAGTTAGGTGTCCTAACTTGTTTTTGTGTCTCTTCAATCTATTGAGGTCAGTTCCAGCTCAATCAAACCCACTGTTCAGCTAGGAACTTAACTTTCTCAAACTTGTCTTAAAGATGAAATAAAATTGTCGATCTATGTTTTTGGGGTTTCCAAATTTCAACTAAATTGGATTGTTTTTTCCATTTTTTTAAAAAAAATGTATACTTACACATATACTTTTTTTTGTAAAAAGTCTTTGATATAAATTAAACTAATGCTGATAATGAGATGGAACTTGGCACATATGTTAGTCTTATAAATAGCTACATGCATGCCAAATGTCAATCTGATCGCATCATTTTTCCGAGTTTTATGATTTTTCAAAATTTTAGTTCAAAATTGAGTCATTTTTGTGGGTTAATGCACCATAAAAATATTTTCTAAATAGCACACCTACAGGTATAGACTGATTTTTGTGCATAGATTCAACTTTCTCGCATGAATACTCTAGGAGCTACGATGATAACAGACGCATTCAGACAGACAACTTTGTGAAAATCACTCAGGAGGCCTTAAGAACATATTTTTGTGCAAACGCAATACTTTTCCTATATACCTACGGTATGAATGAGGAAAATTAATAACTTAGATCAGATTAAATTGGACCTATGTCAAATAACATAATTAAAAATATAAGTTGACAGTCTCCAATTTACATAAATTGTTGATAACATGTACATCTGATTTTGCAGCATTGAAAAGAAGAAAAGAAAGAAAAAGAAGAACGTTAGCAGTAGTAGAGACAGAGACAGTAGATATGATAATAGTGTTAGTTACAGTGCTCATCTTAGCAGATCAGAGAGACAGGCCACTACTCAGCAGCCTACCAGTGATCCTTCGTAAGTAGAGTCATTTTTAATTTTAAGAAAATTATTGTGTTTACCCTAAAAATTGGAAATCAAGATTTTAGGAATAAGATCCCTAAAGATTTTAAGAAAACCTTGTTTTAGCCATTTAAAACATTCTGATTGGTTTACATCATGATATCTTTATGTGGGGATGAGTTTTTGTCATTTAAACTCTTGCTGTATATCCAGTTAATATTCTAGTTGACAGCATACTTTCATTAACTGTAATTTATAAGAAACATGCATATGGAATTTTATATCTACATCTTTTTACTTTTGAAATTATCAAAGAACATAAATAATGCATGTTGGGATTTATAAAACTATAGGGTAAAGTTTGTTCACATCTGTCTTTGATATTTTAACTGCTATAATTCATGTATTGGAAAAATGGATTAAAATAAGAAAGACCAAAATTATTTCATTCTACACTTCGAGTTAACTTTAATTCTAAGGTTGAGGGTTTTGAGGTGGAATTAATACGACCTTAACATTGAAATATCTTACCATTCTGAAGATGAGCGAAGATAAGCTGGTGGAAAACCTGTTAAACTCTTCTGTCTTGTTACTATTTTTCAACTACATACCTTGACAATGAAACAAGTGCTTTGCTAATATTATTTTTTTAATTTATAGAGAGACAATTTTTATTTTTTGGTGATCCTTATTAACCCTAATATTATTTCTTTTTCTTTATTGTAAAATAACTTACTTACTAATTCAGCTTATCCAACTACAGTCTGTTCATTGCTTCACCAACTTCTCTTCTCCACGTATCTATCCATCCAGCCATTAATCAATATGTTTGCTATCCCAGTGTCTTTTCTTACCCCGTTTGTCAAATAAATTAATTAATAAAATAAGTTGGTATATTTTCATTCTCAGAACAGGTATTTAGCTGAAGATACAAGATTCAGTGTGTATCAAATGAGATATGTTTTCAACATCGCTATACCCCAAGTTTATTTCATATGAATGCCTTTCAATCAAACCTTTAGTATTAATTGCCCCATCCTGTCTATTTAAGAATGTCTATTTAAGAAATAGATGACCCTATTTCAGGGGTCTATTTACTATCTGGGTTAAGACAGAAAATTCAGTACTATGTCCATAGCTTCTATGATACATTATTTTATGTTTTACAGGCAATGGGAGGTTGGAGTCGGACCTCCAAGGTATCAGGGACCTGAGTATGAGAGACCTCCACCTTACTACTTCCCCTCTCAGCAATAAGGTATTGTCTCCTATTTCTGTAATACTTATATTACACAAAATTTATATTCCCGAAAAATTATCAAAAATAATAATTTTAAACACTGATTAGGATTTAAATAAAAGAAGGGAAAGTCTTTCCACAAAATAAATATAAAGACATTGCAACTGTCAACCTGTACAGGTGAAAGCCGAAACAGAATAGTTGACAAAGAAGAAACCTTAAGGCAAAAGTTAATAATTGATTGATTAGGCGATTCAACTAGTAATATACAGGGTTACCCTGGATGGACTTAACAATACATTTAAATGAAAAAAAAAAATCATTTTTAGTAAAAAGTCAATTTTGATAAAAGCTCTTGCATGTTTTCAAATTAAGATTTATTATATTTATATTTTTTTTTTATTTTTTAAGGTAGACTCAAAAACTGCAATTTTTGAAAATTGAACAAAGAGTAAAGTGGGCTTAATTTTGACTTTTCGGAAAAAAGTATACTTCATAAAATTGTTTAACTGTCCCCAAAGACAATTTTTCCACAAAAGAATTTAAATTAAAATTTACCCTCTTCCCCCTACTTTTCCAAATATGGATATTTTAAAGATTGTTAAATCTGGATAAATGATACATCGCTTGTATTCATCATCAAGGCAAACAAAACAAAAGTTTTGTTTACCTTACTTTTCATTCAAATTATACAATTGTTACTTAGAATTTGAAGAAATTAATTAATTTGCTAACTCCTTTAGATAGAAGATAATATTTTACCTTATGAGTCCAACAGCATGATCTGCCACTGGGCAGACTCCTTGCATCGTGATATTACATGTCAGAGCTTATCATATCACTTAATTACTTATAACGAATTAATCGTAGTTGTGTAATTATCCTTAAAAAAACCTTATGAGTCCAAAGTGCAGGCATTGTGTGTGTAATCCACAGAAGAGCCATGGCTTTACTATAAGTTTCTCATCCACTTGGGTAGCCTAACTTAACTTAGCTTGTAGATTGAATCTAAAATGTATTTTTCTTACCCCAGAAAAACTAATTTATTTTTAAACTATTATTTTACAAGGATACCAAAACAAAACTTGTTGAGAATTTAAAAATATATTTACAAAATAAACTAACGTGATTGACAGAGCTAGCTTTAAACTTTTTGTTTATCATCAGTGCCAGTGAATGATGAATGAAGAGAGTAAGGAGTCACTTGTTAGTTATGACAAATCGGACCATATGTGCAGAGTCTTAGGTAAAGTGATGTAGAAATTCATACAGTAGGGGTGGGGGCGCGGGACACAGTGGTCTAACTCCCCCGAAATAAGCTGCTTTAGATGGATCTGCCCTAAGTTCACCCTTTCTCCGCTAGTGGCGGGTCAGTTGACCTTGTACCCTATATATAAAATAATTATTTCTTCAATTCTAAGGTTAAAATTATTTAAAAGGGTCTTTAACAATGTTAAAAATTGTATTAATTATTTTAAAGGTATAATTTTCATAAAATGTTATAAAAATATAAACGCTGTGTTAATTTTAAGTAGACCTGATATCGTGATAACCATGATTTGTAGACAAACATCAAAAATGTTTGTAAACAAACATCAAACTGGGAAATTATAAATTTAATTTACGTCTTCGTTGTCTCATTCGTAACACACGTTATCCTATTTTCTAAAAAAATTGTCTTATAAGCTACTAAAAAAGAAAAAAGGCAATGAATAAGATAAAAATCATCTTGTTTACATTTTTATAAACATAAATAGAAGTATCGATTTACAACTGATAACAATAGTGATAAGGGGACAAGGTGAAAACTAGCGCTCGGTGCGGTAGTTGATGCAACTAATTCCTGTTTTTCTCGGACCGACCTAAAAACAGGGAGTTAGACCACTGTGTCCCCCCGCCCCGACCCAAACTGTATGAATTTCTACATCACTTTAGTCTTAGGTGTTTTATTAATACTTTAAAATTCACTTAAACTTCTTTTTCTAAAGTTTTGTTTGATTGTATGTTTGCAGACTAATTGGAGTGAAACATCTCATCAAATGATTATGCCAAACAGAAAAGAAAAAGTCCCTCATATTATGTTTGAATCGTTTATTATAATTTAATTTATTTTTTTATTATTGACTGACTCATAGGAAAATAAATTATATGAGATACAAAAATTATTCCCAACAGTAAATATATAAATTAGCTAAAAAAACTGTTTGCAGGTACTGTATCTTTTAAATAAATAAGTCTAGAAGAAGTATTAATAATTAAACAAAATGAAGTAAAGGTGTGGAGCAAAAAATAAAAGCTGTCTTTTGTGTGGGAAGAACAATTTTTTAAAAAAAAACTATTACATTGGTTTATTTCTTATTTCATTCCTTTAAGGTGTTGATTTCACCAATGAAATCTTATCATTTTAGCCTCTCAGAAACAAAATGGGATTTGATACAGTGTCTCGATACACTCTGTGAAGAGTCTGATGCAGTGCATAAGAAAAAAAGATTGTGTATGGAGTTAATAAATGAAAAGTCTCCACAGTTAAGAAATTCTGGCTAAGCAACAGTCGACCTTTATAAGTTGTTATGTAATTTTTGTCCCAGTGTTAGGAAGACACGGAGTGTTAATTATTTTTAAAGATGCTTGAACTTACGATATTATAAGTTGTTAAATTTTTTTTAGAAAATCAATCTGTGTTGTTTTGACTATAACATAATTTAAGGCTCCTTAAAAGGTTTTGAATCCTGTGATCAGAGTCAGCTTGTGTGAGGCTAAATGAGACCAATGAGTTTACAGAGTTAGCTTTATCATTTCTTTGTAATTTTTGTTTGTGTTAAATTTGACCATTAACAATTTTACAACACACTTTGGGATTTTTGTAAAATTTCTATTTTTTTTTTCTTTATTAAAAAGATAAGTAACTGAATGGTAAATTAGAATACTCGCTATGAAAATAAGTTTGAGGTTAATTTGAAGTGTACTTTTAAGAAATGCTTCTCTGTGATATTAACTTACAGAGGGTGAAAATAAAGGTGTTGCGGAGTTTAGAAAATTTTTGACATTCATCTTTGTCGGTCTACTTAGAAAGGAAGCTTCCAAGCCTCTGAGTAGCTTGGATATATATATATGTATATGTATATATATATATATATATTATATATATATATATATATATATATATATATTATATTATATATATATATATATATATATATATAAAACAAAATATGAACGTGTCATCATTAATTACTTTAATTAAGGAGGATACCAGAAGGTTTCTTGAGTTAAGTAAGACTTATTTTTACACCTATAAGACAAAGTTTTACATAAACTCACGTAATGTTCTTGAAACTGCCCTGAACTGAATATTATATTATTCTTATGATTATCATTAATGTCAAATATTTACTGCAAAAAAAACTAAAAAATTAATTTCAAAAAATTGCTTTCTTTACTCTTGACTAAAATAATTAACCTCAACTTTTTTTTATCTTTTATTTTTATCTCCTTAACTAAACATTTCCTTCCCCACCCCATACAAACTAATTGTGATAAAAAAATAATATTTTGTATTTTTTCTTTATTTTATTTTAAGAGTTTTTTGTTGATTTTATTTTTCTTTGTTTCTCCCTCCGAGTTTATTAAAATAAAACAATCTATGTATGTAAGAAATATTGTTTTGTATTTATAATTATTTGAAAGTTTGAAATTATTTGTATTAGGTAAACTGCACATACTATTCTGAATTAAATACTATTGTAAGTTTAGAATTAAAATCAATTTTTAAAAAGATATAATGTTTAAAATTGTATGTCCGTTAGTTCTTCATAATAGTTAGTGCTTTCTACCTACCTCATTTATTGTATAAAATTTTTACTAATTAACAAAAAAAATATAAATTAAAATAATATATTTTACACAAAATTAAATAAAAAACTATATTTTTGAGAATGAAAGTATATTGATATTTTGAACAAATTTAATAACTAGTGTGTAAGGTTTAAAAAGATTTCCAAATAAAATTTTAGGTGTATTTCTGCTTTTTAGATTTTTTGGGGTCTCCTTTGTTTCGTACTATGCTAAGAGGCAGTGAAATAGATTTTTTTTATTGTGAAAACATTTTTTTTTGCTGAGCAAACTTGAAGTGCTTAGCTCAAAAAGTGATGTTTCATTTGTTGACATATTTTTTAATCAATGTGGCGGAAAAGAATCTTATTTCATTGTCTGAACATCAGGAATTCTTCCTAACTTAATAATAAAATGATTGAGTTGTAGTATTTGTTTTTCATAACTTAACTTTAAAACACTTTTAAGAGGATTATCTTTTAAACTATCTTCTAATGTAAAGTAAATATTGGAGATCATTTGTACTTTAAATCTATATACCAAATATTTATAGAAGTGATACCTCGTTATTTTATGTATCAAAATATAAAATATTATCATTTATGTATTTTTCAAAATAGATAAACATTTATTGTTAAATATTTACATCACTCATTAATAAAAAATTATGTATTTTCTTTGATGAATACTTGTTTAATTTTAACAATATAATATAAAGAGTTGTGATGAATTATTAATTTTTATAGTTCATTAAAAAGCTTTCAAATTTGGTAAATTGCATTAAACATGCTCAATCACTTATTGGGCTTAAAAACTGTAAATTATAGAATGTTACATAGTTTGAGTTGGACTTGTATCTATTCAAAAACATATTTATAAGTCTAACTTAAATGTAAATTATATTTTAAACCTTAGGAAATAAGTATTACCTGGTATTACCCAAATTTAGTTGAAAAGTAAGATCTAAATTAAATATATTTATGATTTGTTGAAAAGAATGAAAGAAAGTATTTGTGCAAATGCAGAGTTCTCGACTTGATTTTGGTTCTCTTATGCTGCATTTTACATATGAGACAATTCAGCCTTTAAAAATCAATTAAAAAAACTTAATGCAGTTTCCTATTAATTTTTTAAATATGAAAATAAATGTGCTATTATTTGTGTAATGCTTTTATCCTGAAAATATGTTTATGGATACCTTTAATACTATATTTTTAATCAAATTTTAAAAGATATTTGTGTTAAATATATAGGTAAATACTTATTTTTTTATTAATTAATCGTTTAATTCTTTTAATTGCCTTCCTAATGAATTTATTCCTTATTGGTTAATCAATACAAGAATTAATTAATTATCTCTCGATGGTTTAAATTTATTTTTGATTTATTAATCCTTATGTAATAAATTAATTATTTTATTTTATAACGATCATTAAATCTTATCAATCATTTTCTTAATTAGTCCAACCCTTCTTAAGACTTAATACCTTATAGTTTAATTTATTGCATTTTTACGTTGTTAAATGCATTTCCGTCTGTAACACTTCTCATTTTCATTATGTACGCTTTATTTTTTCATGTTATTCATTTGTAAATTCAGTTATGCTTTTTCTAATGCTTTGTCTTTTTAAGAAAAAAATGTTGCTGTGTCCTAAAAATGTGCAAATATGCTTGTAGTAAGGTAAACAAAGAAGTAGAGGTTAATTTTATTATTATGTTAGTTTGCAAAGTCCATTCGCTTGATTTTTTTTTGTATTCTACAATCCTTATTGAAGCACTTAAACTGTAGTTAATTATAGTTTTAATAATTATTATTGTTAATTACTTGATTTGAGATTTTAAAGATACAATAAATGTGGGATGTGCCGTTTAATGCTAAAGGTTATCAATCAACAAAGGTTATCTAAACCCTTGATTGATCCAAATAGTTATCTAAACCTTTGATTGGTCCAATTAGTTATCTCCACCCTTGATTGATCCAATCAGTTATCTAAAACTTTGATTGGTCTAATTAGTTATCTAAATTTTGATTGGTCCAATAAGTTATCTAATTACGTGATGAGTAATTGGTTTTTTTGGCTCTCTTATTTTTACTGTTGGCTACTTTATTTTGCATCAGAGGTTACGCATACCTTCCATCTATGCTATATCCTCTGTTTCTTTACTATAATAATATTGATTGATTTCTAGTCAGAAATTAACTGCCATTTCCCTTCAGTGTTCAACTTTAAAGGTATTCATAAATTAAATAATAAATATTTAATTTAATTTAATAAATATTGAATTTTATTTAACAAATAATTAAAAAGAAAAAAAATAATGTCTATCCTAATAAAATGATAAAAGTATACTTATTTTTTTAAATATTTGTTTAGCTATTAGACAACTAAAACCACCACAAGTGGATGAAATTCCAATTTACTGAAATGAAATGAGCCGTCACTAGAAAAATATTTTCATTAATAACCTAATTATTATTAATACATCTTTAGACAATGCTTAGATCTGACTACATGTTCTATGCTAGCTTGATAGTGTCCAATAATATTTTAATTATAATATTATGCCATCTAATGCTATAAATATTATGTTTACAAATACTTTGCTAAATTTACATAAATTTAAAGATCTAATTCATTGGTTTATGAATAATTTTTTAAGATTTCTAGTTAAGTTAGAATCAGATGTGGGATCAAATAATAAGCATAGTTGACAGGCCCATAATAAAATCAATCATGAAAACATATTTTAATAATATAATAACAATAATTAATTATGAAAGGTAACTTCGTCGCTATTTTTTTATTGTAATTATTTGACTCAGAATTAGGTGTAAATGTTTTTTTTAATTATTAATAAGACATTAGTATTATTATTTTTTTTGTTTTTAAATAATGATAATTTATAATCTGAGGGATCTGAATTAGTTGACTTTTACGAATGTATGTGTTTTTCGTCACTGAATATTTTTTTTGCACTTATTTATTTATTACACTTGTATCATATTTGTGAAAAGATGTTTTTAAATTTTTCAAAGGTAAATATTAAGACTGTGATAGGTTTATTTGTTTCATGAATTAAAATATGAAATTGAGTGAACTCTATAATTTTCTACAGAGAGACTCGATGCGTCAGACACTTCTACCTCTATTACTCAACTTTGAATTAATGAGAGAAAAGCCACGTTATTGTATTTTTATATTTGTTTATTTTTTGTTCAATGAAAATTTATGAGAACCATGGAGTATAAGTTTTGTTTCTTGGTATAGTTTATTTATTGTCAAATGAATAATTTCTTTAGTTAAAAACGTAGTTTAAATATTCAGTTTCCTAAAATCTTACCATGAGTTTAGAAACCTGAATTTTGGCTAGAACTTGATTTTATTTTTTACTGTCTCCATACTTTGAAACAACCTCTTTTGCTTTTTCTTATTATCAAAGAAAAATGACTTGTACATGTGGTAAGAACCCTGTGTAACAACATGTTTTGGTCTCTTTAATCAATTCTTCATATTTTCTTTCATCTCATAATTTTAGTGATCTCTCAGATTATTACTTTTCCTTATTTAGTACAGTAGGTATATAGGAAAAGTATTGTGTTTGCACAAAATCTTCAAAACTGGGATTTCACCTGAATCATACGTTTTAGGTGTTTTTAAGACCCGATTAGTATTCACAAAATTATCTTTCTGTATGTATAATTGTGTTATCTTCGTACCTCCCAGTTTATTTATGCTAGAGACTTAAAACTTGGTGCAAAAATTAATCTTTTGGTAATTGTGCTATCCGGAAAATAATTTTTATATGACATCAAGTTGTGAGGTTTAGCGTAGTGACCCCGATAAAGTAAGGAAAAGTTCCGAGGTACCCCGTACCCAATTTTTTTATAAATTGAATATCTATTCAACTGTGTATTGAATACTCTGTCATGTGTACATCTTTTGTAATATATTATTATTTAACATATATTTTATTAGAAAAGATTAAATAATACTTAACATTATGTTTATTTAAAATACTTTTTTGTTATATTTTTCATTTTAATTGTCATGATATTGTTTTTTGTTATTTTAAAATGGTTGAAAGAATTTTGTAAATTTTGAGTTATTCCACCTTATTTAAGGTGAATTATTATTTCCATCATATTTAAAACCATTAAGACTAGCTTCTAGGGAATCTTTAAAGGAAAATTATGATTTTTTTCATCTGTTGTCACCAATTTACTATATAGAGACCAAGAGAGGACTGGTAAGTTTTCAAAATTTCATTTTAATCTTACTTCATCAGTAAGAAATAAAAAATAAAGGTAGAGGAAATATTTATATCTTTTTTCCTAATCTGCATTTTTCTTCACCATTAAAAAGTACTAATAGTTAACATAAATTATGAATATAGATCAGAGCGAAATTCTAAAATAAGATAAGATTCATAACTTTAATGTATGAAAAATTTGTCTGCCCTCTCTTGACCCGAGCTGTATAAATATGAGTTTTAATTGGTGTTTTATCATTATTATTTTTTTACTTTCATATTATATGATAAGAATACAAATATTGTATTATTAGTAATGTTTTTTGATGTGTTGCTTTTTCTTGTGAAAAAACAATTCTTTGTTTATTTTATTATTATAGATATTATTTAAATTACATTTTGACCAATTATTAAGAATTCCTGATTCCTCTTTTAGGCTCAGATGTGATGAAAACTGTAATGGGTCTGATTTTATTTGTTTAAAAACATTAATAATCAAATGTTCGGAACCATAACTTTTAGCGAATTTCCTTTGGTAATAAAATTTAATTTGCTACTGGGATAGGGGCCATGCAGGAGCTGAACCTTGGACCATGACACTAATCTGTTTCAGAGGTCCTTTATGACGAAAAAATAGGTTTTTGAAAACCATGTTTTTGTGATGCCATTAACCCGGTTCGCTGAGTCAGCATATGTAAAAAAACGCAAAACTCAGGGTTAACATTTTTAGCTGCGAAAAAAGCCATTATTTATGTTTTTTGGATGCTTAATCGAATGAAACTGGTCCGAAGTCGATACGACCACTTTAAGTGACCAACAAGTCAAAATACCAGTAAATTACCGGAAACCAAAATTTTAGTCAATAAAAATTAAATTTTGAGTTGGGTGTCACTTTCTATGTATCTTTGGGTACTGAATCAAATAAAACCGGTCTGAAATCAATACAACCACTCTTAAGTGACCAAAAAATTGAAAACACTACCAGTCAATACCAGAAAACCTAAAATACAGTTGCTAAACAACACATTTAAAGTGGGGAGTCGTTTTCGATGTTTTTTGGGCCTGTGATTTGAATAAGAGTGGTCCTAAGTTGATAAGAGCACTCAAAGACAGGGTACCTGGGTTTGAATCCTAGTGGGGACGATATTTTTCTGTTTTTTTTTTACTTTAAATAAGTTTATAACTACAATATAATTCTGGCGCTGATCCGTTTGTGGGGCAAATTTTCTTTGAAATGCATGTTTCTGTGCTTAAAAATCCATTTTTTGCTTAAGGATCCGATTTATGCTTTATAACTTGAGCAGAATTTTTTATGTATATAAAATATCTCGTTTTAGCATAATACAAGTTTTTGTAATTAGTCCATCTACTCCCTCCACTTCTTAGACGCTAAAGACTTCATTAGGATAATTTTCTTTGAAAAATGATCTCTAGGATGTCACTTTTTTATTATTGGAATTTGAAGCTGTGTTACAAAGATATGGGACATAAAATGAAGACTCCATTTAAGAAGTTTAACGTTAAGGACACTCATAATGATCTATGGGCTCAAAGTAATTGCTGTTTAGTGTGACTGTGGGGACATAATTTGTTCTTAGGTTTTCAGATATCTAAAAGCCAAAATACAGGTAAGCTTTCTACGTTCTACTTGACTACTGATGCTGTCTTGGGAATTAGACTAATAAGTCCCAACATGGCCTGTTGATTATCATCTCCATTGGTTATTACTCCTACTTACATATGTCACAAATCAAGCCTTCACTTAGGATCAAGGAAGATTGTAACAAGAGTTTGATTATAGTATAACACATGGCTAAAATCAGTTGACAGCCTAGGAAAATACTAGGAGGAAGCCAATGAGGTTACTTCTAGATTTTAAACCACGCCCACAATGTCATATTAGCCTGACCTCATTGGTTCCTCAACACTATTTACCCACCCTGTCTTCTGATTTTAACTGTGTGTTATACTATAGAGCTGGATAAATTATGGTTTATTATCTCAAATTTATGCAGAAAGGCCTTATGACATTAAGCTTAAATGTCAAAATTTATGCTTATAAAGGTTGCAAAAGCCACCTTTCTCTGTTAGCTTCTTTCTTAGAAGTTTCTGGGGGGGGGGAGCGTGAAGCTTAAAACAAACAACATTTTCAAATCCCCCAAACTACCCCCCTAAGTTACCCTGTCTATATTTATATTTAATTATTTCTCTTGGCATGCATTTTACTCATTAAGTAGGGAAATTTTGTCCCTAGTCTGGGACATCTTGTTTGTTTACTTAATAATTTTTTTCAAATTTGACACTTTTTGTTTTTTTTTCTCTAGTTTTAATAAATCAGTTGTGAGATAAATTGCTTTGAGTGAATCTAATTTGAGACACAAATGATGCTAGAGATGGATCAAATAAATTGGCAAACCTGCTCTAACTGCTGTTTCAAGTTATTATTTGTGTGTTTATGTTTGTCATCATTTAGTCTATGGATGTTGTTTAACCATGAAAGTATTTTATATAGACATTTCATACCTCCTAAAACGATAGACTCAGGTAAATTTATATGTTTTTTTTGTAATTGTAGTAGAGGTATAGTGGAATAGAATAACAAGTGATCTTACTCGCGAATTTTGGACTTGTGATAAATCGAAAATGTCAAACAAAGAAAATTTTGGCTGCTTGGGCTACTTAAGCAACTATCGTAATCGGGTGAATCACGCCTTCATCTCCTTTTTTATTAATTTATAACCACGCCTTCAACTCTTTTTTTATAAATTTATAACCACGTCGTCTACGCTTTTTAATAAATTTATAATCACGCCTTCTACTGTTTTTTATTAATTTAAAACTGCGCCTTCTACTTTTTTTTAATAATTTATAACCACAGTGCCTAGCTTATTTTATAAGGAAGATATGACCTCTGTTATAGCCTTCTACTTTTTTAAATTAATTTATTAATTTTTAATGGGTCTTCTTACTTTACTGCTGGCAAAAAGTTTGATAATTTCTTTCAGGTCGACTTTGAGTGATGTTTTGGACTCAATTGATAACATGGCTAGACCACTTAATCTTTCTTTTACCATAGTGCTTCTCAAATAATTTTTTATTATTTAAGTTCAGAGAAGCTTCGTTTCCAGCTTGCAATTGACACTGGTATTGTTAGAAATATTTTTAGGGCTATATGGACGTTTGGAATTACTTCGGAAAACTTGTAAGTGGTAATGGCTTTTAAAACATCAATAGCTGTGTTCGAAGTTGATTTTTTTTATAAAATAGAAATAATGTCTTTATGCGATATCAATTAGCTGACCATATCAGAGGTAATATCTTCTTTGTAAAATGAGCTTAACCTAAGCCCAGCTTCTTCTATTTCTTTATCAGTCATTTTATTTAATTTATTAGGCTGTAAGATGGAAAAAATCTTAAAAACATCGTCCATCCCTCTAAATCTTTCTTTCAAACTTAAAACGATGAAATCTAGCATCTTGTTAAAAATCCCAGCAGTAAACCTTTTTTCGGTCGGGGATCAGACCGAAGAGATCCGATCTATCACGAACCTATTGCACTTATTGCTAACTCTTCAACACTAATTGAATCAAATCTTTTCTTTTTAGTTTCATTTATCAACGAGTTATTACATACTTAACTGCTCGTTTTTATGTAAAATATCTTAAGTGTGGATTATGGATATTATAAATTGGGGGGATGAAACCTTCGTAATGATGCCCCCCGTCGACGTTGATGCCCCAAACTTCCGGGGCGGCGCCCCGGCGTTATCGCCGCCACTGCTTACCCTTGGTTATAATGAAAAAAGCACCAAACGCAGGTTATGTAGCAAGGTTGTCGAGTTTGCTTCTCAACTTTTTTTTGATCTTCTCGTGATTGTTACATTTGTGGTGCTTGTTAAGACATTTGTGCTTATTTAATTTTAAATTTTGGACTATACTTTGCCTCTTCAGTGAGTGATAATTTAAGCGTGTTTTTTATAACCTTTTCAAGCAATAAACAATGGGAAACCATTGAGAGGTAAGTTTGCCTCTAAATTTTAAGACCTGCGCTGTTTTAAGAATTGTAAGCATGCGGAGTTTACCAAGCATGTGCAGTTGGTTTTTGACGTGTGTTTCGTGTTGAATTCTCTCTATTTTTTTGGTTTTCGATAGGGTCACTTGTTTGTATGGCAAATCGACTTAGTGCGTCATCCCCTTTATTCAAGACCCTTGATTAAAGGAGAAGCGGTTACATTCTCGATGTTTCTAAATTCAACCAATAGGACATCTCTTGTAATAATGCAGTGATAAGAACAACATTCGCGATTCAAAGTCCGTAGCAGCGCCACCGTCGCTGATAAGAAATTGATAACGAAAGGGTGATTGTTGTTAAAGTCCTTATGGGGATTTTCTGGTTTTTCTTATTTGTGACGATTATTTCTTTAAATTTTTTCTCTAAGTGCTTTAATTTAACTAATTTTAGGGCGTATGAACTCAGTAGAATCACAATTTCATTAAAAAATAGCGTTTTAATGGGTTGTCACGAGTACTTAATTTGAGTGATAAGAAGATGAAGATCATAATATAGTGTTTTATTTTATTTATTGTTAATTGATGTTACTTTTAAATAATTTTAGTTTACACAAACACATAAAATTACCTTTTAATTGCATTGAATTGTTTAAATTAGTTGTTACAGGTATTTAAATTAACTGATAACAAGCCGATTTTCACCGTAATGGTGTTTTAATTTATCAATCAATTTTATTTGCACACTAAAATAACAAATAACTCGATAAATTCACGTTTTTGTAAAATGTTTCTTTAAACCATCCGTTTAGGTTTTATTATTTCTGGGTTAAATCGGACAAATCCAGGTCTGTAGTGATAAGAGCCTGATTCTATATTTAAAATCCTGGAATAATCGAAGTATTTATCTATGAAATATTGACCATTTTATTAGCACCGATGGTCGTTCTATTAATTTTTGTCTCATTTATCACAAATTAACTAACAATAAATAAAATAAAAGAAGAATTTTCAACGGCTCCCATGCAAATCCTATGGTAAAAAAAAATTCGATCACCCTTTCGTTTTCCCGCCATTGGTATTGCCAACCTTACAACTATCACTTTGAATCGCGAATGGTTGCAAAGGTAAATTTTTAGCCTTTTAATTTGCAGTTAATAAGAGCGGTTACTTAGTGAACGGACGTGGATGTCAAATACCAGATTTTCACATGTACACTAGAGAGATAAGTCTAGCATTAGAAGAAGAAAATACTGAGGCGGGTCTAGACTGCATACTGAAACCTCGGCATATCTACGTCAAATCTAACTTAACTCATTTATATATCGATGAAGCTGAGATCGAAAATAACGATCTCCGGCCTGAGGAAGTCCAGTGCTGCTTTCGACCCTTCTGGAGTTTGGGTCTCACTCTTCTCAACTCAGTCAAATCACAGTCGCACGAGTGAGTATTGTATTTATGACTCTTACAAAAAAATTCTTAGGAAGGCACAGCCCTCATACGATTACAGCCAAGAAAAAAAAGAGGCCTTGGGCCCCTTGGCCTCTGTAATTATTTAAAAAATTCTTTTCCTTGCCTGAACCATAGTTTTTATATAATTTTTACAACAACCCTGCTTGTTGTAAAAATTATTGTGCTTGTTACAACAACCTCGGCTAGGGGGAGGGGGCCGGCCCCCCCTTGCTACGCCCATGCCTAGGTTACTTCTTCAGATAGTTACTCCCTCTGATGGTTACTAAGTGATTTTATGTAGATAGAGTAACTATTCTTATTACACATATTTTCGTCCTAAAAATAAATTGATAATATCTAAGTAATTAAGAAATATACGAAGGTTTGAAGTAAAATATAAAACGCCAAAACCATATACATAGACAATATAGAAGCAAATTTGACGCAAGAACGATACATAAATATTTAGAAACCCTAACAATTAACAAACTGTTTTCATTTGTAATACTTGATCAAGAAGTTATAGTGTTTCCTTTTTCACTGAATTTTAATGTTGATAGTCCAAGAACGAGATAGTAAAAAAATAATGTAGCGACGTTTCGGCCAAGCTGGCCATAATAATGCCTCAAAAGAAAACTCGAAATCCACCCTGTTGAAAATATAGGGTTTCAATATTCAATGTAAATATGAGAAATCTAGTTACATTGCCCATATTGCCCGCTCTGGATAAGCATTGTGCACATTTTGCCCTTTTCCCAAATTACCCAAAACATAAATATGCTATCATACGGCAATACAGGAATGCGTTGCGGAAATAGCCTAATTCGGTTATTTTAAGGAGAGCCTCAAATTAAGTTATAAAATACGATTGTTTCATAGTATAAGAATAAATCTATTCTTGTGTATGATAATAGTTTATACACATAATCTATAACACAAACCTTTGGGCTATGGATGATGTGTATAAGAATAGTTCATACACATCATTCATAGCACAAATATTTATGCTATGGATGATAAGTATGAGAATAATTCATACACATCATCCATAGCACAAATATTTATGGTATGCGTGATGTGTATGAGAATAATTCATACAAATCATCCATAGCACTAACTCTTGTGCTATGAATGATGTTTATAAGAATAGTTCATATACACATCATCCATAGAACAAATATTTATGCTATGGATGATGTATGAGAATAGTTCATACACGTCATCTATACCACAAACCCTTATGCCATGGATGATGTGTATGAACTATTACATCCTATCTTATTCTTACAAGACCTGTGGTGCCCTAAAAATTCCCGTTCCAGTTTTTATGGCGCTTTGCGGGCTATCGTATATGGTGCATTTATATGCACTATTTAATGGGCGCACTGATGCTGGTAAGAAATAATGTCAATGAATTGAAAGATAACACTCAAAAATGATACGCCCTTATAATGAGATGTATTTTAGAGAGTTTATCTTATAATTATTTTATCTAAAATATTTTGTGCTCAACAGTATAATAGTTGCTTTCCTAACTCCATAGTATAATTGTTTTTTTTTTATTGTACAGCAGTTAGGCTGATACACGGCATACAAATTTTAATGTTTACTATTTGTCATGTAGATATTCAAAGAATTGCTATCGATTTGACATAGAAGGGGTTCAAGTTAAGAACAAGTATGTCAGAGTAGAATGCAAAATCAAAGGAACATTGTCCTATATAGATTTCTTCTACTTTTTACCTCATAAATACCAAACAGAAGGACAAAGTGTGACGCCAGGAAACAACCTATCCGTTCTGGTTGTTGGGATAGACAGTATGTCGAGACTGAACTTCAGGCGACAGATGAAGCAAACCCACTTCTATCTTACCAAGGAAATCGGATTTTTGGAGTTTTTCGGTTATAACAAAGTCGGCTGTAACACTTTTGCTAATTTAATACCACTATTGACTGGAAATAATAGTCTAGTGTATGATGGTATCGGATACTTCGATAAAGTACCATTTATTTGGAAGGAATTCAAGAAATTAGGGTTCATAACAGGTTTTGGTGAAGATAGTTCAGGTATAGGTGTGTTCGAGTACGCCGGTAAAGGGTTTGAAAACGATCCGACAGACGTGTACTTGAGGTTTTTCGATTACGTTTACGAAAAAGAACTCGCTCCCGACAGCCATAAATTCGTTATACCTTGCGTCGCTCATAAACTAACCATCGAAATATTACTAGACGCTGTTGAGAAGTTTGTTATTAATTTAAAAAATAAATTATCATTTGGGTTTTTTTGGCAGAATAGTTTATCCCACGAAGATCTAAATCAACCTAAATACGGGGACACCACCAATATGATTTTTTTTAAGAAGTTGGAAAAGGAGAAAATTTTTGAGACTCACGTTGTTATTGTCATGAGCGACCATGGGATGCGGTTCGGGAAAATCAGAAAAACATATCAAGGGTTCTATGAAGATCGACTTCCGTTGCTAATGATAAGTCTGCCGGCTTGGTTTCAAAATAAATATCCATTAGCTTGGGCTAATTTAAACACTAACAGACAGAGGCTCGTTTCTCCGTACGATCTACACCAAACATTACGCGATTTTCTAAACGTTCCATTACTAAAAGATAAAATTATCGAAGAAAGAACAAGTCATTTAAAACCTAAACAAAGAGGCGTAAGTTTATTTTTACCGCTATCTTTAAAAAGGACTTGCACAGACGCAGGTATCGATAATCAGTGGTGCGCATGCCACCATACCACGAGCGTCCTCACAACAAACTCAATAATTATCAACGGAGCAAAACTTATTATTGACCACATTAATAATTTATTAATCGATTACAACAATTGTAAAAAATTAACAGTAAATCAAATTGTCAAAGCAAGAATGAGACACGCTACAAACATGTCTAAAGCCAACTGCAATAAAAACGACGATTCTTGTGAAAATGATAAAATCTTTTTTAGAGATAAAGTAATGAAAGAGGATTACTACACTATCACTTTGCTAGCGAGCCCCGGAGATGGCATGTTCGAAGCGACACTATGCCACGACGTGGAAGCCGACAGCTTTAGCCTGTCAGGATCCGTTGCTAGGATTAACCTATATAGAAACACAAGCTACTGCGTCTCCAACTCTAGATTAAAACTTTATTGTTACTGTGCTTGATATTAAATACATCTCAGAAACTAGTTTATTTAATACGCCGCGTGGAAAATTTCATATGAAGCAACATTTAATCCTTAAAACATGGTCCTATAATCTTCGAGGACGAAGATTATAGTCATGAAAAGGTATAGGGTTCCAGGGTACAGTATGACGTAATCCACATGAAGGTCGCGTAAGGGTGTCCTCTCTGGTTGATAAGCTGGCTAATGGGGGATTTCCGTTGGATAACGTAACCGGTGGCTGGGTGCTGCGTGACGTAATTGAAGGCTGAGATTGGTGTGGGGAATTATCTGAAACACGGTGTCCAGTTTTTGAAATCTTCAACCCCGTGTCCCTGTTGATGTTATTCCTGTGCTTAGCAATCTCTATAGCTTCCCTGACGAGTCTGTCACGATATCGAGAAACACTCGCTAGTACCTCGGTTTTCTCATAATTAATAACATGACCAGTATCTCGTGAATGCTCTGCGACCGCGGACCGACAACGTCGTCAATGGTGTGTTTGATGTGCTCGGCTAAACCCGTAGATATGAGTCAACCTGTTTCTCCGATATCGATTTTTCCACAGCTATAAGGGATCTCATAGACACCACTAGTTTTCCTTAGAAGGGAATCTTTAACACTTCCAAGGAAATTTCTGGTTGTGGAACAGGTATTGAAGATAGTTCCAATATCGTTGCGTACCAGAACCTTGCTGATCCTATCCGTAGTTTCTTTGACATATGGTAAATACGCTTTCCTCCTGTGTTCTTCTCTCTCTTTCTCGCTGGTTGATGACTGTTCATAACGACGGATGGTTCTGTTGATGTCCTCTCTCTGTAGCCGCTGTTAGAACGTGTTGCCTGGAGGTGGCTGGGATCGGGGAAAGTTTCTCCCGATCCCAGGATTATTTGTCACTAATTCTAAAGCCTCTTGAGACCAAAAAGTTTACCACAGCCATCCTCTGTGCTGGATGATGATGGAGTTCGCGTGAAGATATCAGTTCGTATGCGTAGACCCGGTGTCCTGGTGTATAATTTTCTTTCTTAATCACAAGCACATCTAGAAAAGCCAGCGATTTATTGTTCTCTATTTCTATCTTAAACTTTATGTTTGGGTAGATGGAGTTCATATGCTGTAAGAATTCATCCAGGGTGTCCTTGCCATGAGGGCAGACAAAGCAATTATCATCTACATATCTCTTCCAAGACTTGGGCTATAGACGCGCAGACGACATTCCTTTGGATTCCAAATTTACAAATTTGGAATCCATATTCCTTTGGAATCCAATTGACGACGAATTTCGGTCCGCGGTCGCAGAGCATTCACGAGAAAACCGAGGTACTAGCGAATGTTTCTCGACATCGTGACAGACTCGTCAGGGAAGCTATAGAGATTGCTAAGCACAGGAATAACATCAACAGGGACACGGGGTTTCAGATAATCACTATAAATTAATAAAACAAAAAGATAGGTTATAGGTAAAGGGTTTAGGCGAAGAGATATTAATAAAAATCTCATTAAAAAACGGTAGGAGTTTAAACTCGTAGGAAAATTTAACAGTGTTGCATCAGTTGCTTTCAGGTCTTGATATTTCTTTAATCGTGTTTCATGGTTTAAATCAGAGACTATTTAACCTAAACGGAATCAACAAATAATCAATGAAGTCTTCCAAATAACCGATTTACTCTTGAGATATTCAGTGAGCCTATTAATTTCACAAAGGTAACAAAATAAATTGAACTCAGTAAAATCATATAAACTTAAATAAATAAATTATGTATTTTTAAAATTACTTAAAATACTAATAATACAATTTTACGATATAGGATTAATTAAATTACACCATCTATCTATTTGAAAAAGACTATTTTTTCAAAAAATTTTCAAGGTCCACCAAACGGCAAGGGCTTTGGTGGGTAGAAATAAACACGCCGTTAGTTATGAACAGCGATATATTTTACCCTAGTTTCCTGTAGAAAAAGATCTCTTTTAGAGTTTCACAGCCATTATAATCCAGAGATCTTTATTTTGTCCTCACCATCTCCAGTTTCGTTAGCGCAATTCTCTGAAAAGAATAGCATTTTATAATAAATTATTAATAATTATAGTAAGCCCTTCATATGACCATTAGGGACACCTTTTTGCAGGAAAACTAGAATTAGTGCAATTTTCTAATATTTTGAGCGAGCTCATTCATATGAAGGCAAAATATAGTCATTTCAATAGAGTCATTTCATATGACTCTTGATAGTGAAACTATTTCTTCATAATTTCAAAATTTGGTTTGAATTAGTACAAAATGAGTCACATTTTTTAGGCCTGCCTCTTGGACAATAATTAGGCTGGTGAAGTTTATTCTTGTTATCAGAAGAAACTGTAAGTTCAGGCTCTGTCGGCGCCCTGATGAGTTAGACGTAACGAAACAGAGTGGGAAATGACATTATGTCGAACCACCAATGATGACGAATGTCAAATTATGGAACAGTTCCCAGATGTATCATAGCATTTTACTTGTATGTAACAATCTTATGTGTCTCTGGCACAGTTATATTATAATAAAATTTTATTATCAAACGTGTTCAGAAAATAGGTTATAGGTTCAGATACATTTAAGACGATAAAAATAACTCGTATTAAGTTTTCGTGTTCAATAACTCGCTAGTTTTAAGTGTTACCTCTCTAGGTAGTTATCGAAACACCACAGATCGCCAAAAAGACGTCAGTGTTTTTATGATTTTTAAGATTGGAAGACTTAACATATTGGACAGTTTGTTTTTGGTTTTCAAGCATCAAAAAAGTAACCGGAACGCCTTCGACTATTAATATAATGAAATAAACGGTACAAAATGATAGTAACATTCATAATAGAACGTTTAAAATACAAACAATTTTTGCACAAAAGCCTATAAAGCTATTCCGATAGCAGTGGCTCTATAACTTTCTTCGGGGGAAGCGGTATTTATAATGTAAACCCAAGTATTAACTCTACCGTAATGGCAAACAACACTGTAGAAGGCAATGTAAAAGACGACATTATACAAGACAGTACTCTCGCTAGTGCTTTTGCACAATCAGTCTTTAACTCCTTGACACAGAGTGGTAACAGCCAATCGGAAGTCCAAACTGTAACTCAAACTATCTCCCTCAAAGCCCCACCTAATGACGGATTTCTTTCTGAATTAATTTATGCGCTCTCTCCTGACAGCGTAAGTCGAGCAAAAAGAAGACGGTGTCAGGAATATGATCCAACTAGGAAGAGCCAAACGCATCATTGCTGCTTGCAAGGATTGGAATAACCAAGTGAAAAGGCTCTACAAAATAGAAATAAGAGTGCTAGAAAGACTGTTTTTTATTTAACAGTTAAGAGCTGATTCAAATCCTAGTGAACTGAACAGCGCTAAGAAGATGTTTCAACAAAGCATCAAGTCTCTTCAAATCCAAAAAGAAAAAGAGCTAGAAGTCATCAACAAAGTGAGAAGAGGAGAGATTGAAGTAAACTTAGCTGTAGACGGCAGTATAACAGTCAAAACATCCACAGATTAATTTCCGGTAGCCAAGCCACGTAGAAGAAGAAAATACCGAGGGTCAGGAAGTCAACAGGTTGGCATTATTCTGATAGACTAATAACGATTAATTAGAATTAGAAAAAGAGGCTCTCCCTAGGCGAAATTCAGAACAAAGCTATGTCTTTGTTAAGCAAGAAGTAAAGGGTCAAGTCATAATAGCCCCAGAGCAGGAGGTTAAAAGCAACACGAAACCAGACAGCGAGGACAGCCTTGATGAAGAACTACTTCCATCATTCAAGTTCAGGCTCTGTCGGCGCCCTGATGAGTTAGACGTAACGAAACAGAGTAGGACATGACATTATGTCGAGCCATCAATGATGACGAATATCGAATGATGGAACAGTTCCCAGATGTAGCATTGCATTTTGCTTGTTACATTTCCTAGGTGTCTCTCGCACAGTTATATTGTGTCGACTATTCATGTTTTGCAAAACTCGGTAGTATCAAATTATATAAATTTCCTCCTTCTTAAGAGTTAGGGGCTGTGGAAGGTTGGAAAGGAAAGGCTCTCAATGTAGGTCATATGGCAATCGAGAGTTTGGCACATCGTTAAATTCCCCTAACAACGATACCTGTGATATTGATCAAAACTAAACTCAAGCTAAGCAAGAAGTTTCAAATATATATCCCTTCTAGAGAAAATGGGAAAAGGGTGAGGTAAAATTTAATGCACTAATGCACAGACTCTTGTGACATTCACTGATGGTTAAATAAATAGTACAGGCTTATTTGGAGCAGGACTATACATCAAAAATTAAGGCTTCACCAAAAGTTTTTCTTTGGGTAAGGTAACTACAGTGTTCCAAGCCAAAGTCTTTGCCATTTTGGAAGCGACTAGGCAGCCAGACTTAAAAAACCCAAAATATAAGTCTATAGCCATCTGATCTGCTCTAAAGCTTTAGCTTTTCCCAATGTCAATTCTTCTTTGATATTAGAATGCTGGGAAGCTCTAAAACAGCTATCTGAACAAGTGTTCAGATAGCTTTAAGTAAAGGACAATGTGATATGGGTCCCTGGACATACTGGCATGACTGGAAACGAAAAAGCCGATGAAGTAGCTAAAAAAGGGGCATCTACAGGCTTCTGTGGGCCAGAGCCTGCAATTGATTGGACAAAAAGGCAGGCCAAATCCCTTGTAAAAAATTGGATTTGGAAGGAAACTAAAATCATATGGAAAAACAACACCGGATGTAGACAGTCAAAGATGATAATTCACGGTTGGATAGAAGGAAATCTAGATGGCTTCTTGACTTGAGTAAGTCTAGTCTCAGACTAATGGTAGGAGTAATTTCTGGGCACTGCAGGCTTAATAGGCATTTAGCCCTAATGAAGGTGACTGAGAGCCCAATATGTGCAATATGTGAAGACAATGAGGAAGAAACAGCCTATCATTATTTGGCAACGTGTGAAGGGTTTGGAAGGCTCAGGTTTCAAATGTTTGGAACTGGAACGCTACACGGAGAGGAAATGGAGTCCCTAAGATGGCAGGACATTTTTACTTTCGTCCATGGTAGCAGGAGGTTTAACGAGGAGAAAGTAATAGAGGTAAATTGATGGGTGGTTGATTTCAGGGTTGGTGAAAAAGACCCAAAAGTGTGGTCTACTCACCAGGCTTGGCCTCTCCACTCTTACTACTACTAACCATATGTGGTAGAATATGTTTAAAAACTTTCAGTTTGATACAAACACTTCATGAAGATTTGTGATTTTTTGAAATGTTTGTGGGCTCATTATTTTGGGTTAATTACGCCACATATATTTCGTTAACAATATGGTTCGGGACATTAACAAGCATAATTTTTGTACAAAGTTTCATATCGAAGTTTTGTTCAAAAGTTATCGTATCCCATAAAAACGTCTAGAAACAAAAGTCTTGTTCACACACACACCTACATACATATATACATACATACATACATACATACATATACACATATATATATATATATATATATAATATATATATATATATATATATATATATATATATATATATATATATATTATATATATATATTATATATATATATATATATATATATATATATATAATATATATATTATATATATATATAAGACAACACTCAACTCGAGCACACCCCCCTTTCTAAGATTATAGTTTCAAGCCTGTATTGAGATAGGGATGGGCAATGCCTCCTCTAGTAATATATCTCTATGGTTTAACTGCAACTTGATTGTTTTTATAATAGAGTGAAGGGAGGGGGTTGAAAATGTGCCAAAAGCCGTAACCGAATTTTTAAAGGTTGAAGGTAGATTACAGTTTGTGAAAAGAGAATATTAGAATTCAGTTCCCGTCTCTTTCACGCCCTAACTTTTTCTTTGCGCCCTCATTTCTCTACCTATAATAAAACTTGAGAAAAAAATCATAAAATTTAGTTCCACAAATAAAACAGTTTAGATGAACAAACTTTCAGAACGAGAATCATATGTATCACACATCAAATAATATCAAAATCGGTTAATTCTATAATTCTACATTAAAGAGTATTAAAATTTGGTATATACTAGGTATACTAGGTATTAGTATTATGGTAGTATCCCATAATGTTAGACATTAACAGGAATAATGCTTTTCAGTGGCATGGTCCTTGCTCAACC
The DNA here is from genome assembly GCA_018340805.1 of Microvelia longipes. Lineage (NCBI taxonomy): Eukaryota > Metazoa > Arthropoda > Insecta > Hemiptera > Veliidae > Microvelia > Microvelia longipes. Next base: position 13,043,542 of record JACMZG010001870.1, on the reverse strand, counting down.
AGCAATTTTTCTCTTTCTTTTCACGTCACATCGCATAATATATTTGCAATTTTTCATAAAATAATTTAGAACCCTTGCGTAATTAATACTTACCTTAAGGTAAGTAATATACTCAGTCATTTATTACGGTTATTCTGTAATTTTTCCGCTTGCTTCATAGAAGATATAGCCGAAACAGAGCCAAAAAGAACTTTAGCAGTAACTTGTATTCTAGGAGGTGATGACCTAACGTCACATTGTGTATTCCTACTACTCTCTGGCATCTACAACATAGAGCATAGAAGATATAGAAAAAATAGAGCCTAGTAGAACTTTAGCAGTAACTTGAAACCCAGAAGATAATGAATGCGCAGCATTGTTAGTTGACAATATTGATAAAAAGAGAGTGCAACTTGGAAAGAGGTTGATTTTGTAGTTGATTTTATGCAACTTATATGGAAAGAGGTTGATTTAGTCTCATTTGAAAACATCGTTAAAACATTAACGATTAAATGTTTTTTATTTATCAATCTTTTGTTGCTTTATAAATGAAATATTATTTGATGATGAATAACTTGAACATTCATAATCAAGGAGGCATTTCAATAAAAACGTAAAAAATAATTCTGGCGCGGAGGTGCGCAATCTCGGCGAATCTTTGAAATGCGCGCTTTGTTGCGTATCTATCCAATGTTTGCTTAATTTTTCGGTATACATTAACCTGAGCAGAAGCGTCACAACTTTTGCTTAATTTGTTTGACTTATTCAAAGAAATTGCGCATATTTATCCTATAGATTATTCACTACACGGCACAGCATCATTTGCAGTAATTTGAAGCTCAGTTTATAGTAATTTTAGCGCATTTTTTTTTTAAAAAATCGATAACATGAAATAACAAGTTGTGAAGCAACTGCAGGTTATTTAATATATACAGAAAACTTAAGCAAAAATTGGATTGATCAGCATGAAAGCGGGTTTTAAAAAATATTGCCTATATAAAGATATCTAAATATATCTTTAGATTATTTTATTATATTATATTTTATTAATTAACAAAATTTTATTAATTTCAAACTTTCTCATTTTGTCATTTTAAGAACTGAAGAAGCTTAAAATTCGTGAATTTATTTTGAATAAATTTTAATAAAAAGGACACTGAAGTCTTTGTTAATTTAATTATATATATATATTATATATATATATATATATATATATATATATATATAATATATATATATATATATATATATATATATATATATATATATATATATATATATATATATATATATACATATATATATATATATATATATATATATATATATATATATATATATATAATATTATAATATATATATATATATATATATATATATATTATATATATATATATATATATATATTATATATATATATATATATATATATATATATATATATATAGAGAGAGAGAGAGAGAGAGAGAGAGAGAGAGAGAGGGGGGGGGGGGCTGGTGTCGCCATTATAATTTAATTTTACCTAGGATCGCCTACGATCATATGAAAGTAATAAAAACCGCAATAGATCTTTTAGACCGTGTTGACTAGACTTGAGGCATTTTAATTACCTTGACCTGAGGGTCAAGGCGACTAAGTAGGTGTAATTCATTTGAAAAAAATAATCAACTAATTTTTTGCTATTCTCTACTATTCTATGTTCTACTACATACTATGCCAAATTTTGCGATAGTCATTAACGTTTTTATGATCACGAAAACATTAAAAAGTTCCTGTTGTCATACTAACCTGACTAAAGTGTTTTTTTTTAATTTCATCCCTTTAAAAAATGTCAGCAAAACATTTCATTATACAATTTGTTTATTTGGATTTGTAGCGGTTAAATATTCGTCAAATGTGAACTACCAGACCAATAATTCAAACTTTTCGCTAATAACATATAAAGCAAAAGTAATTAGCCTTGTAAATAAACTTTCAAGCTTGTTACTGTTGTTAAACTAAAATATTAAAGTTTTCTTAATAAATGGATCAATATGATTAGTTATGACTTTGCTGATCAAATTTTATTAAGTCATGTTTAATAAAAGGTTACTCTTTATCCCCCTTACTATTATTCAGTTGCATTACATATATATATTATATATATATATATATATATATATATATATATATATATATATATATATATATTATATATATATATATATAGACTTAATTTTAAATCTTTTTACAACAAATTCTATTCATAAAAACTGAGAGCATAGCCCGGGATGTGAACCCGGACCTCCGGGTTCACACGGCTAGATACAGAGGCAGATATATATATATATATATATATATATATATATATATATATATATATATATATATATATATAAAAATTTTATATAATATATTTTTCATATTTTATAGGGAGCCCTCCTAGCTCCACTAGCTCCCCTCTCCCATTAGAATCGCCCATGGTAAACAGGAAAGAAACAAATTGCGCAAAGATAACAAGTACTTAAGTATCTAAAACATTTTCATTTAGAAGTGAAAATTGTTGAGGAGCTGAACTTCATGACCTATTACGTGGGCCTCTTTCTGTCTAATATGACTCTTGACTCTTAAAGCTGGCACTGACCTTAAAGTTGCTATTGACCCCCAGATCAATTTTAATTCTTCATAATTCAGCCAGCTTTCGGGAGCTTTTAAATTTTAAAATATATAATTAATAATATATAAGGACATGCAATTTTATACTTTTAAAACAACCTTGAAATGTATGACGAAACTAAATCTAGGAGCAATTTTTCTATTTTTATCACGAGTAATTTTAACAAATTTATTTACAAATTAAATTTAAAAAATAAATTTAACTATACCTTGTCTAATAAATTAAAGGTAAAATAAATAAAAAGAAAAGTGATATGAGACAGTGGCGCTGACACTCGCGAGACTGCGACTAATAGGCGAGAGTGACAAATCACAACAACAAAACATATAACGAATAAAAATAACAAAAGGAATGAAAACGAAAAGTAGAGAAATAGAGAGTAAGTGGCGAAGAGGGAGGTGAAGGGTGGGGGCAACACTAGGTCACTGGGTCGTATCTGTAGTTTACAAAATAAAACCGGGTTAGTTCACACAGTGTTGCCAGGTTCAAAAACATTTTTTCTTAATAAAGACTTACTGTGAGAGTGAACCTTGTTGCCTTGACCTCTTGGCAGTGTTACCCCACTACCACTGGTCTGACAACAAGTGACCTTTAAAAACCGTTCAAATTAAACTGGTTATTTCGTATAATTTTCATTATAATACGGTTATTTTGTCTACAGTCTGTCAATCAGCATTAAACCATATTTTATTCTGTTAACCATTTGTATCAAATCTGTTATTTAAAATCGATTATTATTGAACAGCAAATACGAAACCAATGTAAATTGTTGGCCGAGTTTGGAAATAAAACGAAGCATCCTACTCTTAGAATAATACTATATATAGAAGGTGCAGAGGACCGTAAACACAATGTAATTCCACTGATAACACGAAAGCCGGTTGACTGGTGCAACTAAGTAATGCTGCCAACCTGACAACAACTTATTTTTTTTGCTTTTATGTTGCCATCCTTACATAGTTGGTGTGCTAGCCCGCCATTATTTAAATTTTTTATTAGTTCCTGTCGTATTTAAATATTTTGACTCCCCCACTATTATAAATTTAAATATTGTATGATAGCAATACAATAACAATGCAAGTATCCAGTTCTGACGTCATACAATAGTCTCATATACTATTTTTTGAACACAATGATACACATTATTATTTATTTCGTAAACTAAATAAGTTTGTTTCATTTACATACGTGGGTAAACACGGATCTATTGGACAAATTTTGTTTAGTAAAAAAAAACTATATTTTTCATAAACACGAGAAAGAAATAGTCGTAAAATAATATGAAAAATATTCCCTCTGTACATGACTTGCATTATTTTAAGTAAACACAAGACGCATCAAACTATCAGCCATCTTGATAATGCATAAAATTTTTCTTGTTATAATCGTTCAAATGCATTTTCTCATACCTAAAATATTATAATTAACCATTTTATACATTTAGAATTAATAAGTAATGAAGCATTAATAAATAATTTAATTAAATACTTCGACAACTGAAAATATTGCCAACTTTGTTACAAAACATTTTATTTATTTATTTATTTGAAATTTACGGATCACACGACCCTTTTACATATAATCATTATAAAAAAAAAACAAATATAAAAAGAAGAAGAATTTTAACAAAAATAATTGTTTGTTTTGTTAGGTTGGCAGCATTACTTAGTTGCACCAGTCAACCGGCTTTCGTGTTATCAGTAGTGCTCCTTCTATATAAAGTATTATTCTAAGATCCTACTAATCTAGCTAGATCATAGAGTAGAGATATATACTAGAGGGGACATAGCGTATCTTAATACATTAAGAGGTCTGAAACATATTTTTGAAGCTTTCAGGCATAGAGATATTTACTAGAGGGGGCATAGCCTATCTCAATAGATTGAGAGGTCTAAAAACATCTTTTTGGGGCTCTCAGGGGCTCTATGTAACCTCATTAAAACCTCCTTTAAGAGTGAGGTTTGGCGTGAGGCCAAAATCAATTGATTTTGTCTTCCCGCACATTGTTTGTGTTATGATTTGTATTTTTAACATTTTCATGTATAAGTTATTGTAATTTTGTACTGATTATTTAATTGTATTTATGATGGTTGTCACAGGTGTCAGGGTGGTCAGATTACTTTTTCGATGTTTCAAAATTCAACCAATAGGACCCCTCTAGTAATAATATCTCGATGCCTAAAACGGATGCATTTACTATCTGAGGACAAACGAAGCGAAACCGAGGACATGCAGCAGTATTTTTTGCGAATTTTATATTTTGAGGACGATCAAAGCGAGTCCGAAGTAGAGAGGAAGAGCGTAGCGAATCCGATGTGATGAGGAAAAGATTTGAGGTTCCCCGTACACGATTTTTTTTAAATATTGTAACTGCACTAATTGGTTTTCATCATAATCGACCATTGTGCTTGCGCTAGCGCTTGCGCTAAACTTCAACTTGATTAGTGGCTCATTGCCCTGAGAGTGCCTCTCAGGGCACCCTCAAGAGTGTATTAGTCTTAGAGTGCCTGATTATGATATACAGGCACTTTACGTTCCACCATCCATGTGAACAGCCTACTTAGCGTTTTTTTAAGTGTAGCAGAAAACAATCTAGGCTGTGGACTTGATTTTCGCAAAACTACTAATACTCGCTTCTCCTCCTCCACCTATAACCAACGACTAACTTATTTTTTAGAATTAGTAAAAAAAGAAAATAACAACTTGATTTAAAAAAAATAACTTGTTTCACGCTTCTTCTCGCTGCTTTAACGACTTTAAGTTCACTGATTATAAAAAATTATTAAAAAACCAAAACTTACTTTTGGTTTTAAAAGTGTTTCACACAAAACTGAAAGTCTGCCAAAGTTGATCCCAAGTCCATATTAGGTCAGAATATTTTTTTTTTCAAGAGAGCATGCAAGGACTGCAGCCATGACTCTACACAAGAGGATAAGTTCCGAGTTGCCCCTTGCCCTTACCTAATATTTTTATAAAATATTAATTGAAGAATCAGCTATCGTTGATATTTGCTGTTGTATATAAATATCCCAGGACAGGTTTTGGCTTGACGCCATCATCAGCTGGCTCTCAAGTCTTCAATTACTACACTATAAAATTTTGCGAGAGACACCTAGGAAATGTAACAAGCAAAATTCAATGCTATATTGCATTTTGAGACATGAATATTGTGTCAACTATTCATGTTTTGCAAAACTCTGTAGTATCAAATGATATATGTTTTGCTTGTCATGCATGATGGCGGTAAGAGAGCACCGCTCGTCTCTGGTATATACTTCATACTATATTCTTCGGAATTAATTGAAGGTCAGAGTGAGTTCAGGCTCTGTCGGCGCCTTGATGAGTTAGACGTAACGAAACAGAGTGGGACATGACATTATGTCGATCCATCAATAATGACAAATGTCGAATGATGGAACAGTTACCAGATGTAGCATTGCATTTTGCTTGTTACATTTCCTAGGTGTCTCTCGCACAATTATATTGTGTCAACTATTCATGTTTTGCAAAACTCGATAGTATCAAATGATATAATTTTTTTTAAATTACATTTTTGGTGTATTATAATGTAATTCAATTGCTCTATCTTATATTAATTCGCGTACTCTCAGCAGGGTTTTAAGAACCCCTAGGGTAAGCGTACCCCAGTTTTGGGATCCCTAATTTAGTGTTTAACAAGACATCTCTGTTAATTTTTAAAGAACCTAGATATTTTAAAAATGTATATTAAAGCATTGAGCGTGGTCAGTGCTGTATGGATGACCGGTGAGAATGAAACGGATGCATTTACTATCTGAGGTCAAGCGAAATGAGTCCGAAGCAGGGAGTGAGGTTGAGCGTAGTGAATCCGATGTGATGAGGAAAAGTTCCGAGGTACCCTGTACCCGTTTTTTTCAAGATATAATTTTTTTAATGTAACAATGATATATCATGCAAAAAAACTGATCCATTAAAATAATTCAAGTAAATTCAACCAATTTTAATAAAGTTTCTAATTTATTTATTTTAAAAATTATATCAATTATTTATGAAGCATGGTATCCTAATTATTAACCCGTTTTCTTAATAGGACTTAAGAATTAACTATTTTAGCCTATAAGTTCTTTAAATATAATAATATTAATACAGGGTGACTTACTCTTAATGGGACAAAATAAAAATCTTGGTTCTATGGACCAGGATGAACAAAAAATGTCATGTAAGCATAGGGTCGATTCTCAATAGTTCTCTAGAAAAATCGATATATCGAATTATTCGATACTTTACTATCTAATTCTCTAAAACGATCTACAACTTGAAAACTACAAAAGCTAAAGAGATGCGGTTTTCACTATTCTCAAGGACATTAAATTCCCTTTAAAATGGTATACTTTATGTCGCAATCATCACAATTAAACTTCAATTTATTTGCATTTAAAATAAAAAAAATTATTAGTACTAAAAATGTAAAAAATTTTAAATGGCAAAATCTTCGATATTTGTTCACTCATAGTTGAAACCTAAAAATCTTAAAAACAGCTTCATTCCATACCCTTTAAAATGATATAACATAATCTATGGCTTGTTTTTAACTTTAACCGAGATATTCTTAAAAAACTTGATGTAAGTCGCTTAGATTCTAAATTATTCACTATCTAAACAAAGACATTTACATTTAAATTATTAATGGGGCTGAATGAAAATTATCCCAATCGCTGGATTGGACGAGAGGGACCAATAGCCTGGCCTCCGAGATCTCCTGATCTTAAACATCTAGATTTTTTTTCTCTGGGTCGCAATGATAGATGAAGTATACAGGCAAGCGGCAAGCCCCACAAAATCGAGATTACCTGATGCTAAAAGTGCATGAGTCAAGAGCTGCAATAACTGCAGCACAAATTGAAAAAGCTACACAATCAGTGTTAAGAAGAAGTAGACTATGTATTAGAGTTGAGGAGGAAGATTTGAATCTCTCTTATGATTTACATGAAGAATGATTTTTAATTCCCCTCGCAGTAAAAAGTTAATTATTTATTTATCATTTAATTATGTATAAATATACCTATTACTATGTATTCTTTCAACAAAATTCTTCAAGAAATGTTTTTGTTGCATTTGTTTTATTATAAGAGACTTAAATTAAGATTTTTAAGCTATATGGGAGTGGAGGGAGGGGGTTGATTATTTTCTATGATTAAAAAAACATAGAATAATTAATGATATAGTTATAACTAATAAAATAAAGTTTTTTTTGTAAATCAAATTAATAATTTAAATGTAAATGTCTTTGTTTACATAGTGAATAATTTAGAATCTAAGCGACTTACATCAAGTTTTTTAAGAATATCTCGGTTAAAGTTAAAAACAAGCCATAGATTATGTTATATCATTTTAAAGGGTATGGAATGAGGCTGTTTTTAAGATTTTTAGGTTTCAACTATGAGTGAACAAATATCGAAGATTTTGCCATTTAAAATTTTTTACATTTTTAGTACTAATAATTTTTTTTATTTTAAATGCAAATAAATTGAAGTTTAATTGTGATGATTGCGACATAAAGTATACCATTTTAAAGGGAATTTAATGTCCTTGAGAATAGTGAAAACCGCATCTCTTTAGCTTTAGTAGTTTTCAAGTTGTAGATCGTTTTAGAGAATTAGATAGTAAAGTATCGAATAATTCGATATATCGATTTTTCTAGAGAACTATTGAGAATCGACCCTATGCTTACATGAAATTTTTTGTTCATCCTGGTCCATAGAACCAAGATTTGTATTTTGTCCCATTAAGAGTAAGTCACCCTGTATAGTAATGATTTAACAAGCAGATTCTGAGATGCAATCTATAATTCCGCTAATAAGAATGTAGTTTAACTCTATACCCTATATTATTTAGAAACATATCTCGATAAGCGTAGAACGTGTCTATTCTGACATATAAGTATAGTTGTTAAAGTTTAATCATGATCCGTCAATTATATTCTGAGCTGGAAGCACTCAAAATTTCGTATACACTACGCCTATTACTTTAGAACAGAAAATAGTATTATTTGAGATATATAAATATTATTATTTATATTATTTTATACATAAAATGGTGTTTATTGAGATCAGTCAGTGGTATAATTGAAGTCATGATCTATCGATAAGATTCAATCTGTTAGCTTTAAGCATTTATACCCCAATAATTATTTTAGAAAAGATCTCGATGACGCGTAAAATGTGTTCATTCTGGTCTATGAGCATTCTGAGTTTCAAGTTTAGCCAAGCTCTATCGATTAAATTTTCGAGATATAATACTCAAATTTTATTTCCTTACACTAACTCCCTATCGTTATTTGAGAACGAATTTCGATGAGTCATAAAATATGTTCATTCTGACCCATGAGTAGTCTAAGCTTAAAGTTTAGTTAAGATAATTAGATTCTAATCTTTAAGCATCCAAAACTTATTTTAACACTAATCCCCTAATGTTATCTGTGAAGGAATTTCGTTAAGACATATAATGTGGTCAATATGACCTTTCAGTCGTCTAATTGTAGAGTTTAGTCCATCAATTAGATTCCAATCTGTAAGCACTTAAAATTTTTGTGTTGCACTAAACCCTAATGTTAACATTCCAAGGAAACAAGCAGGCCTGAACTGACCTATTAGGCAACCGGGCACATGCCAGGTGTGCCCTCGGTCCTCATTTAGAATAAAGGAGAGATAAAAGAAAAATGTAATAGTAAATAATTAGTTATTTGTGTATAAATAAATAAATAATATTCTTTTTTGAGGTAGTACGTAATTGAGCACTTTATTGGACCGTTTTTAGGATGAGAAGCCAATCATTATTGTTATAGGACATAGGAGGTTATTTAGTACTTTTCACCTCCGAGGCAATAATGAATGTAAAAAAAAACTCCTAGGACGTAAAAGTAATTCATATGTTGCCGCCATTACTGTAATGTAGCGTGTTCAAAAAAACAATCTGTGTTAAACCTTCATGAGTTTTTTAAAAACGTTAATTTTGTTTCTGTTTTTGTTCGTAGACTAATTTTTTTCGTTTTTAAAAGGTGTTTTAATTGACAATATTTGTGTGTTTATTAGTAAAGCTTTTACATTTTGAGTAAAAGTGTGAAGCTATGGATGAATTTTAATGACGGCGATAATATGGAGTTAATAATAATTGGACGTTTTTTTTTTCAATTAAGTATATAGCGCAGTTTTAATGAGTGCTATTTTTGATTTTTTTAATGAGTGCTTATTTAATGAGTGCTACCTCAAAAAAAATAGTGTATGCCATCCGGCTGAGAATGTCTTTATGTCTTGGCAATTTTTCCCGACTCGCTTCGCTCGTCGGTAAATCTAATTGCCGTGACATAAAGACACACTTCTCAGCCTTATGGCATAAATAACTATTTTGCATTACATTCCTCTTTTTAAGACCTTGCGCCCTCACTGTTAAGAGAAGTACACCCTTAATCATTAACGTATTCAACTCTTTGCGCCCTCACTGTTAAGAGAAGTACGCCCTCAATCATTAACGTATTCAACTCTTTGCGCCCTCACTGTTAAGAGAAGTACGCCCTCAATCATTAACCAACTCTTGCGCCCTCACTGTTAAGAGAAGTACAATCATTAACGTATTCAACTCAACTGTTCGCCCTCAATCATTAACGTATTCAACTCTTTGCGCCCTCACCTTTTGAAAAAATAACGCCTTCGAACGCCCAATGTTTTAAGAAGCCCTAGAACATTATTTATTTAATACCTTGCACCCTTACGTTTATGAGAAGTACGCCCTCGAATTTGATGTATTTAAGAACTTACGCCCTTACTGTTTATCTTAGAGAATTCAACCCTTTGCACCCTCTCTGTTGATAAAAGTACGTCCTCTATCGTGATATATTATCATCTTACTAAAGTAATATATAAACCAAGTAGGGAAACAAGCACGATTTCTGTCAGACCTGGCATAAAGTTCACATTTTGTCCACCAGGGAGTTGGCTCAAATTTTCCTATGGGCGTACATGTAAACAACCTATTTACGTTTTTCAAAATTTTTGTTTTTATTGCATTTATTTGTAAAAACTAAACATTTTTGAATATAATAAAAGCAATTGTGATTTTAAGTTATATTTCAGGCAATACATTGTCGTGTGGATGTTCTTCAAAATTTTATTAAAAACATGTACTTTACCAAATAACTTATAACTTACAATACAGTTGATAATGTACTTTACCTTTACTATTTTTTCTCTTTTTCTTTAACTAATTTATTTTAACAATTATTTCACAGAATTTAATACAAAATCATTAAACTATCACGCACATATTGAAGTAAGAAAACACGATTAAAAGTAAAACTCATCTAATGTTATCAGTGCTGCCAATAAAACTAAATAAAAAAACGTAAATCCTAAGAGGCGCATGCGCAGTTATTCAATTTTAGCTATTTTTTATTTTTGAGCCAGCAGTCTCAAGGTATATAGAGGTTAGTATAGAGTATAGGAGTTTCCCTACTTGGTTTATGTACTACTTTACCTCTTACACTCTCACTGTTGTGTGTGTGCGTCCCCGATCTTGATGTACTTGGGCCCTTGCGCCCTCATTGTTGTAAGAAGCGCGCCCTCGATCTTAATTAATTCAAGCCCTCGCACCCCTTACGTTTTATGAGTAGTACGCTCTTAAACTTGATGTATTTTAAGACCTTATGCGCTTATTGTTAAGAGAAGTCCAAGTACGCCCTCGATCTTGATGAATTCAAGCTTTTGCACCCTCACGGTTGCAAGAAGTTCGCCCTCGAACTTTATGTATTTAAACCCTTGTTGTTGTAAGATGTGCGCCCTTGATCTAGATGTATTTAAGACCTTTTGCTCATAACATTAAGCTGTTATGAGAAATACGCTCTCGAACTTGATATTTAGGACCTATATGTTTACGCACCTACAGCATAAACTACTGAACTCATTTTGATATGTGGTGACTTTTTTTATTTTTTCTTACGCCTGCAGGCATGTGTGTAGTCTTTAGTGTAGTCCTACCTGATAAAATCTCAAAATTCGACATTCCTGTGCTAAACACGGAGCTAGAAATTAAGCTAGCGAACGTTACTTTCATATAAATTGATCCACCTGCACTCTTTACTAATGAATGGATTTTGGTGTTTGATGAGGGCTTTTGGATTTTTCTGATGCCTTTTAACATTCCTGCATCAATAAATCCCAAATTCATAAATCCTATGTTGTACGGGCCGCAGAAAGCAGAGCTTGAGAGTGGTGTACACCATACCTTTGACACTCCTTTCAGCTTTATCTACTACACGTATCTTGTTTACTTCTGTTTTTGCAAAAAGTCATGAAATCTTACAAAAAAACCACTTACATAGTAAAAAAAAACTCCCCGCCAAGTCTTTGATCCAAAAAAGTAGGGAAATCAACTTTTCTTTCCCGCCAAATCATGTTCGTATTGGGTGGAAACGGTCATCGGCGTTTCAAAGTCAAGTTGCTAGGTTTGCAATAGTTAAGGGCCTTATTTACATTGAAAGGCTATCATCAGCTTCTTCTCCTGGGCGGCGTGCTAGAAAACTGAATCAACTTTAAAGGTAGTGTTGGCAAGGGTAAAAAGGATGTATAGTACCTGATTATATCGTACCCATATCGTTTCATTAATTCATTCATTTCTTTTGTATACTCTTGGATCCATGCAGGTAAGTAAAACTGCTGCAATTATGACAATTGCTAAATTCTGTTATGATTAATCTTCACGAACACTTATTGTTTAATACCTCAAAATACAGCAGAAGAAACTATAACCCTCGTTCACACCACTGGCTTGCAGCAAAGGAGAAGAAGCTGATGATTGCCTCTCAATGTAAATAGGGCCCTTAACTATTGCCAACCTAGCAACATCACTTTGAAACGCCTATGACCGTTTCCACCCAATGACTTGGCGAAACAGAAAAGTTGATTTCCCAACTTTTTTGGACCAATGACTTGGTGGGGAGTTTTTTTTACTACGCAACTGGTTTTTGGTAAGATCTAATTTTATTTCACAAACTTTATTGTCACTAGAATCACTTACTGAAACTGTTTATTCCCCATCCAAAAGCTGGGGAGTTTTTTTTTACCACATAAGTGGTTTTTGGTAAGACAATATAATGGACTAGTATTGACTACTAGAAATGTTAATGCTTGGGTTAGCAACGCTCACCCCATGAGTTGAAAAAAATACATATAAATATATGTTTTGAAAAATATAAGCTTGGATTCACTATGGTCATCTTAATGGGATTAATAGCTAGAAATGTAAAAATATCGGGGTTTGCCCTAAAAAATGTTAATACTTGGGGCTCGCTACACTCGTCCTTGAGAAATTAATAGTGAGGAAAATTTAAATACCGAGGCTCACCCCTATAGAAATTAATAGTGAGAATGTGAATGCTGGAGCTCGCCCAAATGATATTAATGGGAAGAAAATTTGAATAATGGTGCTCGCTACGCTCGCCCTACAGGGGTTGATAATGATGAAATGTATATACTAGGGCTTCCTAGGCTCACCTAAAGAGATTATTAGCGATGGAAAAGAGGTTACTAATAAGGAAAATTTAAATACCGGAGCTCATCACTACGCTCGTCTTAAATAAATAATTATAGTGACGCAAATGTATTTACTGGGGCTCGCTAGAATGGCCATTAATGGGGTCACTGAGCTTGCTAACATAAATTTAAAGTCTCCTGATTAAGAGAATCAGGTTAAGAGGAGATAATTAATAATTGCAAGGAATGAAAAACACTTTCATTTTTACTTTTCCTCATTTATACCGTAGGTATATAGGAAAAAGTATTGTGTTTGCGAAAAATACGAAATCGGGATGAAACCGGAATTATCCGTTTTAGGCGTTTTTAAGGCCTCCTAAGTGGTTTTTGCAAAGTTTTATGTCTGTATGTGTGCGTGTGTGTATGTTATCATCGTAGCGCCTAGTGTATTATGCTAGAGAGTTGAAATTTTATACAAAAAATCAGTGTACCGCTGTAGTTTTGCTATTCGGAAAATATTTTTTTTTATGACGTCATTAACCCGCAATAATGACTCAGCGAAATTTCGAAAAATTATAAAATGATGCGATCGGATTGAGATTTGGCACGCATGTGACTATGTATAAGACTAACATATGAGCTAAGTTTCATTTCATTATCAGAATTTATTCAATTTTTATAAAAAGACTTAAATGTTTTTTAAAAAATTGGAAAATGGTCCAATTGAGTTGAAATTTGGTACAAGTGTATATTACCTAATAAATAAGTAAACTATGTTCGTTTCAATAAGACAAGTATACCCATGATTTTTGTTTGATCATAAAAACTAAAGAGCATTGATGATGTGGATGAATAATCCACATCAACTTAAGTTAACAATGTGGATATTCAATTATTGGACCAAAGATAAAAATTAGTAGTAGTAATATGGGGGGGGGGGAGTGGTAGTAACTACCAGGCAAGTAGGCCACGTTGTTGGGCCCTTTTTTCCAGCTCCCTAAGATATTATTCTACTCCTTTTAATTTCAAGTGTAGGTATAATTTATCCCTCCCATAAAAATCCCAGCGGTCCGTGCTGAAATTGAACCCATGACTAAATTAAATCGGAAGTTTAAAGTCCATTCATTCTGTGTATTGGACGCATACCTTAACCACTACACCACGGGTGACTAAGATAAAAATTAAGTCCTCATAAAAAAAGAACAATAAACAAAACTTTATTTATAAATACAAAAATATCAACTAATCAATAAAACAACTTTGTACAATTAAGTATATTTATATGTATTAGACTCCGAGAATTCCCTGTAATTCATTTCTCAACTCATAGATGATGCTAATAGTATTGGAAATACCTAATAGATGAAAAAGTGAGAGTTAAATTACCCTTATATGATCTTTTGTCTAAATAAATAGTTTGGGTGATCCAAATACCATTTTCTTTATTTTAGGTTTATACCTAATACAAAAATCAAGTAAGAAAGGACTATTAGCACCATCTTTTTTATGAAGAGTCAGGTAGCCTGGTAGAGTCTAACATTTTTACACATATTACAGAAATGCACATCAATATCAACATAAAAATGTATAAATTACTCTATTCCTAAATTTATTAATATTTACAGCCAATAGGACTAGGTTTCCATTTGAGGTAAACTTTCTTAAAAGTGTACGGATAAACTATTTACTACAGTCTATCATTTAGTTTAAAAATCCCCAAGGTCATAAAAAATTTTGGGGATTGATCAATCAGAGAAGCCGCTGCCAACCTCTAACTTAAAAAGAGAAAAAAAATCCCTACCACAATAACCGCTGTAGGGAAAAAACCTTCTTTCTGGCAATTGTTCACTTTGTTAGTGGTTCTTCTTTTGATTACATCGTTTTTAAAACTACTTTCAAAATAATCTTAAAAATGATATTTTAAGATAAATCTATACAAAAGAAATGTAAAAAAACATCGCCAAGAAAATACGGGTAAAATAAACGATAGACTGTAGGTGAATTATGAAATACAAAATATTAGTCTGAGAGCCAGACCTGAAAAAATGTGACTCATTTTGTATTAATTCAATTTAAAAAAAAATACTCCTTAAATTATGAAGAAAAAACAGTCTGCCTATCCAGAGTGGAGTCTTTTATATGATTGGGCTTGCTTAAAATTTCATAAAATCACAAAAATTTCAGTTTTTTTTAAATAAGTGGTTCCCTGAGGGTCGTAAGCAAAACATGAATAGAACATTCATGTTTTATCAAGATGATAAAATGTCCAATAAAGCAATTGTGCAATCATCGAAATCAGATAACGACAACCAAAGTTATGGCTCTTTCAAAAACACCAAAAAAATTGTAAATTTATGCAAAGTTCGCTGAATTCTTTAAAAAAAATATTGCCTTTTGTGCATTATTTGGCCATTTAACAAATGTCATAACTTTAGTTGAAGTTATCCAATTTTGACAATTTGTAGGTTATCCGATTTTGATGCAATTTTCCGTTCAATATGAAGGGCTCCTCTCTGGATAGGCAGACTATGATTTTTCGTCATGATTCGAGGTATATTTTCAGAAAAAAAATTGGCTCATGGACAATAACATTATTATAGATTCTAGAAGATCAGCCGAGACTTTGACTCTTAATATACATTTGCAACACACATTAAGAATATTTGCGATACCCTCAGACAGGTTAAATTTTAGCTGTGTACAGAATATATTTTTTTTTAATTAAGAGACAGAAAAAATATTTTTAAAAATCTAATTAAATGCTTTGTAGAGCCATTTCTAAATGAAATTAAAATCTATCAAGTAGTTGTACATTAATTAAATGTTGATTTTTCATCACATTTATTCGAACTATATTTTATAAATTACGACAATTGATTATATTGACATTAGTCATCCTTTTAATCACAGGTAAAGCAAGTTTCTATGGCCCTGAATACCCAAGACAGTAGGCTATTGTAGAGGAGCGAAGCTATTTCTAAAAGTTTACTCTTTCAGCCTGAAATCTTTGCTAAATAGAAACATTAAAATTTAGATCTTTAGAAAAAGTAAGTTAAGATGAAAAAACTATCAACTCCGTCTTTTCCACAAAATTCGCTTTATTAGGGCAGAACCGGCATTCAACTTACCGGCTATCATCAGTACCGGAGATATGTCGAGCCATCAGATGTCAAGGACCTCTGTTAAGAGTTTGGAGACGACTTATAGTCGTAATAAGTCTCAACTTATTACGACTATAAGTCGTCTCTAATGTTCAACATTTTAACGGTTTCTATTTTACAAAGATACAAGACTTAAAGAGCCTGCAATAATGATATGATGTTTGAATTTCAACCCTATCTCAATTCTATCTGCCATTAGATTAGCAGCCTGTGCCTGCTTGGTCAGTTTTTAACACAAAGTGTAGGTACCTTGGTTCAATTGATTACATAATATATGTAATAAAACATGGACGACTAATAGTTTGAATAATATTTGTTTAGAATTTCCCACAAATCAGATAAAAACAGTGGGAGTGGAATGTCTTAACTTCTTAATTCGCAAATTTATCACAGAGTAATATTTAACTAAAAATAAACAAAATTATTCACTCGTCTTGAAATGAAATATTTAATCCATCCTGTAAATTATGTTGTTTAACGTGCTTTCTAAAATCTCTCATCCAAAGAAACTGCTCTTCGCATACTTCACATTTTAACTTAGAACTTGATTTGTTGTGCTCGTTCTCACAATGATGTCTAAGTAATAACTTAGTCTGGAATTCTTTTCCACAAACCTCACATTTATATTTATTGGCACTTTCCTCAGAGTAGTGGGCCCGAAGGTGAAGTTTCAAATAACAACTCGTTGATAATAATTTACCACAGATTTCACACTGGACAGGTTTCACTCCCGTATGAACTTGTAAATGTCGTGCTAATAAAAATGGAACTGAAAAACATTTGCCACAATAAGAGCAAACATGTATGTTCTTGTGGATTTTCTTATGCGTATTTAACTCTGCGAGCCTATAGTATGCTTTGGAACACTTATCGCACTTGTATATCCTGACTCCTCCATGGATGTTCATGTGTTGCTTCAGCTGCCAACCAGACTTTAATCTTTTGGAACATACTTGACAAATAAATGGTCCTTTCATCCTAGGAGCACGTTTCCTGTACAACAAAATTACCAAACTCGTAATGAATTTTTGGAAAATTTGATAAATTTATAGTATGAGATTTAGAAATGGGTGTCATGCTATCATTACAACACAGTAAAACTAAATGTATTTAGAAGTAGAAAATAAAATTAAATATATCAAATTTTGGTGCTGACTTGCTTTTGATATTATAATTTTTTCAATAAAGTTAAATCATCAATACTCAAAACAAGTCAGTACTTCAGTTAGCATGGTCAATCTCCATTAGAAAATTAAATTAGGATTCCATATTTTGAAAATGAAAACTACCAGATTTATTACTCATAAAGAGATTCATTTGTGTCAAATATCAACTGAATTTGAGAACTAAAACGGGGCTTATAATAATAATATACATTTCTTTTGTAAATTAATTTTACAGAGTGTATACAAAAGGCAAAAAAAAATAAATAAAAAATATCAGCTATTTACAGTTCATCATTTAGTTTAAAAATCCCCAAGGTCATAAGCATTTTGGGCATTGACCAATCAAAAAACACACTGCCAACCCCTTACTTGAAAGAAAAATCTCATAACCGCTGTAGGGAAATAACCTCCTTTCCAGCAATCTTTCACTTCATTTGTGGTTCTTCTTGTGTTTACATTATTTTAAAAACTACTTTCTAGTTAATCATGAAAATAATATTATAAAATAAAACTACAGAAAAGAAATGTAAAAAACATCGCCAAGAAAAAACAGGTAAAATAACCTAATTTGTTTACAAAGTTTTTTCCCTCTCCCTTCTTGTAGAATTTTTTTTCTTTAGAATCTGCGGTGCCTAAACCGTAGTCGATAGACTGTAGACATTATTACAAATTGTTAAATTCTCTTCTTTTAAATTCTGAAATCTCTCTGCTTGCAAAAAATAAAATTGCTAAAAGAGAAACACAAAATTTCACGAGGTCACTTATTCTTTGATCGTCTACAGCCAAAATATAATAAAAATATAATTACTTCTTAGGTGGAGGTGTTTGGCTATTTATCTGTTCAGCAATTGTGCAGAGCTCTTCAGCATAATCATCCTCGGGTTCAGTAATAATGTCACATAGAATAGATTGATCCTGGTGAATATTTTGAGACAGGCCATTGTCAGAATGAGGCATTTCAGATTCAAGCCTCTGAGCTTCATCTATTAGTGTCTGAGCATCACACTCTTCAGTGTAGCCAACAATAACTTCTTGGACAATATCTAAAAAAATGACACAGGTGAAAACCCTAATCCACAAAAAATAACAGCTACATCAATGTTTAAGTAGCTAACTCTCTTAAATATCTATAGCTATAAAGTATGACAGTGCCACTACAACATTTAGCTTGCCATATTCCTTAAATATAACACCTTTTAACGCCATTTCAAGTTTAAAACCCGTCTAACTTAAGATGATAACATCATAAATATTCCGCGAACAGCTGCAATAAATCCAAATCCTCCAAGATCTTGCCATATGACAAAAATAGTGAAAACCACTCAGGAGATCTTAAAAACAACAGTAACAGATAATCCAGATGAAATCTTGGTTTGTATTGTCAGTGCAAACACAATATTTTTCCTATATACCAATAGTATAAATGAAAAGTAAAATAGGTTGATATTACAAATTAATTAATTACATAGAACAGATTACTAGAAAGTGTTTTGTATTACCATCAATTTCAGAGTTGTGCTGTTTATCTACATGCAGTGTTATCAAGTTTTCTTTCTGTCCATAATCAATCTCACAGTCAACTTGTTCAATAATCTCCTGACTATCATGGCACTGGTTGTCTTTAGCAGACACATCTTGGCAAACATCGACACGGCTAGTCTCAGTACAAGACTCTCGCCATTCAGTTTCATAGGTCAATTTACTTAGATGATTGTCAATATTAATTGATTTTTGTTGGTTAATACCAGTCGATTTTTCTTCTAAACCTTTACTTGATTTGACATTCCAGACAACCTCATTGGTAGACACTTCTTGGCATTCAACTTCATTTACTACATCAGATTGGTACACTTGGACCTCATAGACTGATTTATCCAAAATTGTATTATTTCCTGTTTCGTCCTCTACTTCAAGTTCAATAAATTCCTCTTTCACTCCAATCAAATCTAATAATCTACTTTGATTATCATCTATATTATAACGACCATGTCTACGACTAATTTGTTTCTTAGGTAGATAGCATGAGTTAACTCTCTTTTTAGTTTTACGTGGTTCAATATCAAAATCAATATGTTCCACTTCACTCTGTGGCCTTTCAAGCAATTCATTAAATAGTCTATCAACTTTAATACATTCATGTATAAAGATTTTGTATTCAATTAATTTGTTACAGCAATCAGTACATATGTGTTCTGGTTTACCATCATTTTGATCAAACTGAAAAAAAAAAATAAAATCCATTTAATAATTTGTCTAATTATGTAGCCATAACCAAAGATGGACAAGAAAAATTCTTGAGTGGTGTCCTAGAGAATTCATCAGGAAAAGGGGAAACCAAAAAGGAAAAGGAAGATGATTTCAAAGAAGTATGTGAAGACAAGGTGACATGGATGCGAATTTCCCAGCAGAGAGCAGAGTGGAAAAGGATGTCTCAAGTTTATATTCAAGTCTATCTACTACCTCCTAAGGAATTTAAAATAATTAATATTTAAAAAAAATAATATACTTATAAGAGATTGATTTTAATCTCTTTATATACCTAGTTTCTAAGTTAATGGTATTAAATTAAACTAATATAACAATAAATAAATAAATAAAATAATAATATGATGATAATAATATAAATAAAATATAGTATAATGGAAATAATAATATATAGAAATTTATATTTTGTAGTAAATAATTGTGTTAAAATAAGTATAATAAATAAAAACAATTAAATTAAAAAGGGTCATAAATGTATTTTTAAATTTTTTTGTTAAGCAAATACATGTGAGCTCTAATAAAACCTCTTCAAAGAGGAACCACAGCCCCTTGGCTGATTGCATGTTTATAAAATATGTAAATATTGAAACTTAAAAAAAAATGCAAATAAATGGTATTGTATTGTATTATATGTAGCCATAATACAGAATTTGATTTTTTTGTTAACTCTACCCTTGAAAATAAACTCTTTGCATATAATTACAATTTTTTTTTAAATTTTATTATGCATACAATTTCTGGGTGAAATAATAACAGTAGTATATGATTTTTAGTTAGATAACGCAAAAGAGCGTCAAATATCAAAAAGTCTTAAAAAGTCGTTTTCGCGAATGGGCATCTCAGCTACATATTTTTGTATCTTAGGAGTACAGTCGCAGAGATAAGATAAGATAAGATAAAATAAAACGACCAATAAGTAACTGCACATTACAAGTCTTGTCAAACGAACAAAAAAATTAAAAACTTTAAAATTTAAAATTGAAGTATTCATTAACATTATAAAACACTTCATTCAAAAGCAAGTTCTTTACTACTTTGCTAAAACTATCTGAATTCAAAATTCGAATGTTCTCTGGTAGGTGGTTAAACAGTTTTATTCCTAACACGCTGGCTCCCACCTCCGACTTCTTTAGTCTATGTTTTGGAATGGCCAACATACTTTTGCTTCTGGTAGGATAATTGTGGTAATTTTCATTTTTCAAAAAATTATTAAGATTATTTTTAACATAAATTAGCAATTGATAAATGAATAAATTCGCTATTGTCATTATCTTATACTTGATGAAGAGATCCCTACAAGACTCCATCTGATGACAGCCTTCTATGATGCGCAGAGCTTTCTTTTGTAGAATTAATAGTCTCTCCGTGTTGACGTGTCCCCAAATCAATAGTCTATACGAATAGTGTGATTGGATGAACGCAAAATAGATGTCTCTCAGACATTGTGCAGGTAAGTATCCTTTCATTTTCCTTAGTACATATAACCCAGTGTTTATCTTAGAGCTTATCATATCTATATGTTGATTCCAGGTCAATTTAGTGTCCAGAACCACTCCAAGGAATTTAAGATGACTATTGTTGACTTGAGGTTTGAGACTAAACATCAGTGTCTGTGTTTTATCTTTATTTAAAATAAAATTATTTTCTAAAAACCATTCTCCTATTGTTTGCAATCTAGTTAATGATCTACTTTCTATTTGTTCCAGATCTTTTCCAGAGCTGTACATATTGGTATCATCACAGAACATAATTAAAGCTTCATCTTCACTCTCGCCAATGGCATCTTTCAAGTATGCATCAAGGTCATTGGTTACTATTATAAAAAGAATAGGCCCAATTACAGAACCCTGGGGCACTCCATTGGTACTGTTCTCAATTTTGAAATTTTATCACCACACTGCACGTACTGTGATCTATCTTCAAGATACGATTTAAAAAGATCAAGTGTCTTACCGTTAATACCTTAAGAGCTTGCATTTTCTTGATCAATGTTTTATGAGGCACTCGATCAAAAGCCTTTGATAAATCGCAGCAATCAATTCTCGCATGACTACACTTCTCAAGAGATGTTATGACCATATCTACTATTTTCAATATTGCTGTTGTGGTGCTCTTACCTTTGCGGTACCCATACTGGCTGTCTGTTAGCAGTTTGCTTGTCTCAAGGTAGTTAACTAACTGAGTTTTCATGACACTTTCAAGTACTTTAGAGAGTACCGGTGGTATTGATATGGGTCTATAATTTGAGGCATCACCTTTTCTTCCTTTCTTATGTATTGGAACAATCTTAGTTTTCTTTAAGGCTGCGGGAAAGACCCCTTTCTTTAAGCATATATTAAGAAGATAGGTTAGAGGTTCTAAAATTTCAGGTAGTATTGCTTTTAACAGGTTAGTAGACATATTGTATGTGTCTCGACAATTTGAATTTTTCATATTTTTAATTAATTTGTTAATTTCTTCTTTTGTCACAGAATTAAAACAAAATTGATGAGAGACCTTTCCTGTAGGTGATTCAGGACGACTTTTAGTACTATCATCACTACCAACAGAGTCTTAGAGACAACCTTAAGCGTAAATGAACGATCACGTTAATACTCTTTCTTGATGTAGTAAGAATGTACTGTCGCGTTGCTATAAAGTAGTGTTAAACGCCTAGACTCAATAATTTGTGAATGATTCCACAAAAATTTGACAGATTGACAGAAAAAAGGTGTGCTCAATAGCGATTTGTTCGGCACCGTGTTTTTTTGAGAGTGAGTAGATTAGAGTGGGGAGGGGGGGGGGCTTAAGTGAGGAAAAGTTTGGATTCAATTTCCAAAAGCTAATAGAAATCAGCTCTGCGGCTGACCGGTAAGGACAACTCATGAACTAACTCCGGTAGCTTTCTAAACATGACATTATTAAATTTACGTACACCATGGCAGCATTAGGTTATAACAGCTACATTAATTATTATAATAAAAGTATTGTTTTCTTCGTATATTTTTGTTTTGATCTTATAAAAATGGTTCGCCGTTCATATTCTGTATTGCAAAAATTCAGAAACAAATAGTAAAAATAAATTTCTTTTCACAGAACGCTATTGATGGTAGGTAAGTATGGATTTTACTCAATTAATTATTAATTTAATTGATTTTATCAGGTAATTAAAAGCCATGTTTAATTGTAAAAATGAAATAAAGTTGAATGTAAAAATTAATCTTTAAGCACGTGGAATTATCCACTAGTTCATCATTACCTGATAAAATTGATTTACTTAATAAATTTACTGAATAAAAAACTTACTTGCCAACAGAAGCCATTGGAATAAGTTTAAAGACGATGATAAAGGCCGGCTAGTTAGAAGTACGACTATTGAAAGTATGATAATTTAATTTCAAACTGAATTTGGGCAAGAAACGGGAAGCTAATCTACACCCACTCAGTTAAAATGTAGGTTCATCGCTGCACCAGTGTAATCCAAATTTTCCCACCACTGAAAGTACAGTCTTACTGTTTAAGTATCTAGAGTCTCTGGAGTAGACTTCCTCTTCTCCTTCGACCCCCCCCCTGTCAAAATTACTTTACTTTTAATTTTTATATAAAGCTGATTGCCAAGTTTCTTAAGCAGAGTAACAATTTTTCACTCTAGCTTTTTAACATTTTTCCTTTGACACATTTTTTATTAATGGAAAATAAAAAAGAAATTATGGTACTATGAGCCATTCTGGAATGTCCCAATACTACAGCTTGAAAAGTTACTATGTGCTAGTTTCTGAAAGTCAAGTAAGGATTTGAAAAAAGCGGGGAGTCACTTGATACTTTGCTCAGACCCAAGGCTTGGCAGGGGGTTCAACCCTGTGTTCACTCTCAGAGTGGGTTAAACCTCTCCAGCAGTTGTCGTGAGGATTCATTTTTCACAGTAAAAAATACCGTATGAATAGGTGGGGTTGAACCCTCCACCAAATCTCCCGTGTGTGCGTAGTGCTTGTTTTTGGCCCTAGCGGCTAAATATGAATTCATTAGACATAGACACACGTTTTGACAGCATGAAATAAGTCAGTAAAGTCACTTATTTTTATTTTTTTGTAAAAGGTTGTATTTACTGCAAGTTGAAGAAGCAATCAAAGAATCAGCTACCGTTGATAACACTAGTATCGACAGTAGCTAATTCTTCGATCACTTGTTTAAACCCAGAAATTAAATTAAAATCTGCATGTAATAAAATGGCTAATATCACAGTCATACAAACCTCTAATGATGGTAAGGTAAATAATAATGTATCTAATAGATCTACAGGGTCGCCATCAAATATGCTCAATAATGCTTTCCTGCCACAACATAATCGGCATATATTGCTATACAGAACATTTTCGACGCTTGCAGACATTATGCATCAAGATAATAGAAGTAGAAATCATGCAGGGAAAAATTTAAACTGGTGCAAACCAAGAGCAGGTAACAATAATAAATAAACCTCTTATCACTGATTACTTCTATTCCCCTTTTAAAACAGTGGAGTTCATTAATTTCGATTCGGTAATTTCATTCACTTTACTTTCTTTACTTTTTATTCACTTTTCTTTTTTCAAACCAACAGTTAAAACCGCAATTTGCATTTGATAAAAATAAGTAAACATCAAATGTAAATAACAGACAAATATTTTTCCTGGGGGCCAGGGACCATAGTGGATCTTCTATAAGAAACTTTAATAAAAGTATTTAAAATTTATTAGATTGGCAACACTGATTCTTATCAATTAAATCAAGTAAATAAACAAGTTATTTTTTTAAAAAAAATTGCTTAAATTAAAAAATTAATGTAATACTATTTATGAATTTTAAAATTAAAAATAATCTTTAAACCGTTAGATAGTTAGATTAGTGACCGGGCTCAATCGATTTGCTTAAATTTAGCCATGTCTACGAGATGGTAAGTCTGTCGTTAATTCTGTAATCTTCCAGTAAATATTATGAGCGGCTTATTAATTTATAATTTTTTTATCGATTACAATTGCTTTTTGTTGAATATTTTAGTTATCCTGTGTACTTGAATTTGTCTGCACGCTCAGGTTAAATTTGTGCTATTTAAGGCGTTTACAATAACGTTGTTAACATCAAGTCACATGTTATTGATTGCACAATTATTACTGTATCTTTATTCCTTCCTAAAATTGTGAATAATCTTTTATGGTCAAGCGCAAAAGAATATATTGAGTAATTTGACAATCCTTTTTATTAATTAATTACTTATTTGGCTATTAAATTCACGTTAAATCACCCACTACGTCTTTGAAGTGGATACTATGACGTCATCGTGTATTTTAATTGGGTTTTTGAATGTCAGATATTTTATGATCATGAACAATTCAAGGATTTCGCAAGAAAGCCGCATTGAGAAGGTTATAAATCAATTCCAATAGGGAGTTGGTCAGGGTCGTTTACTAGTTCTTCAGTCTTTAAATCGGTTATTTTTCAATCTGTGTGTATATTTATTTGTGTTATTTAAAGTTTTGAAAAATGGAGGGCGGGAGTGGTAAAGTTGTCGAGGACGGTACCGACGAAAAATTGGTTCAAGAAGAAGTCAAAGCGAGCGACGCTTCTAAAGAACAAAACGAAGTCAAATATTCAGTCAACGATATCCAAAATGGTGAAACGAAAATGGACTGCGACATGAGAAGAGCGTTTGTAGGAATGGGTAAGGAAGAGCTCATGAAATTTGCTAACGACCCTTTCTGGGTTCTAACAAGGAAATTGCTGTTTGCATTGTTTTGGATCATGTGGATTGCCATGCTAGTCGGATCCATTGCTATTGTTATTTACTCTCCTAAGTGCACTGGAGCCAAGAAACCTTGGTTCAAAGACTCTGTTGTTTATAAATTCGATATTAAGTCATTTGAACATGGGTCTCTCCACAATCGTATTGGAGATCTAAAATCCTTCAAAGACCACTTACACTATTTTGAATATTTAGGTGTCGATACAGTTTTAATTAATTCATTGATGGAAGCCACTGACAGTGATCGCTACGCTGTCAAAGACTTTAAGAAAATTGATTCGTCTTACGGTTCCTTTGAAATTTTAAAAGATTTAACCGCCAGAATGAAGAAAAAAGATATTCATCTAGTTATGGCATTAGATCCAAACTTTTCGAGTGATAAGCACGAATGGTTCAGGAATTCTATTGCTAAAATAGATCCGTACACTAATTATTATGTTTGGACAGACGGAAGCTTTTCTTCTGATGATAACATACCTTTGCCACCTAACAATTGGGTGAGTGTTAGTGGAGGAAGTGCCTGGAGTTATGTTAAAGAAAGAAATCAATTTTACTTGCACCAATTTTCATCACACAGGCCTGACTTCAATTATCGTGAGCAAAAAGTTGTAGATTATATGAAAGATGTTTATATATATTGGTTAAATCAGGGTATAAGCGGTTTACATTTAAATAATGCTGAGTACTTAGTAGAAGATATGGAGTTAAAAAATGAGAGTATTAGTCCTTATCCTGGAGCCACTCATGAGGAGTATGATTTTTACAGTCATACTCATACAACAAACAACCCACTTACTTACGAAATTATTAAAGATTGGGTGAAATCAATTGAGAATTTAGGTAGTGTTCTCTCAGTGAGTGGATTTAAGTCAGACAATTTTGATTCATCTATGATAATTTATCATACAATGAAGCTAAATCGGTATATTAATGCCACAGAATTTCATAAATCTGTCAAAAATAACTTGGGTCGTAGTAACCCAACATGGCAGTGGGAGTGTACTAGTGAATGCCCTGACGAAGAAACATCTAAAGCTTTAGTCAGTATTTTTGTTTTATTGCCTGGAATCGCTGTGATAAAAGGAGGGGAAGAACTACCTTGGCCATCTCCTTCTGGATCTTGGAGTTCACAAGTCAATGATGGAGCATTAGTCAATGAATTTGATTATTATATAAATACAACTGAAAAAGAAAAATTAAATGCTGATAGTTATTTAAATTCTTTGAAAAAATTAATTGAGCTTCGCAAAAAAGATGCGTTTAGGTATGGTTCGACGGAACATCATGTTCTTAACTCTACAGTGTTTGCTTTCACCCGGTCCTTTTCAGACTGTGGTTACCTCATTGTTTTCAATTTTGATGATAACGAACGTACTATTACATTTAATCCCTTTTCAGATATCAAGAGTGATACAAAACTCACTGTTCTTCATGTATCTAAAAAATCAGAAACTGCGTTAGAAGTGACGGCTGAAGAAGAGAGCGACACTCTCTCACTAGCCCACACCCTCGGCGGTAAAACACTCGCTGTCTTCTCATTCCCTATTGCTACTTCTATTATCTCATCATAATTTTACCAATATATTTAAATGAATTCGGTGAATCTCATAAACCCCTAAATTTTCTTTCTGCTTGTTAACTAATATAGTATTAAAATTATAAAAACATAAAAATGATTATTCTCAATTAATAGCTTTGTATTTTTTCTACATAGATCTGCAGTTTACTGAAAAAATGACTTTGAAATTCAAATAACTTAAGTATTAATTAGTCTTAACAATAAATAAAAATTAAATATCATTAAGTGAAGTTTTAAATAAAGATTAAAATTTACTACGTACACACAGCACATTTAATAGGTGATTGTTTTCCATACACATTTAATATGATCCGATTTTTGCCCTGTATTTGTTTAGTTGATTGGGTGAGATGACGTCATAACTGATCCTGCCAAAACATGGCGTATTTTATTGTGAAATTTCACTTAGGTTATAAGGAAGTTTAAAATAAAAGATATATTTAATTAAATTGTGATTTCTTTGCATAATATTAAAGTTACACTAAAAAAATATAATATTTCAAAAGTTATTTGTTGAAAAACATTAATATTTAAGTGAAATAATAATTTAAAAAGAAGGTTATCCGTTAAATATAATTGCCTTTCAAGGTACATACAGCGTATCGGGAGATCTATCTGGATTCCATCTGCATGGTTCTTAAAGCGTATGTAGCCGTTTTAATACGGCTACTGGATGTAGTCGTACTTAATACGATCCATGGATTTAGAATACTGTGTGAACGTACTAATTGATCAATATTTTAAGAAATTACTTTCATATTGTGTCAAACAGATTTACTTCATATTTTTTTGGGCTTATTGTATAATTTTACTTAGGAGACATTTAACACCATGTAAGAGTTATCAGTTTTGGTGGATAATTATAAAAAAACATCTACTGCATCTGACATCACATTAAGTTTATTTTTGATTCTTATGTCATTCCACATTACAGTCTATCGTTTAGTTTAAAAATCCCCAAGGTCATAAGTATTTTGGGGATTGACCAATCAGAGAAGCTGCTGCCAACCTTCCACTTAAACCGTTGTAGGGAAAAACCTTCTTCCTGGCAATCTTTCACTTTGTTTGTGGTTCTTCTTTTGATAACATCGTTTTGAAAACTACTTTCAAATTAATCTTAAAAATGATATGTTTAAATAAAACTACACCAAAGAAATGTAAAAAAAAAACATCGCCAAGAAAATACGGGTAAAATAACCTGATTTGTTTACATAGTTTTTTCCCGCTCCTTTCTTGCAGGGATTTTTTTTTCTTAAGAATCACTGGTGTCTAAACTGACCTGTCAAGATTTTTAAACTAAACGATAGACTGTAGTAAACATTTCTTATCAATTTCTTAGACTTACACGTCAAGGACTTGGCTCATTTATTATCTGTTTTCTAATTATGTCTTAAATATGCACATATATAACACTTCATTAAAATGCGTTTATTTTTCCTTGAATAAAAATACTCTTAAAAATATTTTCTAACTTTTTTGTATGATTCTAAACTTTTTACATTTACTTAAAAAAATGATAGCCCAATTATTAAATGTTATTTATATAAAAAAAGCTTATGTCAGTATTAGCTTATTTGGAAAATAGGTGATCACTGATCTGTTTTTAGATATTATTAGCATTGATACTCCTAACTAATTACTTTACCCTCAATGTATTTATAAAAGAGTAAATTTGTTGGACTGGTATGATATATATTTAGAATTTAAATTTCTTGAAGACTACAGTCCTTTATAAATATTAATTTATTTAATAACCTTTACATAAATTAATATTTATAAAGGACTGTAGTCTTCAAGAAATTTAAATTCTCAATGTATTTAGTGATTTTTCTTCTTATCAGCCATAGAGACATATATGCTAGAGGGGACAGCCTATCTCATTACTTTTTGGGGCTCTGTGTAACCTCATTAAAACCTCTATGAGGAAGTTAAGGTTATCATAAATCAATTGTCGTCTGCTTTTCACACATTGTTTTGTTTTGTAGTATAAACGTTCTACTATGAATATTACTGTAATATTTGTACTGTTTACTGGATTATATTAATAGTTGAGGGTGTTAAGGTTACTTTTTCATTGTTTCAAAATTCAACTGGTAAGGCCCCTCTAGTAACATATCACTATGTTATGAACAGTTTAAAGATTACAGAATTCCATCTCAAGACTGTACGCTTTTAAATTTAATGTTTCTTAAATAAAGCCACCTTGATCATATTTGTGTCAATATAGTCCATCTAGAGATCAAGCCGTTATTGACTGTAGCCAACTATGAAAATTCTAAAAACTATTTAATTTAGTAGAATGAGCTCCAATTAGTAGTTTACAACCAAGAAATTCAGTTGATCTGAAATCCAAAAACTTTCAAGATAATTTCACATATTTTTCTTGGATATTTTTTGGAGGGGGAAGCATTGTAAAGCCTATTTTTTCATTAAAAAAATAAATTTCAATGCCTAAAGTTGTACAAAAGACTTTAAGTCGCACTGCATGAATTTCATACCTACCCTGAAAATCTAATAATAATAATAATAAATAATACCTAATGGATGATTGAAGGAAAAATTGAGGCGAGAAGCATTGATTTCTCTAACACTTTTTAAGTTAGAGTACTTTTCATAATGGTTCATTGCCATTATAAACTTTTTTAGACTTATGTCTTTACAATATTTTAAGATGTTAGCATCAGTGCCTTCTGAAGTCATAACCAAGTATAAATATGTTTTTATAATAAAACGTCCATACAAATGAGGGAAAGTAAATACATCTTGTTTCACCCTTGGTCAAAATTTCAACCCAATCTAAGCTAGATTGAGTTGAAACTATGGTTTACACAAAAACAAGTCTGAGTCCGATGTATGTCTTCTGTTTCATTTAAAACCATTAGGGTTAAAATTAAGCAAACTGAGTTAAATGCTTTGGGAGTTAACAGTGGGATTACGTTTAACACAGATGTTTTTTACATGAAACATTACAAGATATTTTTGAATCCCGACTTACAACAAAAAAATCATTATAAAAACACACGTGTTAAGTTTTCAAAATGTAAACTACACTTTAGTTTCTCAAAAAAACAAATTTGAAATTTGAGAAGTATTTTTAAATTATAAGTATTTAAGGTAAAAAACCCTTCTACTCAATTACAAAATTAATGTTTTAAATTAATAATATTTACTAATCTCAGGACTACTTCTCTTGCCAAATAGCCAGCTCCGCTGCTTAAAATATTATCAAGTAACGATCATTTTGTATATTTTTTTTAAACTAATAACTTGTAATCAGTATTTTTTATTATTTGCAAATCTTGGTTACCAAAATTAAAATTGATTAAATCAAAAATAATAATTAAAATTCCTATTATTGTAGTAAGACAATTATTTTATTTGTTTTTAAGCTTGTAAACATTTTATTTATTTTTAAAATAAATATTTTTTGTTTAAACTCTGATTGTATTATTTTTTTAATAATTTATTTATATGATATTTTAATACATGAAAACCAGTGTTATGTTTTTATTTTTATTGAATGTACACAATACTTAAAATCAATATTTTAATTCTAAGATTAATGCATATTTTTATGCCAATAGAAAAATTCATGATAAAACATGTTTTCTATCTCTTTTGTTTGCTAAATTAAGTTTTGGAATATTATTACCTTTAAAACTGACACCAACAAAACAAGTATGTCATCTGTGTATTCTAATAAGGAAATACCATTCTTATGGTTGTTTTTGGCAAGCATGTCTTTGAGAAAAGTTGAATTTTAAGTATTGTTTCATTAGCAAATTTCCAAAAAGAAAGATGCTTTAATTTACTATGATATTAACTTAGCATTTTTTAAAGACAATTTTTATTACTATTGTATTCTTTTATTTTTAATTTTCTCAGTATTTTTTAAGTTAGGTAGTTTTTATATTAATTTTTAATTGAAGAATTTTTGTCTAAAAGTAAATTTATGTAAGAAAAGACAATAAATTATGTAAGATGAATAATTGTCAGTGTTTTGCTGTAAGTTCCTTTGAAGAAGATTAATAAAATAATTTGTGTCTAGAGTGTTTGTTTTTTATCTTTTTATTACAGAATTTTCAGTAGAAAATAATAATTATGAAGTTATTTAACATCCTAATTGAGACATTGCTAGAATATTTGTAATTTTGCATTAACAAAGTATACAGACGTATTTTTGTTTTATTATTTTAGTCAACTGTAAAGTATGCGCTATTGAGGCAGCTGTAAATATCAGTACAAATTTTTAACTAAGGCATTAAAGAATTTATTTTTATGTCTGCTGGGCCTCTCTGTATAAAAATTAAAATTTATTTTAATTTGTTGACACCTTAAAAATTTTAATGCCTAACATGGCTTTAAAATCATTATTATTGCTTTAAAAATGCATTAATATTTTGCAATGAGGTTAGCAAAAAAAAAAAAAAAAAACTAATGTCTACAACAATAAAATCAAACTATACTGGCAATTTGCATGATCTACTATTTTATTGATATCCGAAATGTGTTGTCCAAAGCATTAAAGTCCCTGTACTTAAAATTCAAATCATCCCTTATCTTATATTTACTATTAGTACAATAAATAATAAACAATAATTTCATGTAAAATCTGGTATTAAAAATAGCAATTTAACTCAAATATTGAATTAAATAATCTTTTTGAAATTATTTACAATAGATATAAACGAAAAGGTTTTTATTATGAGTGTTGAGTTGTAGGAAATATTTCTTTTGTTAGATCTGTGTAGAGCAAGGCCGTCTTGGATTCCGCATTAAATTTGATTTATTGAGATTGAAATTATGTTCTAACAAAGAGAAAAAAAGTAAATGCACTTTTTCAAATGATAATTCTAGAGATTATTTATTCACAATAAGTTTATTATATAGAAAATAATTTATTGGAAATATTTACTATTTTTAGTAAATAGTGATTAAGTTGGCAGTTTTTATTTATGAACACATAAAATGTGTTGAGACATATTTACTAAAAATAGTAAATATTTCCAGTAAATTATTTTCTATATAATAAACTTATTGTGAATAAATAATCTCTAGAATTATTATTTGAAAAAGTGCATTTACTTTTTTCTCTTTATTCAAGGCATAGGGTGATGATAAAACCTGAGTGACTATAGACATCCAGCTAGATAATTGCTTTAGAGGCCTATTTTACTCTTAACAATACTCCTACAGATGTCTTATTTAGAGGAAATATCAATCTTCTACCCACATCTATTTTGCATCTCAATCTCTCACTTTTGTGAACTGACAAAATTATATTCTTTTGTGCAAGGAGGATTTTTTTGGACTGAAAATTTATTTGGTGTACTATCCCAATTTTTTTAAGTTATAAAAGTACCTTCTCATATTTCAGGTACCCAATTTACCAGAGAGGTAACCCACAACTGCGAGTTTTCCTGCCAAATTTTTGGCTGAAGATAGTGAGGCCACAATCTAAGCAGCCTGATAATGTGGTTCAATTTATCACATCAATCCAGATGACCGATCATGATATTAAGAATTATCTAGAGAAAATATACAATGTACCTGTTGCTCATGTTAAATCACAAATTATGGAAGGTTTGTAGTATCATACTGGTGGTTAACTTTTCTGGTCCCTATTCAGCTAAATGCCCAACCCACCCTTCTCTTTTACTCCTCCTCACTTGTTGCTAGATGTAATAAATGTATCTGCACGAACAAGTTGATTATGTACTTGACCTTACCAAAAAACACTTTGTATCCTGGGTAAAAAGTACCTTACCAAGTAAAGTGATGTAAAATTCATACAATAAGGGTGGAGGACACAGTGGTCCAACTCTCCCGGAATAAGCTGTTGTAGATGGATCTGTTTTTTAGTTTACAGTTTCTCCACTAGAGGGCAGGTCAGTTCACCTTGTCCCACATATATAAAATAATTATTTCTTCATTTCCAAGATTAAAATTATTTAAAGGGATTTGTAGCAATGTTAAAAATTGTATTAATTATTTTAAATGTTAATTTTAAAAAAAAATATAAATGAAGTGTTATTTTTAACTAGACCTAATATGATAACCATGAAGTATAGAAAGAGGAATTTTTTTGAGTGTTCATTGCGTTTTTTATTTATTTGTTGTTCTTTTAATAGAAAAAAAGCAAAATTTATCTTTTTTAAACAAATAATCTTATTAACAACTAAAAATGTTCATATATAGGTTAAAAATTGTCTTATTTACATTCTTCATAAACATAAATAGACCTGTCAAATTCTAATCGATAATAGTGGCAAAAGGTGAAAACTAGCACTCGGTGCGGGAGTTCATGCAACTAGCCTCTATTTTAGGACCACCTTAAACCAAGGAGTTGGATCACTGTGTCTTGCGCCCCAACCCATACTGTATGAATTTCCCTTACTTTACTATCAAGTTTTAGGTCCAAAACAAGGTTTTTGAAGACATTATTGGATAATTTGGAACTATAGAATTAACTTTTAATTGAGGACTAACCTATCGAAACTTTTTAAATTAGTTGAAGTAATTTTTTGTAATAAAATTAATTTTAATAAAATCCTTAGCTAATTAATTTTTTTTGAAGATTTTGACCTTTCATACTTCATAGATAAATAACTCAGTTAAATTACATGTAAGTTATACTATAATATAAATAAAGTTTAAACATGCTTCGATGTAACATGTAGCATTTCAATGCTACATGTATTAAAAACAGTTTTAAAAAAATTATGTTAAATTTCTATAACAAAATTTCTTAAAAAATACTAAATTTCTGTAACACTTATTACTCTTAAGTTTTAAAGTATAAATGAAATGAAATTACTTATTCTGATCAAATATTATTTTCATAGGTAACTTTGTTCGAGATCATATGAAAGGTTATATTAAGAAGGAAGATGATTATAGAAAAGCATTAGTCACTCTAGTAAGTAATAGATATTAGTAGTCAATTTTAAATTCCTTTTGACTTTTCTTTTCCTAAGTTTGTGTCTGTATCTTTTATCGTCATAGCTTCCAGGGTATTTATGCTTGAGTTAAAACTTGGGACAAAAATTATTATTAAGGCCTAGTTGTGCTATCCAGAAATTATTTTTTTATAATGAAACAATGACTCAACAAAAATTCATAAAATGCAGACACTTTTTTTTAACAATTTGAGATTTAGCATGCGTTTCAAGTTAAAGAACTTTGAAGCTATTGGTACAGAAATATATATATATATATATATATATATATATATATATAATATATATATATATATATATATATATATAATATTTTTTTTATAGATCAAAAGTATTGTTTACAGAAATAAAAAAAAGCTTGTTTTATTATTGTTATTACAGAAGGGAAAAGAAATATTTAAATTTCCTGACATAACAGCTGAGAGAGAAGAAACCCAAGATAAGGAGTACAAAGACTTGAAAGAACAAACTAAACAGTCGTATGAACAGTTTCAGAAGAGAACTGAAAAGAGACCAGGCTTACCTGGATGGTTTAATTTTTAATGTACTTTAATTTTAGTCTTTTGTATATAATATAATTTAGTTGTTGTTTCGTATTTTTTTTAATCACAAAAATTTCTTTATTGGCCAATGTATAAAAAAGTTATTTTGTGTAAACCAGAACAATTTGTTTCATATTTATTTTGATACACAATTCAAGACTTTCTTTTAGTTGATTGTCTGTGACAAAAAGGAGATATTTTTGTTAATCAATTGAGTAACAAAACCTAAGTAACAGCCTCTATACCTTATAGAGGCTGAGATAAAAATGTAAAGCTTTAAGGAGTTTTGATATTTATTTTAAAATCACAAATAGATGCATC
This sequence comes from Microvelia longipes, assembly GCA_018340805.1. Lineage (NCBI taxonomy): Eukaryota > Metazoa > Arthropoda > Insecta > Hemiptera > Veliidae > Microvelia > Microvelia longipes. The sequence continues at coordinate 13,008,654 of JACMZG010001870.1, read as the reverse complement.
ATATTATGATATCATGAGATTATATTATTTAAAATGCAAGAATCTTCTCACTGCCGACTATTTACTTTAGTTTCCGATATTTGTCATTTTGAGGGAATCAACCTTTCTTTACAATCTGTTTACACTCTCAAAACTCTGTACAAAACATAACTGTGAATAATATCTTTAGAAATCCATCATTATCTTGCTTTGGTCATCAATTAACGGATTCCTGTGGCTGACTTGTAATACCTTATATTATTTTTGTATGCTGATGGAAAAATGACTATATGTACTTTATAAACAATAATTTATTTAAAACTTAACCTAAATACAAAAGTAAAAATATATTACATGAAATAAGTACAAAAAAGTAGATAGTACCAGTTGAGTTATGAACTACCTAAATAATATTAGAGAAGATATAAGAAAATTATGTTAACTTAATAACTCTATTGAGACCGTTTTTATTGCTTTTTCTCATACCAAATCAATTACAACAGAATAAACCCTTAAAATTGGTTAACCTCTTCTCTAACTATTATTTAATTTTTGAATAAATAAATAAATATATAATATATATATATATATATATATATATATATATATATATATATTATATATATATATATATATATATTATATATTATACATTAATTAAGGTATTTCATACCTCACCTGAATATATAATTTATATAATTTCATTCATTTACCCCTCAAAAAATTAAGGGTTATTTTCCCAACAAACCTAAGCTTGTTGGAAAAATTAATAGCTTGCTGATTAAGACAATTACCATCACTCATGTCGGCGGCAAGATTGGTTTATAAATCCTGAGTATTCCACAACTGTAGAGTGTTGTCAACACCAATGGCAATGTAAGGTAACGTCACATGGCAAGATATGTTAGATACCAACTAAAAAAAAAAGTATACAAAAGTCACAGAATAGTTTATTCTTTATCAATAGGCATGTAGAAAATCGCTTATAACAAAATTTGTTGTTTCAACCAAGATTTTGTGATAATTGCTCATTTAAAACACTATTTTATTTTTTTAAACTTGTTTTTAATATACTTTGTTTAATATCACAATAAAATACAACAAATCAGATGTTTTTAAGGAAATATCCTATCACCAGTGTTATAAACTAATAAATCCCATTATTAGTTTATTTATACACTGATCACTGATGATGGAGTAATTCCCGTAACACGCTGATTAACTGTATTTTATTTTGATATTAGACAAACAATTTTTTAAAATAAATTATAGTGTTCTATTTATTACATAAAATAAATTATGCTCAAATACTGAATAAATTTGAAATTATACGCCTTTTAGCATATTTTTAAAGGAAAATAAGGTAGGGGTCATGGAGGGAATATTATGTTGTGACGCAGTCCACATTTAATTATGAAAATTAGTCATGTTATTTTTCTTATATTTGCCGCTAATAAAAATTCTAATTATCAAAGTCATCCATCTGAGTCTTTTATACCACAGCAATTCTTCTTTATTGAGTAAGAGAATCTTTCTTTCTAGATACTCCTAAAACTTGTATATAATAATTTATTATAGACTATCAAAATTAATCAAGTTTTCGGAAGCTCAAAGAATATATTTATTTTGATCTAGGTATCTAATTATAAAAGAAATCTATTTCAAAGATAAAACCTGAAAGTTTGTATAAAGTCTCATCATGCTCTATTAAAAGTTATATTTACACAATAAGTTTTGAGCTCTATCTCCCAGCATATGTAGCTCTAACCTCCTCCTACCATTCAGACACTAATCATCTGTTTTTGTTGGAGTACCCCCCCCCCCTGTCGTTAATAAATCTTGACTAAGCAGCAGATCGTGAATGTACGTGTTTTATATTCTATAAGAAAAAGTTAACTGATATGTAAGTCAATATTTTGCTTAGGTTCTAAAAATAGAAAAATCAATTAAATGCAATCATTGTTGTATCAAACTCATATTGATATAAATAAATTATAATATATTATAAGTTCAAGGACTTTTCAAAACTTATTTGTTTTAAAATAAACAATTAAATTTTAAGAATTCAAAAATGGAGCGCTAGATGAGTTTATCATAATCAGAGTGATAAAATAAGTCTCTCAACTGATGCCAATAATTTATGTAAAATAAAACATAACCGGCTTTCAACCAACTAAAGATTATCATCAGTGCCGGTGAAGTGTTTTGGAAGCTAGGTTTTGAGTCTTTTCTTACTGTTGACTCATAACAGTGACATATATGAGTCTTATAACAGTCAACAGTAAGAAAAGACTGAAAACCTAGCTTCCTAACATCTCACTAGCACTGATGATGACCTTTAGTTGGTTGAAAGCCAGTTATGCTTTGTTTTAAATAAATTATTGACATCAGGGGAGAGACTTATTTTATTACTCTAATTGAATTTTTGTTTAAAACTCCCCTGAAAACCTATAATAACCAATAAACTAATAACCTATAAACTATATCTTGTTAAAACAGATTGTCCAAATCTATATGGGAGATAAAAAATTGTACATTATTCATTAAAAAGATAAAGCATTTATTTTATATGATCTTTGACGTGTTATAACTAATTTAACTTATAAACAATAATATTATTATTATTGATTTACATATCTGACAACTATTTCCTACAAGCTAATGAACTAAAATAATAAAATACTTTACCTTGAATGAAGTTATTGGTTTAGTGTTAGCCTTGTTTACAAGAGTCCGTTTGAGAGTATTATCAGGAGAACCAATAGAAAATATTTTAATATTTACACCAGGTATAAAACAAACATGTCTTCCACCCTGTGGGTGAATTATACTACAACTCTGAGCAACACTGAAAAATATTAATAACGAAATGATTTTCTGTAAGCATTCAATTAACATTTCGAAGAACTACTTGAATCAAGTTTTTAACTTTACAGTTGGACGTTTAAAATAGAAATATAAGATAATAATATTTTTTGAAAGCTTACTGCAACTTTAAATGTTTTTTTTATTAAAATAGAATTTATTAAGATGTAAAGCTACAGTTTATAAAAACATCTTGATTTTGACAAAGTCAAACAATAATTCGGTTAATATAGGAAGTAAAACTATAATAACCGTAATTTCTATTCTGTTATTTCTTCATAGAAACTTATTTTACTGTTTTAATATGCAGGTTATTTTAATAATTACTTTATTCACAAGTATAATAATAAAAAAGAAACACAACAATCATTTCTTTAACATATTTACTCCCAAGTAGCCCACAAAGCACAGCCTGAGCATGGGGGTGTTTGTAACTTAAAAAAAAACTTCAAAAACAAGGAACACAAAAATTCAGGTACGGGGTACCTTGGAACTTTTCCTTATCACATCAGATTAGGCTAAACTCATCCTCACAATTCAAACTCGCTTCGCTCATCCTCAGATAGGAAATACATTAATTTTATTTCCAGAGGAGTCACCCATCTAGGCACTGACCTCGTTCAATGCTGCTTAACTTGATGATCCCACAAAAACCATAGACATACTTGCCATATTGAAATGAAACTTGGTATACTTATTTATTAGAATATTTTTGTATCAAATTCTAACTTAATCAGATTATTTCTCAATTTTAAATTTAAAAAAATATGTACTAGTCATTCAATGAAAAGTGAACTAATGCTGATAATGAGATGAAACTTAGCACATATGTTGGTATTATATGTGACTAAATGGGTGCCAAATTATAAAACAATCAATAAATGTTGTGTTAATGACGTCATAAAAAAATTATTTTCCGGATACCACAATCAGACATAAAGAGTGACTTTTGTACCAAGTTTTAACTTTCTCACATTAACACGGAGGAATACAATGATAACAGACACACACCTTTAAAAATACCTAAAATGGATAATTAAGGTGACAACTAGGTTTTACAAAACTTTTCCTATATACCTATGGTATAAGTGAGAAAAAGTATACGTTAAAAAGATGTTGATCTAAGCCTTTTTCCAGATGCATTGTTAATCCTTAACAAATAACAATCCCGATTCCTTAGCCTATGAATTAAGATTTTATGCTGGTAAATTATAAAAATGAGTCTAATTACCTAGGCGAACTAGTATTCCAGACAACCAATGCGTGTCCACACAGAGCTGCAATGTACCCATGCCCAGATTGTGTAGACAGCCAGTCTATTGTTGTTAAGTTACCAATATCAGACTGAAAGCTAAGCAGTGCAACACCTCTAGTAACATTGTACATCCGTACAGTGCCTAGTTTCTCACCTACCACTAGCAAACCTGGGTTCGTTTTATGCCAAATTACACTAACACCTAATGTAAATAACATAAAAAATAAACAAAAGTTAATGAATACAAACCACAGCTTTATATGGAGATCAATAGATCTAGTTTACACGCAGCTTCTGTTAGATCTGAAGTCAATGACTCAAAATACCTTTAACCAGTTATTAATGACTGTTTTAACATCACAAAGCCTTTTCCTTAAATTTAGTGAAGAAACTTTAATAACAGAAAAGGAACCTTACCAAAGCTTATTATAAGTAACCTTATTTTTTTATGCTTAAACCCATAGATTTAAGCTAAATAGATTTTAGTTTTTTATTATTGTTTAGATGAAATTGACAACAATAAAAAAATGTATTATTGAGCTAAGGTTATTTGAAGGTATATCTTATTCAGATATAAATCTGACTATAACATATCCATCTGCACGAGGTCTATCATTAAAATTAAACTTAAATACAAACCAAATGATAAAAGATGAAAGGTGTTTGATAATTTATAATCTTCTTTAACATCCCATATTTTGCACGTGAGATCATCACTAACTGATGCTAAATAATCTCCTGATGGCTCATAGGCAACATCGTTTACATAGTTTGAATGTCCAAATAATATCTGCAATCATATCACAGCAAAGTTTTTTAATTTATTAATGATAATAATACGGTTATTGGTATAGAGACAAGTGTCATTTACAAAGGGGGCTGATATAAAAATTATAATTCCCTGTTTATAAAATTTAAAACAATTTAACTAAACTATTCTTTATGAAAGAAACAAAAAATCAGGTACTGGGTACCATCTTTACTGATATGGGTAAACCATATCCCAAAAAAAGAATTAATTTCTAAAATAAAACTATTAAAATTGAATTAAACGAGTGAACAATTTAAAAATTAGTAAAGGTCTAATCATAAATATTTTTACTTTTCCTCATGTATCCCAACCACAAGGCTTACTAGCCTCCCCACCCTATTACTACTCAAACAGAAACCAATTTGTTTGTCATTAAAAATTGGTTATTTTGATAGAAATTTCATTGGCCTAAATAATTTACTATGAATTTATTTTCCTACTAATCCATACAAATCATACAAAAACAATGACAAACCTTATCACTGTATTCATCAGTAATATTAGTGGTAAATATTTGAATGCCGGAATTATTAGTTCTGGTACAAGCAAATGTAACACAGTAGGGAGCTGTGGTGAGGGAACTATCCGGACACCACCCTATCCTGTAGATCTCATCCATGGTGTTGAGTTTCTGAAGTAACTTACAATAAACAGGCTGATCCACCACTGGACATTTCTCTTCTTCCTGCCAATTTATGTAAAAGTAATTGAAACATAAATGATTAAATATCAGGGGACTGTGGGATCTAGGGTTAGAGATAGGAGGTTGTACCCACAGGGACATTTAGTCAGCATGTTAAATACTATATCTTTATTTAGACTTGTTATCAAAGTAAGCCTTAAATGGCAGGTAACTAATTAACTAGGTAAATTATAATAACTAATTAAACTAGAAAATTATTAATAATTGTGTCACAAGAAGAAAGATATTATACAACCATATAGAAGAAATGGTTTGCGATAAATAATTTTTTTCTCATTCCATAAAAACCCAATCCAGTTCAAATTCCTCTCATGACAAAAAGTTCAATTTAACTACAATCTTGATACACTGTAAAGTAAATTAAATGCTTATTGCTGGAATAGGCACCAAAGTGAGACGTTTTGCAGAAGTATGAAGGAATAATTATTGAGAAGAAAGAAAAGGTTGGAAGTGTTTTGCTTTATCTTTGAATTTCACATTTATAAATAGTCATATACTTAGAAAACCCTTTTTACTAGGTGGGGGGAGGTCCCTGTATCAAGAAGCCTAAACTGATTTGTATTGTGTTTGTTAAACCCAAAACAGCAAACTGGTTGCCAAAAATTTGCAGTGAATCCCATCACTGGATGTTGCTCAGAAAATCAACCCTAGTGGACAAACATTTTTGCTAATGACACCAGCCGACTTCAACAGCTCAAAATGTGGTCTAAATTCAAATTATGATTTTATTCCACAAACTGTTTTTACTGAAATTGTGCAGTACACATTATTTGTATTAATTAGAGCCATGGCTCTTGAGGGGGATGAGAACCTTTATTTCTTCCCATATAGTGGAATAGAATCAACAAGTATGTTAACTTGTTGATTTTATTAACACATATTTCAGACTGCCAAAACATGTAACAATGTAAGTATACAGCCACAAGGGCTGCATTTGTCACAAGACACATGCAGCAAGTACAGCAACTTGTCAACTACAGGAGCATGTCAAGTTGCTATAGAGGATGTTATGCAAATGACATGTTGCTTGTCATTTATGCAGGTAACCTGCATATTTTTCAACAACATGACTTTCTGTCTTAAAAAAATTATGTAAGACAGATATTCGTGCAGAACAATAACAAGATTATTTTTAGGCAGAAATAAAACAACACAAAGGGTTTGTTCACACTATAGTAGAATAGAAAGGTTATCCGTTAAATACGTTCATCTCTAAAGGTACATACAGCTTATCGGGGGATCCATTTAGATTCCATCTCCCTAGTTCTAGCGTATGCGATCGGATCCCCTCCGCATGGTTCATACAGCTAATATTACCGTATTGAGAGATCGTATTCTATACGGTCCGTGGATCTAGAAGTGTGTGTGAACGTACTAAATGAAAGGCAACATGACATTGGCGTAACCTCATCTACGATTACATTAATCGGTAAAAGTAGGCCTGGCAGCTAAAATTTGTTTTTTAAACATTTGCAGTCGTATTGACAGCCCGAATTGTAGTCACATGTTGCTACTACTTATCATCTAAATACTATGTATCTGCGGCACCTGAACACATATAATTTAAAGTAAATGTAACAATTTTTAAAAGAATAATACTCACCCTAAACGTAAGACTAACTATAGCTATTTCTTTCTTAAAAACAATAACAGCTAAATCATGTGTTTCAACAAAAGGAGACAAGGCAACGTGAAGGATTTGCTCAGAAAATTTTACAATTATTGGCTTTCCTGTTTCTTCCTTCTTGTTTAGTAGTAATGAAGAATTTATTCCTCCAAATGACTGACTCATACTGTTAATCGCCATAGATAACTAAGTATTATTATTCTATCGTCGAAAAACACAAATTTATAACGATTTATTACATAAATTGCGAATAAATTCAAAACATAAACAAAAGAAGAATGAGCTCTTAATTCTTCTTTAACTTCTTTTTTCTCAAATAAAATTTCCCTAAACGCGGTTTTATATAAAAACAAATACCCCTAAATATACGTCCCTAAAAACCCCCAGAGTTGGCAATACTTATTTGCGCCAGATAGTTCGATTTAAAGTTTTATTTTGTATTTGTATTTCTTTATCTTTTTTATGTCAATGACTTACTTGAAAGAGACCAACATCTTACAAGACATGGTCTCCATTTAAATACTAGAGGCAAACAAGAAGTTGTTGATTTGTGGATTAAAAGTATTAAATTAAAATGTAAAAATCTTGAAACTCAAAACGTCAGTAAAGTAACTGTCAGTCAGCTATCATCTAGTTTTTTTGTAAATAAAAATAAAGTTAAGAATAAACAGTCTTCAGTTGCTAAAAAAGTAAATAAAAAATATTTTAATTTAAGCATGAACGAAAAAGAATCATCTCTTCATCAGAAAAAGGAAAGTAATTTTTTAAAGCAAAAAAGACGGAGTCTTTAAATAAGACACAACTGCTATTAAAATACTTAATCAAAACATTCAAGGTTTAAAAATAAAACTGAAAGGTTAGAGGTAGTGTGTGGAAAATGATATTGACTTGATCTGTTTAACTGAACACTGGTTAAAAGATGTGAGATACAGTGCACTCCTATCAGGGTTACCAGTTAGCATCCTGGTACTCCAGGCCTAACAGAATCAGAGGGGGTTCTGGTATTTGGATAAAAAATAACTTATCTGGTATTAAATTTAAACAGAGGTCAGACTTAGAATTAATGAGTTTAGAATTTTCAATGGAAGTTTCAGCTGTGGAATTAATTTCTCAGAATAAAAAGCATAACAAATGTATTGTTTTATCTATTTATAGGTCAGAAAATGGAAATTTCCAATTGTTTATTGAGCAATTAGAAAAACTACTATTAAAAATAATTTCAAAAAATAAAACTAGAATAATACTGACTGGAGACCTGAATGCTGATCTCTTAGTAAGAAAAAAAAAACAATTAGAAATAAAAAATGTTTTAAAACAATGTGGCCTAAAAGTAATGTGTAAAGAAGCTACTAGAATCACTAAAAGTACAGCAACTAGTATAGATTATGTAGCTAGCAATATTAACACAAACCACATTAATGTCAATGTTTATGAAACTGGATTATCTGATCATTGTGCTCAGATAGCTCAAATTAATTCTATCACTAAGACTAAATCTTTAAAGAAATATTACCATACTAGGCTTATTGATAAAGAGAATTTGAATCAATTAAAGTTAATTTTATCAAATACTACCTGGGAAATAAATCCTTCTGAGCATCTAAATGTAGCTTTTGCTAGTTTTCACCGCTCTCTGTTACGAGTAATTGATAGTGTTATGCCAGTTAAAAGAATCAAGCTTTGTGATTCAAAGCCAAAAAAAGTTGTTACCAAAGGTTTGTCCATTTCTTATATGAGGTTGAGGATGTTGCATAATGAAAAAAAGGTCAATCCACGTCTTGTAAATTATTATAAAAATTACAAAAAAATCTATAAAAAAGTTTTAAAACTAGCAAATAAAAAAATGGTTCAAGGTAAAATAAAGGAAAAAGTAGATAACAATGTAAATTCAAACAAAGCTCTGTGGGATATAGTAAAAGAAGATAAAAATGGAGGAATTAATAAAAACTGGAAAACTATAGAAAAACTTATAATAGATAAAAAATGTATTAATAATAAAAAAGAAATTGCCAAATGCTTTAATCAGTATTATTCTCAACTACCCGACGTAACTATAAAAAATGTACAACCTAAAGTCAATACTGAATATTTTAAAAAGTTACTAAAGCATGAAAAATCTATATTTTTACATCTGTATTCTGAAACTGATATTTTAAAAATTATTAGCAACTTGAAAAAATCGACTAGTTTTGATGCTTACTATATAAATAATAACCTAGTGAAATCTATAGGTCAAAATATTGTTGGTCCTTTAACTTATTTTATTAATGAAATGTTAATATCAGGTATCTTTCCTGATGTCTTAAAAATTGCAAAACTCAATCCTATTTATAAAAAGGATGATCCAGAAAATATGAGTAACTATCGGCCAGTTTCAATTCTTCCTATTTTATCAAAAATATTTGAAAGAGCCATTCACAACAGATTGTACAATTTTTTAGAAAAAACAAGTTAATATCCGATTGCCAGTATGGCTATCGTAAGAAGTTATCTACAATACATGCTGTAAATAACTTAACAAACAAAATATATAATAACTTAGATGAAAAGCTTCAGACGATAGCAATCATGATTGATATGTCTAAAGCTTTTGATCTTGTTGATCATAAAATCCTGCTAGTCAAGTTAAATTCATTAGGTATAAGGGGAGTTGCGCTAGAATTAATAAAATCTTATCTTCAAAACTGCAAAAGATTTACCTTAATTAGAGATGAAAGAGGAGATGAGCATCGCTCTGATACTGCTCTCATTACAAGAGGGGTGCCTCAAGGCTCTATTTTAGGGCCTCTTTTATTCTTAGCCTTTGTTAATGATCTGCCTGAATTTGTTTCGGCAGATAATATATTTATGTACGCAGATGACATTACACTGCTCTATCAATCAAATAACGTAGAGAGTATGAATGAAAAAATAAATAGATCATTAGCTCAATTGGAAAATTGGGTGCTAAATAACAAACTAGTTGTAAATGAAAAGAAAACAGAATTTTTAGTCTTAAATAATAAAAAATCAGCTTTTAGTAGAATAAATTTTAATTTTTATTTTAATGGAAAGAAAATAAATAGAGCAACCAACATAAAGCTACTGGGTGTTCACTTAGAAGAGTCCTTAATTTGGAAAACCAAATAAAAAGAATTAATAAATCATTAAATAAAAGCCTTTATCTCATAAGATATCTGAGAAATTATTTAAATGATGATCAGTTAAAATCAGTTTACTACGGAGTTGTCCAATCAAAGTTGTATGGCTTGGTAATGTGGGAAATTCAAATTTAGCAAAGTCATCATTTATTATACAAAAAAAGATAATAAGCGATGAATTACGCCAAGCCACCAGTTCATGTAAACCACTGTTCGATAAAATGAATATACTGACTCTACCAGCTTTATACGTTCTTGAAAATCTTAAAATTCATTTATAGAAATAAAGGTGAACTGATAAAATTTAATCTAAGTCATAAATATAAATAGATTTAAGAATAATATTAAATAAACAAACATAAAAGTAATTACTATCAAAAAAGTAGTGTTTATAATGGTATAAAGTTATTTAATAAATTGCCAGAAAATTTGAAAGAAATAGATGATTACAAAGAATTTATTAAACAATGCAAGGTACTGTTATCCCTTTCTCCGCTGTACAGTTACAACAATTTGCTCCTTGAATAAATTATTTGTAAGGAAAATGTTTTTAAATTCAAATATGACAAAAAATACTGAGGTAATATGTAATTTAGATATAGTTGACATATGCTTGAATACTTTTTTTGTATTTAATAAAGAATTTTATTTATTTTTTATTTATTTATTTATTTTATTTATTTATTTATTTATTTTTTATTTATTTATATTATGAGTATTCAGCATATTCACATTGGCTTTGTTCGTTTCTTTTTCAGCAATAAATAAGAGTATTCAACTCTTAATGTTTATTATTCAGGCCAGGGAGACATTATAAAACTTACTTATATTTTTTCATAAGGATAACATATATACCACTTGAATCTAGTATTAGCGATTCGCACTTTGGTCAATTTCCAACGTGATAACGTAATCTGTAGAGTTCTAAAAACTGCATGTCAATGCTGCCCTGTCCTACTTGTAATATTGTAAATATCGTAGCCTGTCAACCTGCAAGATATAATGCTAGAAGAGGATATTTAAGTATGTGAGATGCATTAACGATACTAAAGGGATCTAGAGGGGCTAAAGCCCCCCTTGTTTAGAATTAGCCCCCTCCTCAAAAAACATACTGCCTTTTTAGCTACAATTAATTTATTTCTCTTACTTCTAGGTTTATTTAGGAACTAAAGTTTATAAATCATCATAATAATATATATCATATTATATACAATATAATATAATATAATCAAATAACAATAAAAATCAACAAATAATAACTAACAAATAATATAAATATATATAGTAAGGAAGCTGAAGCCCCCCACCCCCTAACATTTTTAACAAGTAATTGAAACGTTTAGGTTCAATTATTTCTGCTTTACAGTTACGATAGTGTATTTTTAGTGTCAATTGACTGTTCTTAAGGAAGCGTTAGCATACTCTGTGGTCTGATCTATAGTATATATTTAAACAGCATGCGTTTCTAAAAGTAATCTTATATCAATTTAAAAAGATCACGTCCGCGGTTTCATTATCTGTGACGTCAGAAACACAAATTGAATTTCTAAGCGAAGAACGAGCGTGTTTATTGATTTTAATCAGAAATTATTGTGATATCAATTAAATTAATGAAGACTTCAGTCCTTTTTTTATTAAAATTTTTTGAAAATAAAATTATTGTGTAGAAAATTTTACTTAAATACTTTTTTAGCAAATCTTATCGACCTTTCATTTTTAATATGCATACCTGTAGAAGTCATGGATGAGTAGTTACTTTAAAAAAAGATTTATAAATTAAAAGATAGGATAAGACTATCTATATTATAGATAAATAAGGTTCTCTATTTCGAGCGAATTTATTTTAAATGAATTTGCGCATTTGATGGCGAAGTCCCAAAGTAGAACTTTGAATATGATATAGGTCATAGAGTAATCAAAGATTATGTAGTATACCACATAATACATGGTATACTAATAATAATAATAATAATAATAATAATATATAGTTTATTTGTAGTAAACATATACATTATTACAAAACGTTGTAAAAATCACTTATATAATAATAGTAATATACTTAAAAGTAAAAAAGAGTTAATCACAGTCAAAAAGATTTAAATCTAACATAAAATAAAACGCAACATTAACAATAAATACCTAATTTAAAAAACTCATCTACACTATAACAAGGGTTTAAAAGCAAAAATTCTTTAATTCTATCACAGTATGCGTTTGTATCTAATTCTTTGGTTCTCTTATTTAGTAAGTTATACATTCTTATACCTAAATTACTGAAACCAGTCTTGGACTTGCTTAACCTATGAGAGGTAAGTACTAAATTATCCTTATATCTAGTATTATGACAATGTACACTTTCAAACTTAACAAACTTATAACAATTAACATGGACATACTTAAGACACTGATAAATAAATAAATTATACTACATAATCTTTGAGAGTAATATAGCTAAAACTATCTGGGGTTTTGTGGGGACGCAGTCGTGTCCGTAAATATTTCTAAATCCTTTTAAAAAAATCTAGAATTAATTTAGTAACACGTTACTACTTGTTACTATTACTTCTTATGCCTATGCAGTAACAATATCAATAACAATAATCTAGCTTTTTCCTAAAGGCTGTCACGTGTCCCCTCCGTTGACAAAGAAAAATAACAATAACAAAAAAATGTTAAAACGAGTAATGTTATGTCACTGTTTAGGCATAAAAAATAGCAATACTGTATAAAGCATAAACCGATTGCCTAGCATATCTCTATCACTGTTCTGGAACCAGCGCAAAAAAGTCGCTGAGAAAAAACTATTGTTTCGTTCTGTTTTCCTGGCAATGGTCCCAATTTAATCAGATTATAAGTTCGAGAACCTCATAAAACTACACCTACGTTCCTGAGTATTCAATTTTTTAAATTTATGAAAATTTAATCTCTGGACAAATAGAATTAATAAGGACTGTTATAACTGGGATCCTTGGTGCCAACGTCCACATCACTCCATGTAATGTAAATTTAGTATTTATGAATACGAAATGCTAATGCGAATTTTATTTTTCCTCATTATTCAATGGTGTGACATATATATATATTTGCAAATAATGCCTGTGTAACGTATTTTTGAAATAAACAAGATAATATAGAGAAAAAAGCTGAATATATTATTCATTTGAATTCGCTTCCATGGTAAAAGGTCCACGACGGAAATAATGATACTTTGTATTTCTCCAACTAAAGATACTGCAATTTTGTACAGATAATTTTGTTATATTTATAAGAGAACGTGATCAGGATATTTTTCCAATGATTCAAAAAGTAACCTATAGGGCCTCTTTAGTAATAATACCTTTATGTTTTATCGTATTTTCGTACATTAATACATAGACTAGAGGGGGTATAGCCTATCTCAAACCAATTGAGAGGCCTGAAACATCATTTTGGAGCTCTGAGGGGCTCTGTGTAACCTCATTGAAACCTTCTCTAAGTGTAAGTTAAGGTTATAACAAATCAATCGTTGTCGGCTTTTTCCGCATTATTAAGGGGTTTGTTTCCTATTATAATCGTTGAACTATAAAGCTTACTGCATTTTTAATGTTTGTTTCATCATATTAAAAGTAATAAAACCAAAACGGAAATCATTACTCATGGGTGTTCAGGTTACTTTTTTGACGTTTCAAAATTTAACCGTTAGGGCCTCCTCTAGTAATTATAGCTCTATGGGATAAATAGTAATTTATCAGCTTCTTAAAACCTTAGTAGTAAGCGACATGAGTGGAATAAAATCCCGGGTAATTCTGTTCCGATCAAGAATCTAAAATAAAGGGAATGACACGATAGGGAACTTTTCTGACCCTCTGGACGTAGTATGAAATAGAGAAGTAGGAGTAAATATACCAGAAACTTAGTAGCAGTTCGTACCAAGTGTAAGCAGTTTGTTTTTGACATATGTTTTGCAATGGATTTTTTCTATTTTTTCCCTCAGCGGGGTCACTTTTTTACATGGCCAATGGACTATACGGACTTAACGCGTAATCCCCTTTATTCAAGATCATTGGTTTCAATCTCAAGGGAAGGGAGAACATAAATAGCGATAATATACCAAAGATATATGTAATTCAGTTATTCTAAAATCGAACATATATGACTTGATGTTGAATTTAAATTAGCCTAGATCCAATAGCACAAAAATAAATTTACTTAACCAATAACTTTACTTAAGATTTACTATAGTATGCCCCGATGTACCTTTCATATTTGAGGTATGAAACCTTTCATAGTTGAGATAAAAGTAATGAGATAAAATTCAAATAGAGATGAGAAGATATCCCTGAACTTATGACATATAACAGATAAAAATATCTCCCAACTCTACCCATTGCAGCCATAGTTTATTTTTGACCTGATATAACCCTTACTAACAATTTACGCCAAAACATTTTCATTCATCGTTACTAATCTAAACACAATAATTTTTATCTATTCGACTAATTTCGAACACCGTTCATTTATAAAATTCATGTAGTAGGTAGTAGAGCACCTGGACTCCATCGGCTGCTAATTTTGTCATCAGCCTGCTGGAAAGAGTACTCACAGGAAAAAGTGTTGGCCCATGGAGCAAATAATTTGTTTCACTTTATTAGGCACTAATTCGTAGATTAATAAAATGATAACTTGCCTCATGGCGAGTGGAGAGAGCCAAAGAAATAATGTTTTATGTTTTCCCTTACTTTAGTCCCCAAAGTACGAAATTTCTCCCACGTTTGAAATTCAATGCGTTGGGGGAGGGGGGTTTAAACTCCTATTCCTCCAATAATACCAACAGTTTGGTATGAACAGGCCTGACCCATGAGGTACTTTCTGTGGGTGAAGGAATCTTAATTTTTGAACTCTGATGCATTTTCATGTCGAGTTTTCAAAAGGTGGTCTTCCCTAAAGTGCTTGTATATCAATCTAGTCTTCCCTTACCCCTTCCTCTCGAATACCCCAGGAAGAATACGCAAGGATGAGCTTAGCGATTCCGATGTGTTTTAGTTTGAATATTTATATTAATTTACAAACATGCAAATCAGCTAAAGCTGTGGTTACAAATAAATATACTTATTGAGTTCTAAATAGAATTGATCCTTGGGTTATAACTAATTTATGAACCTTGCCATTGGCACCTCAAACGAAGGACATATTATAATAATTTTGTCTCAATAGATTTATATTCATGACGTCACCATTTTTAATAAAGCATATATTCTTTATTCATCCCTCATTAATTAAAAGCAGAATTCATCTTTAAATAGATTTAGATAAAAATATATTTATTATCCAACATTGCTGCAATTTAAATTAGGTACTTGTTGAATATTTCACCTCAATTCTATTCAAATTTTGTACAAAGATGGATCCGACGCTTTAAATGTCAAAAGTTCAAAACTTAGCAACTTAAAGACTGCTGCCATCTCTTCAGATTATGGTTCATGTTCTGCTATTTGGTGATTACAACCTACCTTCTGCTGACTGGTCCGACACTACCTCTACTCTCAACTCACCTGAAGCTCAACACGTTTTGAATTCTTTTTCCTTTCACTCTCTGTATCAAGTCAATAAAATCTCTAACAGTAACAACCGCACTCTTGACTTGGTTTTCTCTTCATGTGATGACAATATTATAAATGAAGTTTTGGACCCCTTGCTCAAATTGGATTCTCATCACCCCCCTCTATTATTAGAATTAGATTTACATTTAGAAAATAAGTATTTAGACTGTGTGCAATCTTACCAAAATTTTAAAAATTGTGATTTAGAGAAATTATTTTTAGATTTAAGTAATGTAAACTGGTCTCATATTATTGATAATACAAATGTAAATACTGCCTTTTCTACTTTTCTAAATTTCTTAAGTTCCTCTATATCTAGTCTTACTCCTACTACTAACTATTGTACTCACTCTTCTTTCCCTAAATGGACTTCATCCAAACTTCGTCAACTTATTCTTTATAAACGTGCCCTGCACCGTCGCTATAAATTAACTCTCTTGTACAGTGATTATCTTCTTTTCTCTTCTGTTCGATCTCAGTGTAAATCTTTATCTAAATCCTGTTATTCCCAATATATTAAAGATATTGAATCTTCTATTCCTAGCAATATTAAAAACTTCTGGAACTATGTAAATTCCCTAAGGAAATCTTCATCTCTTCCAGACTCTATTCATCTTAATGACTCCTCAGGTAACTGCCCTCAAAGTATTTGTAACATTTTCGCTGATCATTTTTCTAGTGTTTTCTCTGATCCAATAACTCCTACTGTTAATAGGGTTCCAAATATGTCTTCTTCGGTTCTTTTATCTTCTCTTTCAATCTCTTATGACTCTGTCCTCTCAAAACTTCAAAATTTAAAGTCTGACAAAGGTCCAGGACCTGATAATATCCCTCCATCTATTCTTAAACATTGTGCTTCAATTCTTGCGAATCCTCTTCACTCCTTATTTAACCTCTCTCTTTCTTGTGGTGTGTTTCCTGACTGTTTAAAAACCAGCTACGTCGTTCCTATTTTTAAATCTGGCGACAAATCTTCAGCGCAAAACTATCGTCCTATTGCTCTTCTTCCTATTGTTGGTAAAATATTTGAGTCTCTAGTAACTGATGCAATATTCCCCACTCTATCTTCTCTCATTATTCCTCAACAACATGGTTTTCTTACTGGTCACTCTACTGTAACGAATCTTCTTTGTTATCAACACTATATTCTTCAAGCTTTTGATGAATTTCTTCAGGTCGACGCGGTTCATACTGATCTCTCCAAAGCTTTTGATTCATTAAATATCCCTCTTCTTATTCTAAAATTAAAAGCTCATGGTATTGGTGGTCTTCTTCTTTCCTGGTTAGAATCTTATCTTATTGGTCGAAAACAAATTGTTAAATTAAAATCATTTCTTTCCTACTCTTTTCCTACTTCTACTGGAGTCCCTCAAGGCTCTCATCTAGGTCCCCTTCTCTTTATTATTTTTATAAATGATGTGTATTCTATCCTGCCTTCTGTCTTATTCCTTCTTTTTGCAGATGATCTCAAGCTTTACTTCAAAATCAAAACTTTGCTTGATTGCCATAACCTACAAAATTCTTTAAATCTTTTCTCAGACTGGTGCACAGCAAATGGTTTAAAATTAAATATTAAGAAATGTAAAGTTATATCCTTTTATAGAAAGAAGACCCCAATCATGTTTAACTATTCTATCAACAACGAGGCTCTTGAGCGTGTGTCCACAATAAATGACTTAGGTGTTCTCTTCGATCACCAACTTTTTTTCGACCACCATATCCAGCAAATAGTCAATAAATCTTTCAAGCTCTTAGGTTTTATTTATCGCTCTTCCAAAGACTTTCTTCAATTGTTACATTTAAACACCTTTTTGTTTCTCTCGTTCGTCCCAGTCTAGAATACGCTTCCTCTGTCTGGTCTCCTCACCAAACTACGTATAAAGAAAAGTTGGCTTCTGTTTACTTAAAATTTCTTAGGATGTGTTGTTATCGTCTAGGTCTTGATTGTTCTAATACCCCTTATCTTGAGATCCAATCTCTTCTTCATCTCACTCCTCCTTCTGTTTGCCGTTTTTCTCTTGATCTGTCTTTCCTTTATCGTTTAATTAGTTCTCTTGTTGATTGTCCTCTTCTTTCATCTTTAATATCTCATCACGAACCTTACACTATAAATCTTAGAAACCAACAAATTTTCTTCATTCCTTTTCTCCGAACTAATTACCTCTTCAATTCTCCTATATGTCGAATGATGCGTCTAGCAAATTCTATTCCTGACTTAAAATTTACTGTGTCTATTTCTAAATTCAAATCGTTTATGATTTTGAATACAGGTAGCAGGTTCTATGACCATATCAATGCTGAAGATCATAAGAACGGTCCGCATCAGGTTGGGTTCCTTCATTTTGCAAATAAAGGGCGTAAGCTAGACTTCTTGGAGAAATTAGAGATTCTAAGGAGTCAGGAAGCAGTGGGAGAACTTAACCTGAACGTCAGAGGGGAAAGATCACCCCTTCTACTAGCTCTCCTGAAGGTACCGCCCCCGCCTCCAACCAGTCTATCACGGCTCACCGACATCGTTGAGTCGAAAAAAAAGAGGAAGAATGTTACTAATTCTATTTAATTTTTTTTTACGTATATAATGTCTTTCTTTTAGCTGTTTTCTTATAATTATCCCTGGTAATTTCATTTGTTTTTAATTTGTTTATTTAATTTTTATTTTATGTCTTTACTGTATTTTGACTGGATTTTTTATACATTTATACTGTTTTTAATTATTGTTATTTTTACTTATTTGTACAGGCACTGATGATGGCCTCATGTAGGTTGAAAGCGCTTTGAATAAATTAATAGTTTTGTGGAGAGACTCTTTTCTTCGTTCCTTTCAAATCGTTTGTTACTTCTCATCTTCTCTCAGTTCTATAAAGTATACTTTTAATTGTTTTGGTTGCATATGCTATATTATAATTTTAACTTATTTTTAGTTCTCTATTCTTTTACGTGAATTTTATGTTTTTTTTTTGTTTTTTTAATTTTTATTTTATTTATATATTTATATTTCTTTTTATATTATTTAGTATCTTTTATTTTATATTATACAGGGTGACTTACTCTTAATGGGACAAATAAAAATCTTGATTCTATGGACCAGGATGAACAAAAATGTCATGTAAGCATAGGGTCGATTCTCAATAGTTCTCTAGAAAAATCGATATATCGAATTATTCGATACTTTACTATCTAATTCTCTAAAACGATCTACAACTTGAAAACTACTAAAGCTAAAGAGATGCGGTTTTCACTATTCTCAAAGACATTAAATTCCCTTTAAAATGGTATACTTTATGTCGCAATCATCACAATTAAACTTAAATTTATTTGCATTTAAAATAAAAATTTTTATTAGTACTAAAAATGTAAAAAATTTTAAATGCCAAAATCTTCGATATTTGTTCACTCATAGTTGAAACCTAAAATCTTAAAAACAGCCTCATTCCATACCCTTTAAAATGATATAACATAATCTATGGCTTGTATTTACTTTAACCGAGATATTCTTAAAAAACTTGATGTAAGTCGCTTAGATTCTAAATTATTCACTATGTAAACAAAGACATTTACATTTAAATTATTTCAATTTGATTTACAAAAGAAACTTTATTTTATTAGTTATAACTGTATTATTAATTATTCTATGTTGTGTTAGTCATAGAAATAATCAACCCCCTCCCTCCACTCCATATAGCTTAAAAACTTAATTTAAGTCTCTTATAATAAAACAAATGCAACAAAAACATTTCTTGTAGAATTTTGTTAAAAGAATAAAAAGTAATAGGTAAATATTTATACATAATTAAACAATAAATAAATAATTAACTTTTTACTGCAAGGAGAATTAAAAATCATTCTTCATGTAAATCATAAGAGAGATTCAAATCTTCCTCCTTCAACTCTAATACATAGTCTACATCTTCTTAACACTAATTGAGTTGCTTTTTCAATTTGTGCTGCAGTTATTGCAGCTCTTGACTCATGCACTTTTAGCATCAGGTCATCTCGATTTTGTGGGGCTGAATGAAAATTATCCCAATCGCTGGATTGGACGAGAGGGACCAATAGCCTGGCCTCCGAGATCTCCTGATCTTACACCTCTAGATTTTTTTCTCTGGGGCGCAATGAAAGATGAAGTATACAGGCAAGCCTTATACTATAATAAATAAATAATAAAAAAGTTAATTATTTATTTATTGTTTAATTATGTATAAATATTTACCTATTACTTTTTATTCTTTCAACAAAATTCTTCAAGAAATGTTTTTGTTGCATTTGTTTTATTATAAGAGACTTAAATTAAGTTTTTTAAGCTATATGGGAGTGGAGGGAGGGGGTTGATTATTTTCTATGATAACCTAACATAGAATAATTAATAATATAGTTATAACTAATAAAATAAAGTTTATTTTGTAAATCAAATTGAAATAATTTAAATATAAATGTCTTTGTTTTTCATAGTGAATAATTTAGAATCTAAGCGACTTACATCAAGTTTTTTAAGAATATCTCGGTTAAAGTTAAAAACAAGCCATAGATTATGTTATATAATTTTAAAGGGTATGGAATGAGGCTGTTTTTATGATTTTTAGGTTTCAACTATGAGTGAACAAATATCGAAGATTTTGGCATTTAAAATTTTTTACATTTTTAGTACTAATAAAAATTTTTATTTTAAATGCAAATAAATTAAAGTTTAATTGTGATGATTGCGACATAAAGTATACCATTTTAAAGGGAATTTAATGTCCTTGAGAATAGTGAAAACCGCATCTCTTTAGCTTTAGTAGTTTCAAGTTGTAGATCGTTTTAGAGAATAGATAGTAAAGTATCGAATAATTCGATATATCGATTTTCTAGAGAACTATTGAGAATCGACCCTATGCTTACATGACATTTTTTGTTCATCCTGGTCCATAGAATCAAGATTTTTATTTTGTCCCATTAAGAGTAAGTCACCCTATTATCTTTTATGTTATTCTTTTATTTAACGTTTATTATTTGTGTGTATTTTTGCTATCTTTCTCACCATCATAATCACACATTTATCACTATTTCTTTGATGTTATAGCTTTTTTTCTTTTTTCGCCATTTACTTTTCTCCTTTTTGAATGCAATATTTTATTTTTATTTTATAGCCTTGTTAATTTTCCATTTTGATGTTTACTACTAATTTATACTTTAACTTATTTTTTATCTTAATTTTGTAAATTTTTGTATCTTGATTTTGTATATTGGCTCACGCCGTTAACTATAAATAAATAAATAAATTGTTTGATTCAAACTTCTATTTTAATTAAATTTGGTACGCGCTTAAATTTTAGCATCCCGCTTTTCCAGATCTAAGAAAACACGGTTTCTAGACATCATATCAAAACTTAGTACTAAGGAATTTTAGTAACAAAGTCAGTTATTCATGTTTGGCAAGTTCATGTTTCAATAATTACGTATAGGCACTAATTGTTTTATAGAAACCATTTAAATTGTGAGTTTTTATTGAAAGAGGAATAGAGAGTATAACTAGGTGCTCCTATTTTCCTATGTATAGGAACCTAGTTATACTGCCTACATGCTGTTACTATTTACTAGCATAAGGCTAAAAAGTAGTAATAAGTATTAGTTAGTAGTATTAAGCTAGATAGAGGTAGCTCCACTTTTCCACTAAAGACACTTGGTTTCTTAGTTTAAGGCCACGTTTAACTTTTTGGGGAATAAAATAGAGGCTTGATGAACGAAATTTCAAATTAAACTTCTTAAATAGTTTCTCTATATTCGATTTTAGGTTGTTGAAACTTGGCTTAATAGATTCTGAAGACTTTAATCAGAAAACTAATTAAAACTTTAACTTATTTAGTAATATAAATAACTGCTCTGTGGAGTAATCCAATGATAGATAAATAAATAGTGTTCCACTAAATAGTAAATTATAAAATTTACTTAAGAGATTACTTTCTGCCGCATCCGGCCATCATCAGTCATTCTGTAGTGCTAAGAACGATCTCTTTCCAATCTTTATAGTGCACTCTTATTAGAAAGAGATCGTTCCTAGCACTCCAAAGAATGACTGATGATGGCCGGATGCGACAGAAATTTAACTCTCAAGTAAATATTATAATATACTATTTAGTTGAGAGAATATTTACTTAACTTATTTAAATAGACCTGGTTAAAAAATAACCTTCCTATGACGAAATTCTAACCTGGTCTAATCAATTAAATACTTAAACTAAAGTGATTGTTTTCCCCCTCTACACCTTTATGAAATTAGTATTAACAACCTGTAAGTACAGACTCGTTGGCCCCAAGGGAAACAAGATCCTCAACATCCTTATTATCTCGTTATAAAATATATCTTGCTCCACATTCATACAATTAATTATCTTAAGTTTAAGGTTACTCTTAATTATAATCACTTCTGTTATGCTAAATATTACATTGATCAAAGATTCAGTTTCTGTGTAAGATATCTAGGGTGTATTTTACCTTATTAAGTTAATTCGATAATTCCTTTAAATTGGATTACATTTAAAAGGGAGGGATTTTTATATTTTATTTTATAATTATTGTAATTTGGGGGTGGTTAGAGGGAGCGGGAGGTGGTTTTTATGAATTTATGATAGTTAGTTCTTAGGCATGGACTTCGTTCAATACTAATGCAGATAATCTTACAATTTTTGAGTCCAGGATATATGGCGTGCAACCCAAACACACACTTAAAGACCTTTTAAGAAGAAAATATTATACATGATTTGATACTACCGAGTTTTGCAAAACATTAATTGATGACACTGTATAATTTCGCGTGAGACACTTAAATATGCTACATCTGGGAACTGTTATCAATCATTCTACTACATCCAAGCATCCACTACCTGAGGCAAACCTAATCTAAACTTGCTAGAGCAACAACACCAACGCTAATTTGATGTTTCCAATAACATCACAAGTATGTGGAAAAACATACAAAATGCAGCACTGTATATTAAGTCCGCTGCTGGGTCTAGTTGTGCCTTTGTCACAATTGGTATCAACAGGTAAATCAAGTGTAATACAAAGCATGCTAATAATGTACTCAATGGTGTAATCATATGTATTCAAGCACTGTGCGCGCCGTAGAGTTAATGGCCATATATCCGTCTGTAAAGCACGTGATAGAAGACAGTAAAATGTTTGGGACACCAAATCGAATAAAATTGGTGCGGAGCCGATAAGACCACTCAAAGAGATAAAATCGAAAATAGAGTTGTAAATAACCGGAAATTTAAGTACCGTAGACAAATGATTTCAAGTAAGGTG
Source organism: Microvelia longipes (assembly GCA_018340805.1). Classification (NCBI taxonomy): domain Eukaryota; kingdom Metazoa; phylum Arthropoda; class Insecta; order Hemiptera; family Veliidae; genus Microvelia; species Microvelia longipes. The sequence continues at coordinate 12,985,411 of JACMZG010001870.1, read as the reverse complement.
TCACTTTCAATACTTTTCGGGGCTTTGAGTAAAATAAACTAAGTCTGGATTAAAACCGAGTGCCAAAGTATTCAAATACAGGGGACCACCGAGTTTGAATTTTGGTTTGGGAAAAAATGTATCGATTTATTTTCACTTTTTAAGTACAAAATAATTTGCCATAATACGCAAGCCGGGCAAATTTCCTTTAGAATGCTTTCTTGTGCACCAATCTAGTTCTTTTGTTTCGGATTAAGCTATATTGTCGCCACAGACATTGAATTATTATTTGTATAATTATAATTATATTTGTATGTCAATTTTCTTAAAGTTTCAAAGAAAAGGCGCTAACACATTTTAAAAATTAGAGTAATCTGAACTTTGTATGAATGTCCTAATTGGTGTGCAGAACTGATCAAGCAAAGAAACTATGCCATGGAAATGTGCATTTCCTTTGAAAAATCCAGAAAAATTGACATACCATAGAAATAGATCAACTGTTACGACTCTAAGCATAACCAAAAATCGGGAACGGGGTACGTAGGAACTTTTCCTCATCACATTTGATTCGCTACGCTCAAGCTCCCTGCTTCGGACTCACTTCGCTCGTCCTCAGAATATACAATTTGTCAAATTTATACTGCAGCATGCCAGACTTGCTTCACTTGTCCTCAGATAGTAAATGCATCCGTTTCATTCCAGGCACTGACCACGCTTGACGCTGCTTAACTTTTACGATTCAATTCAATTCAAACTTTTACAAAAGTCATGGATATACTTGTCATATTGAAACGAAACTTGGTGTACTTGTTGTGTCCTTTTGTTGTACGAAAGGAATTTACTTGTGTATCGTACACAAGTCATTTGGTATGAATTGAACAAATGCTGATAATGAGATGATACTTGGCACATATGTTAGTCTTATACATGGCTACATGTGTGCCAATCTTAATCGCATAATTTTTTCGTGTTTTATGGTTTTCCGAAAATTTTGCTGAGTCATTGTTGCAGGTTAATGACGTAATAAAAAAATATTTTCCGAAGCACAACCACAGCGGTTAACTAATTTTTGTGCGAAGTTTTAACTCTCTAGCATGAACACACTCTCTACGTTGATAACAGACAGACAACTTTGTGAAAACCACTCAGGAGGCTTTAAAAACTAAAGGCTATCAAAATGCTATTTCTTCGCTCTGATTCGCTTAATTTCGCTACTTTCGCAAATCTTTGCTATTTAAGCCTCTTTTTGAGGTCCAACAAATAAGAAAAAAAATATTTAAAAAAAAAACGTTTTTATTTGGTACACCGATTTATAAAACCCCTGAATGGGATAATTCCGGTGACATCCCAGTTTCGGATTATCCCAAATATTTAACGTTTATATGATACAAATAAGCTGACTCTAACGTCCTTACGGTCCTTTCACTTTTTCAATGCAATTAGATCGAAACGTATATGGATACCTTTTAGCTAAGTAGATATTTAATTACAAGTATCCCCACATTTACTGTCTCGGAAGGACATTTTATTTCTTAAATTGACTTTATTTATTTTCACCCCTTCAAACTAACATGACCCTAATTTCATAAGCCAATTTTTAATTTAAAATTCAGTTAAATGTTAACAAAATGTTTTTTTGTTTAAATAAATAGCACTTTAAAAATATAGACCATAAATTAGATATTTATCGTATAATAAGGAAGTAGGAAAAATATTAATTTATCAAAAACACCTTTAGTATTACAGAACTATTAATAATGGGAAATTTATAGTTAATTATTGGTCAATTTTAACGTCAATCGTAATTGTGTTAGAGATAAGGTAAGAGAGCAATGAAATGATTAAGAAATGTATGAATTCGAATTTATTATATTCTAAACTGGAGCAGTGGTTGGCATCTTTTTACTCATATATAGGGCAGTATTTAAATCTAAAATCTTGCGGCGAACTGGATGTTTTCAGAGTAACGTTGGGCGTCCGTAGAGTACGCTACAAAAAAGGAGGTTTAAGACATTTTTTATATTCCTTATTTGATCCAAAAAACCCCTTAACCATTAATTCTGGCTCCCTGAATTTATTAAAGGAACTTACCCCATTTCAAGATTATCGACAAGGTTGTCTGCCATCGCAGATCGGATAATTATGCCTCTGAGCGTTTAACAAGAACAATATATAATTTTTCAGCAAAATAGTTATTTGCCATGTTGTCAAATGCGATCTCTTTGAGGCAATTTATAACATTAAGTGCCACCCACAAAACTTACTTGTTAAATCAAATTTGATGAAAAGATATGTTTTTTAATTCTCATCAAAATAGATAAAAGTTATCCATACAATTTATTAATTTGTTGTATTTTCACTTTTTCAAATAATCAATAATTCTTGGGTAACTTTCTAAATCTATTAATTTTACTATTGCACGTATGGTAACTTCAACAAGTTAATTGGAATAAAATATATAATGATATTTAAGAAGTTGTTTATATTAATTGCACTATGCCATTAAATTTTAGATGGGTTGAGGCTTTTTAAGTTTTATTCTAAGGTATATATATATATATATATATATATATATATATATATAATATATATATAAATATATATATATATATATATATATATATATTTATATACGTAGCTCCAGGTTTTTATTGCTAAAGAATTGAAACCAGGCAAAAAACCAATTGTAAAGACTAAAGTTAACTTAAAATACTATTTAACTAAAAAAGTGTTTTTAGTAAAGGCAATTGATATGTTATTCAAAAACAATTTTTATGACGTCTTAAATTATTAATTTCTAAATCAGTAAAAATTTCTAAAAGTTTATGAAGTACAGAAAAATGATTGGATTGATTGGAAATATGGCGCCAAATGTCATAATATGACCAACAAATGAACCAAGTTTTACCTAACTCTCTGTCAACAAAGAGTCTACAAGGTTATTTCTCAATAATTGTCTATTAACTTAGCACTAAGACAAGGGGTCTAGAAATGTTTTATGTTTCTGTGGTACTGTAGCAGGATAAGCCCCATCTGAGTAGACTTATTAAGCCTAAACCAGAAATTGATTAATTTCAATTTAAAATCTGATGGCTCTCATACTGTTGTGCAAAGACGTATACTTTTATGATACCTCGCCAATGTATAAACAAACATTCTGTCTTTCCTCTTCTCTTAAACCTTTCTTTGAGACGTAAAATGTATGATACTTTCAATGAAGACAAAAGGAAATAAAGACAAAACATTTAACATTTAAAAGCATTAAATTATAATTCATAACAATTATTTATAGAGAGCAACTTGTTCTTTACAATGATAAAACCTTGGTTATAATATTTAGGAAGATAACAAACAATTAAATAACAACTAATGTTTAACCCGCAAACCTGAAGAGTATAATATAGTAAGTTAGTAAGTAATAACTGGGGTACTTAAAATAACTGAGTTCACACAAACAAATCAAACATTTAAACTATAATAAGAGGGTTGATGTTGTTCCAACAACAACATTGCTTTTATTATTGACATACTTTTTTAATATTTTTAACAAAAATTGAAAGCAGTAACATATCTTAATTAGTATTAACAGCAGCTCTAAGACAACTACATTTTTCAGCTATAATATTACATTCATACTAATATTGAAGAATTGCAATAAAACCTCCTTACAATGAGTAATTTCTTGCTTTATCTTCTTCTGACAATTCAAAGAAATAGGGAAAAAAAAAAATAAATCTACAAATACTTAGGTATCACAAAATATTCAACTAACAAATCGGTTTTTGCATGAATATTGCCATTAAAATAATAATTTATCAATGAAAACTCAATTAATTCAAATAGCCCATTAAATGTTATGATATAGCATTCTCGATCTATATTGATAATATTAATTGAGGACAGTTAGGGAAATCACATAAGAAATTTTTACAGGATTCGGTAAGGAATGGTTTGTTACATTGCTGGCAGGAATGTTTTAAATCTAGTTTGTGCCATACATCAAGAAGATCATCAACAAACAAGTCCATCATCTCGGTGGTGTGGTGAGGGGTAGGTGCAAGTCTCAGTTTTTCTTCACCTCGCCTCACAGTAGGGTAGTTAATAGCTTGAATATAGTGTCCTTTTTCTTTTAACAATAAGTCGGAAACAGCACTACATATTTTTGGATTTCCAATGCGAATGGGAATTATATGAGATTGCGTAGGTTCAACAGGGAAACCATTGTCTGTTAATTTTTGTTTTAAATATTTGACGTTAGATTGATGCTTAAATCTTAATTCTTTTCCCTCTTCAGAACTGAGTACAGCCACTGCTGCCCTTGCACCAGCCAACACGGTCGGAGGTAGTGAAGTAGTAAATATAAATCCGGCAGCATAACTTCTAATCATGTCTACTAAACCTGAAGTACCTGCTATGTATCCTCCAATATTACCAAAAGCTTTTCCTAAAGTACCCGATATTATATCCATTTTTTCTAGTACACCATCTCTCTCACCAATACCAGCACCATGTTCTCCATAGAGCCCAACAGCATGAACTTCATCAATAAATGTAATAGCACCGTATTCATGAGAAATATCACACAATTCTTCTAGAGGACAAACAGCGCCAGTCATGGAATGTACAGTTTCAAATGCAACAATTTTAGGTACAGATTTGTCAACAGTTTTCAAAAGTTGTAACAAATGATCAGGGTCATTATGACGGAATATATGTTTAGGTACTCCACTATTACGGATTCCTTGTATCATTGATGCATGATTACCTTCATCTGAAAATATATGGCAACCTGGTAGTGCTTTAGCTAAAGTAAATAAGGTAGAATCATTAGCCACAAAACAAGATGTAAATAGTAAAGCAGATTCTTTCTGATGTAATCTAGCTAAATCAGCTTCCAGTTTTTCATGATAAATTGAATTGCCTGAAATGTTGCGAGTTCCACCAGCACCCGCACCAAAATGATCTAAAGCATCATGAACAGCTTGCTTGACAGTAGGATGACAAGACATACCTAAGTAATCATTAGCGCACCACACAGTGATTGGTTTAGTACCCCAGCTACATTCTGTGGCCCCAGGAAAATTAGTAGCATTACGATTCACTTTTTTAAAGATACGATAGGAATGGTCCAGTTTCTTCTTTTGAATCTGTTGATGGAAAAATGATTCGTACTTGAACAAGTCATCGTTATTCGAGGGTTCTGTGAGAGCTCTTTGAACTGGCTTATGATTCAGTTCAATAATGTCCTCTTCTACTTCCTTACTGGCAGGTTTGATAAGTCCTTGCTGTTTATTATTAAGGAAAGGGCATTTAGTAAAATCACTCACAGTAGATGATGATGTATGCCTCGTACTTAAAGGCGAATTAACAACAGCAGGGCACCACTGGCCGTATGATTTCAGCAATGAAGGAAAATAATTTCGAACATATGTTGATGGGAGTTTACTTAAAAATGGGCAACTCATTTTTGTATCGACTCGAGCAACTAACTCGGAGACCGAACTGATGTATGCGAACTGTAGGAGAACTACTGATTGAGTAATCGCAATGCGAGGGACACCAATCACTTTCACTCGTGTTCTATACTCGAATGTTGCTAGCCTTGAGTTTAACAACCTATATAACCCCAGTCACGTCACACACACATGTAAATTAATCTGGCAAATTCTACTCGCAAATTATACTTGTTAATTACTCAATTATAAATTCCTACCCACTTCAAATAAATTAAATCAAAACTCTGAAATATTCATTAACTGAAAAATATTAATTGATAAAAAATTGATAACAACTGACAATCATATGATTTAAAATAAAACAGGGGGACATGGGGGGGGGCAACCTTAATTTAATAAGCAGAAAAACTACTAAAAGCAGCTCTTACACTTAAATTAGGGATAGCTTTCATGAAGGTTTATCAATAAGTTTTAAACAATTTATTTGGTTTTTTATAGCAGATGTGTGAAGATTTATGTCTCATGTAATGAATTATAACTTGATATATTGTTTTCTATCTTAAATTAATAACAGCCGCTGCATTAGAGCTTACACTCATTACTAAAAAAATGTCCTTTTGTTTTTAAAATCTTAACGGATCATCAACAGTGTTCTAAAATTAATTTTTTTTTGGATATTCTAAATTTAATTTTTTATCAGTCAAATCCTTTATTTTTCTTAACGAAAAAAACATTCATACCATCGACCCGACTGTTCTCTAAACTTTATTTAGAAAAAATATATTTGTAGTTCTGTTTTTAGATTTTTGGAATTTTACGATTACGATATATTTGGCAGTGGCGTAACATGCCACAAAACCGGCGTGGCTGAAGTGTTCGTCTTTTTCACTTCAAGTTTCTCCGTGATAGTTTCGCGTTAAGTTTAGGATATTTAAATAATTTTTCATCATGGTATGTTAAATATAATTTATTTTTTATTATTAATTATGTTGTTATCTAGTTTTAGTTTACATTAGTTAATGTATTATATTAATTTATATATTTTTAATTTATTTATTTGATCTTGTTTCCATGTGGAAATTAGATGTTTTAATTTAGATCATATTTATAGGAATTATTTTAAAAGAAAACTTTTTCATGCTTTATTTAAGAGGCTTGTTATATTATTAATATAGAATCGGGTTAATTTGTCGTTTTTGTTAATTTTTTAATATAAGTAGGATAAGGTTACGAGCCTACACAATCGTGGCGACGTCACTTTATCCACTTATATCTTTAACATGTTCCTCATTTATTCTTGATTTAGCTTATATTTTTTACCAGTTCACTCCTTATACATGAGGTATTAAGGATGCGTGTTGCTAACTTTTACTTTGCTTTTAATGTTCATATCGAAATTGGATCCAGCGTGGTGTGCTGTTGTATGCTCGGTTAACAGATGTATTAGTAGTTACTTACCAAATTCAGATTGTAATGATCCTATTTACCGATTTGTTAATATGCTTGCACGGAGCTGTTAAATTTGACTAAGGCAGTGTGGTGAACATTTGGTTGTGTTTTGTTTGCATAAGGATGTAGTTACCTATTATCCCCCTGATAACCTATTATTATTAGCACATGTCATTTCATGTCCAACTGACAAGTAAAAGCATGTGGTCTGTAAATTTAGTAAGCAGGTGCGGTTGCTGCTGTTGAAACTGCTTTTACGACATGGTCCATATCCGACGTGCTTTTGTTATTAGTAGTTAGATCCCCTACACGATTGTTAGCTTGCCTGTTAAATTTGTAGGCCATTTGCCCTGATGTGTTTCTGCATATCCCTATCAGTGGTGTTCAAAGGCTGTTTGTAAAAAAAATCTGAAACCAGACTTATCCGTTTTAGGTGTTTTTGAGAGTTTCTGCAAAGTTTGTGTTTGTTATCATCGTAGCGCCCAGTGTATTCAAGCTAGAGGGATAAAATTTTGTGCAAAAATCTATCTACTGCTGTAGTTGTGCTATTCAGAAAATATTTTTTTTATGACTTCATTAACCCACAATAATGTCTTGGCAAACTTTTTGAAAAACCATGGAACACAGAAAAATTATGCGATAGGATTGAGATTTAGCTCTTTTGTAGCTATGTACAAGACTAACATGTGCTAAGTTTTATCTCATTATCAGCATTAGTTCAATTATTATTGAATGACTTGTGTACGTTTTTTAAAAAATTGGGGAATGGCCCAATTGAGTTGAAATTTGATACAAGTGTATATTATTACCTAATAAATAGGTGCACTAATTTTCGTTTCAATACGACTAGAATATGATTTTTGTTGGATTTTAAAAATTAAGGTACATTGAGCGTGGTCAGTGCTGTATGGGTGACTGCTGAGAATGATACGGATGCATTTGCTATCCTCTAATTTTTATTAATTATTAACGAGTTAGCTTTCTTAATTAATGATTAGACCCGGCAGTAAGTTAGACTTAGTGCTGTGATGATAACTGTGGCTCCCTCTACTGAAAGAACCCAAAATTATTTCCCTGTAGATCAGCCCGATCTGAGCACTTACTTAAAACAAATTACTCTATCCTGTGTATTTTATTAAGCATTTCCTAAACTGCGTTTATTGATGTCTACATCATTTGATAGTACCTAATTAAAGGCTATCTAATGTAATAACTTTGCCAATAATCCTAGCACTATTTGAAAGGATACCAGGACACAATATACCTAGGGACCTTACCATGTGAACTTTTTTTTTATTAAAAGGGTTTTAAGACCATAGTCTTAATACTGTTTATCTGGAACAATAGACAGTTGTAGTATTGCCGTGGATCCAATGTTAATAATAAAGTAAAACTTCCACCAGGGGGGGGGGGGGATTTTCATGTTGATGGAAAAGTTTTTAATAAATCTCTTCAACTTGGTCTTTATTTTTTGTTACTTCTTAATAAAGCCTCAGATAGTGGTATAAACAATTCATCTAGTTTAATCTTTGTCATCATATATCATCCTGTTGACAGCTTTAGTCTGTTTAGTCAACAATTAGCCTTAAACATTTAGGGCTAAACTGATATACTTTTAACATATTTGCTACTATGACGATCTCCTTGATTATAGTTTTATTTTTTATTCATTTTGTTTTGCATACCCCTTGACTCTTGTTAAGAGCAGGGCTCTTCTATCGCCCTGATTTTTCAACCCTTGGGTCGCAAGCAGTTATTGTTGTGTTGCGAGAAAATGATTGCACAAAGTATATTATTTTTAATTATCATTTAAGCAATATGTTAGTATATTTTTGAAAAACAAACTATTTTTTTAACTTTATTTTCTAGTTTAATAAACTTTGATACGATAATATAATCTTTCTATAGTAATACAGTAATCTGTGACATTGTATAAAAAAAGTCTTGGTTTTAATTGATTGACAGCCTGCTAAATTTAGTAAAGAAATTTATGATGTTGGCTCAGTATGGCCCTTTCAAAAGACTTAATAAAAACAAACTAATTTTTCATTTACCTTTGGTGGGTTTTCATTTGATTAAGATAAAACCAATTTCATTATTATGCAAGAATATTCTTCACACAAATTAATTTTTGCCAGAGTTAATTGGGCAAGAGAATATAAAAATTTATTTATAAAATCTCTAATCATACCTGGCTATAGTAAACTATGTTGAGTTTAATCGCAGGTAAAGAGTCCTTTGTATTCTTACCTGTTTCATACCTTTAACACAGTTTTATAATTACTATTAGACTATTGTGGAGGTTAACAAGCCGTTCTTGTACTATAAATGTGTTATTAATTCTTTTATGATGATAGTTGTGGCTCCCTCTACTGAATGAACCCTAAATTTATTTATTGTAGATCAGCCCTATCTGAAACTTGATTGTTACACTTTTCTCTCCTTTTACTTGATAATTAAATGACTTTAATTGATCAAAACCTGTAGGGTTCTTGTTAGGTTTTCTTTTTGCATTCTTGATGCTTATAACTCTTCATAAATCATAACAACGACTTATCATGATTCTGAATTGAGACGTAATTAATAGTGGTTTTGTATCAGTTACTTGAGGTTACCAGTAGTATTTAATTATGGGTGTAAGACATTTAGAGTTACCAACAGACTAAAAAATTGGGTAAAACCTGAAAAGACCTTAATCTTCTATTCAATTCTTCTCAACAAAATTATTTAATTATCTCTTTAAAAACCACACATACTTTAATTCTAAAGAGATCCCTGCACTCTCTTAAAATTAAGGATTCTTATCCATATAGAATGAATTGTAATATTGTATTTAAATAATCAATAAAAATATACTTCAGTCAATTACAGGTATTGTAATCACTTTGTTAAATTGAAATTGCGTTCATTTCTAGGATGCTATTTTAGTTAGGATTTTCAACTTATGTAAAGGGCACCCCTATTAAACCTATGCAGTGAACAAAAAAATTCTGTTGACATTTTAGATTTGGAACTACACCTTTGCTCTGATGTCGAGAGTAAAAGTTATGCTTGATTTTGTTTGTTACAGTCTCACAGGAAGTTCAGTGCCCCTAGACATGGTTCCATGGGATTCTACCCCAAGAAGAGGTCATCTAGACATAGGGGTAAAGTAAAGGCTTTTCCCAAAGATGATCCTTCTAAACCTGTACATCTCACATCGTTCATTGCTTACAAGGCTGGTATGACTCACGTTGTCAGGGAAGCTGACAGACCTGGTTCTAGTAAGTATATCAGTCTACCTACTTATCTGATCTTCTTAATTGATATTTATTATCTTTACGTTATTGATTTTAATAATAATTTGTATAAATTTAATATCAATATTTTTTCCATTCTCAGGAGTGTTTTTTTAATTAAAAAGTCCATGTAATTTATTAAATTAAAAAGACCATGTTGTTGGTATATTAAAATCTTGTAAGTATTGTTTAAAAAGTATTTTATAAATGTGAATTGATCAAAATATGTAGCCTTTAATAAAAAAAAAATTACTGGTCATAAAGAGTGAGGGTATTATGTCATTGTTAATTATTATCAGTTTATTCTTAAGACATCCATTTTCCAAGCTGAGGAAAATCCATGTACAAAAGGGATTTTCTGGGGTGTTGTAAAAGATGGTGTTAGGTTTTCGTTTAATAAAGGTTACCACCAACCTCTCTGATAGGTCTCTAGACAAAACAGCTAGCACCTTTACTTGTTTTCTTTGTTTTTAAAGTTAAAGAGAACTTATTTTCTTGTTTTTTAATGGAATAAATCATTTCTGTTTCCTATTCTGTGGGACCCTTACAAGCTATAGCTTAAAGGTTTATTTATTTGAAAAAGCACTTTGTTTCACAAATAGAATCCTTTATTTAGATACATGTGTGTGTTTATATGATGAGTTAGGTATTGGATGTGGAATTATTTGTCTTAAAATATATTCTTGTAGATAACGCCTTCCTTCTGATAAACACAACACTAATCCATTTTATTATTTATAACTCTTATATCTTTGTGTGTTGAAATAATATTACATTTTTTTACTTAGCTACTTTTAATATTTTTTAGAGTGTAAAATGTCTCTTATTCATATGTTTATAATACAGCTTTGTGTATTTTATAGTAAAAACTGGTTCAAATCAATAATATATCTTGAATACTTAGGGAGTACATAGCCTAAATGACACGGTGATTAGTGGTTAGGAAGTGAGACAGTTTCCGTAAGGTGCCATAACTAGATAACCATAAGACTAAATACTCCCTTAAAAATACCCCTTTAAAACTCCCATTGTAGAACGCGCTCTACTACTATGCGCTAATGTGGCATTTTTCAGTGATGCCAAATTAAACCACTTTATTCAACACAGATAATGAAAGAATATATGCAATAGATAATAATTAAAACTTATTTTAAATTCATTTTACTTAATTCAAGAGAAAATAGTCAAAAATAATATAAATTTTAAAGTTTGGAATTATTTATTTGAAAAAAATGTCACGAATGTACAGTTTACCCTAGGTGGTTTAGAAAAAAAAAAAATGATACTGGGATATCTTTTTTTTTTCAGAACATCCAGAACAAGTTTTTTGGGACCAAGTACAATGACACCATTCACTAGATGTAGACTAAAACAAACATCGTTGAAACAATGAACGCACAAATAAAACCCTTGTTGTGTCCCTATAGGTTACAATAGGAACAATAAGCAGTTTTTCACCGAGTTTTCCGGCTACCATTTTAACCCATGTTATTCAATCAAGTTAATAAAACATTTTGTTTTAATGTTCCCGAGTCATTGTTGTTGGCTATACTTATTATATTAATATCAGCCTTTTTGATAAAATAATAGTAATTAGCAACGTGCCAGATAACAACACCATAAAAATAAAAAGCGTGCATAAAATTTTGGTTTTTAAAGAATTAGCTTTCATTTATGTTATCACTTTAAAAAAAATTTGTTTGATGACAAAAAAAATTTAAACATAAAATCTAGGATATTAAAAGTATAAAAGTATCATACGATAATTTACTATTAGATTATTTATCCTGAAATAAAGTTATTGTGTACTTTTAATGTTTCAAATAATTTAATGTAAAGGTAGGTATTTTTTATTTTTGTACAATTTTAATATGTAAATTGTTGTGTTTAAGTTACATTTTCATTTTAGTCTTATCGGTCTTTTTCGTTGCAAGTAATTGCTTTAATTGAATGCCTGTTTTAGACATTGTTCTATGTAGCCGTAATTATGGCCAAAGTAATCAAACCAAGAATACATTTGTTTACATCAAAGAAATAAAGTCTAAATGTATACAAGTCATTTTAATATTACATTCCTGGGGATTTAATTTAATGGTGTTAAATACAGTTTACAATTAATGAGGATAATGATGTCGACTACTGTCACAACTACCCTCAAGAGCCAATTAGAAGTATAGAGACTGTTTGTTTGCCAATGATTTTCCTACTCACAATTCTCATGTACTATATATGATCTCAATTTGACATTTACTACAGTTAAAAGATAACAGTTATTATAAAAGTCACTCTAATGGCTAGAGTATCTTAATAGGTTAAAATTACGTTGTTAGTGTCTTAGAGTACGAACATATATTAGATCATACCTGTTAAATACAACCTTAGATATAATTCTCATGAGATATATGAATATATCTTTTTTTTTTAATTATATATTAATCAAGTAGAGAAGATTTGTGACAACATGATTCAGCTAATTCTTTTGAGGCTAGTTATCTCACTAGATTACATGCTTCTTGAGTATTAAAGAGTATATTATTGGAAACAATACAACTCGTATACAGTCCAATTGCTTTTTATGGGTATCTTGATCATGTTGATCTGATAGAGGATATGCAAATGAGAGGAAAGTCTACCATAAATCTAGTTCGATTTGACACTTTGCTAAAAAACTTTTAAACATTCAAGTAAGTGGTTTAGTTCTATCTATACATGCAAATCTGTATTAATTATTGATTACAATTAATCTAGTAGATTATGTATCATGTAATAAGCACTAAAATACTAGTTAAATTGATCAAATTCAAAACTATGATTTAGATTACGATAATAAAAAATCATCTAGAGCGTAACATAATTTTCATAATCGAAGATTTATACATAAGTATTAGAATTAAATGTAGAAAGTAGTAGGGATTATTATCACTACTTCTGAATATTTTTATTGTATATAATAGTAAAATTCGTATTAGATTTTTACACACACATTCATACTATGCTTGAGCTGAGATTAAATAGTCAATATACTATCTCATAGACATATTTAACTATTTTGTTTGATGATTTAGCAGTTTTTAGATTTTGTGTTGTTATTGTGATCTTATGATTAAGGAAGCACTCTAGAGTTGGCTTATAGTACTGGAGAGTGATTTAATTTAGTTATTTTTTTTGTTTATAGATCTTAACTTACAATCTATATCTATAATACACACTTTTATACTTGACTTAAACACCTCACTACTATTTAACTTATGTATCGAGTCTATTAAGGTTATCTATTACTTACTACTGAGTCTCTAAATGTTATATAAGAAAAGGTTATTGACTTTAATCTCAGTTTTTACTCATGAATATATATTTTACTATATAAAGATGCTTTCCATAATACATCTGAAAGTGTATATTAATGATACATTGAATCCACATTAAATATAACTTATATATGTCATGTGGCGATATCGGCAATAGGTAGTAATCACAATATCACAAGACTTTTTTGATTTATCATATACTAATGAGACAGATTGATATTGACTTGATTTTTTTTATGATGATATAACCCAACAATGTGCGTATTTTTTCTCTATTATTAGCTCTTTATGAGTTTAAATTAAGTGGTTGATTTAGAGGTCGCAGTGAAAAACATCGTAGCGTAGGAGCGGATTCTGAAGATTAATATAAAACTTCTAGCTTTTACCTATTGTGTTATATGAGATACACGATTTTAATACTCGCTTGTTGTCTCTCATAATGAGATATCTAGTCTTAATAGTCTATAATAGCTTTTGTTAATTTTATGTGTCTAATTAAATATTCTTTGATGTTTATATTTAAGATTCTATCTGTTTCTTCATATTATGATATGCTAATTTTGCTAAGACATTTACGAGCCGCTATAAAGTGTACATCCCTGTGTCTTTTGTTGAATTAGTGATTAATATCAAAATTTACATGGTAATTTTTCATGAGTTAATATGAATATCGGCGATTGATTCCTAACGTATTCAGCGACTAAGTGAGTATATTCATCTCCTAATCTTCCATCACTGTAGACGTAAGACGATGCAGTGTTGGCACAGCTAGATTTTTGTACAGTCTTAGACCGTCGTATCGACTTGGAATTGGTATGTATATTAACATCATAGTACACAAAAATCCAAGTAACAGAAGGCTTATGTCCCGATTACACCAACGCGCCCAGACAATCTGGTGTTGCAAAGATGATGACTAAGTGAAATGTGATAGAGAAAGATCACTATTTGAACAGCTAATTTCGCAAGTGACTCTGAATACTTAATTGCAAAATCAAAAATCATGCGATCTCCAATATCTCACTCACTAGGCTTTCTCGAGTTTTTGCTTAATGTAGTATATAAATAATTTTTCTCCTCAATTTTCTTTTTAATACCACTAGTAATTTTGATAATACAGGCACACGTTAACTTTGTACTTCAGTGATTGATGATAATTCAAACTTTTTTATTCAGAGCATGTTATGAAGTAAGCGCTGATTATGTTCTAGTCTGTATAACTAAGTAAGGAATCCTTCCTGAGAATAAGCAAAAGAGACAATGGTGGTATCAGTGTTCCTGCCTTACTGAAAACAAGAATATCTTTTTTATAATTAATGTTTAATAAATTGTTTTATGTGTTGATTATTCTACTATCAAAGCTTTATTCTATAAATTTTCAAACTAATGTAGATATTATACTTGGCATTTTATTTTGATAATAGATTTATTAATATTTTATTATATTATGATACTCTATTACAAATAAATATATAAGTTAGAATTCTGAATTAGTCTCTATCGATTTTTCTTGGTAATTATAAGTTTTATATTAATAATTTTTATATTTTTATTGTTTGTGTTTTATTAGTTTTTATTAAGAATGAATTTATTGAAAACTTAATGTTAAGTGAAGCATGTTATTAGTATTATTACTAGTGTACGAGAGAAGTAAGTGAGCCTCTGTCTACAATGTGTGAGAAGTTCTATGATCAAAGTTGTGTATATAGAGCCTTTTATCGAGTATACATAAGAGAGTTTTGATATCCAGGAGATGTAGATATTAATTTTAATTGGTTACAATGTAGGGATTATAAGGACATTCTATATGGTAATAATGTGTCAGATAATCCATTGCAACTGATGACTGTCTTGATAAATATAATTATGTTCTAGGACTAACATTTTTTGTTTTTCCATCAATTCATCACAATACTGATTTTATAGTTCTATTAGTTCATAGTTGAGAGTCCTATATTTTACATGTTGACAAATGTAATCGATTTCGTCACGCTTACCTTATACCCTGTTGACTTTAGTTCAATACAAGTTCTAAAAGTACAAGATGTTCAACGCATGATAATATTTCAAAGCAATTATATTAATATAGTAGCATTGGTGTTATATTGTGAAAATTACTATCAAATAGTAGTATAAGTTTTTTACCTTTATATCTGTTCTAGATTTCGCTGTGTCGAATCAATAAATGTTATGTTAGTATTTGATAGAGCTAAACTGTGCAATTTTTGTTTGGTCTTAGCTGGTTTAGTGGGTACGCTCTTCAATCTGTCTCGCTCGATAAACAACAAGATTATTTGATTAAATTATTCTGCTCTCTGTTCGCAATTTCCATTTTCTTCCATTGTACATGTATTGAATCTTCGACAAATAATGATGGTCGATGTACATCAACTTGTGGTTTAGTGTCTTAGAATTCCAACTATTATTTTGCATTTAGTGACGATTACTTACAGTTTTATTGTTTTTTATTTAAAATAGTAACCGTGTCCTCATTCTTTTATGATATTGCTACATTCCTTATTATGTTTTGGAGTCATACGTAGAATATTATTTCACATGTAATACACTCTCACTAATAAGGTTACGTAAATTCTATAGTGAGATAAGTGCTTTTATTGCATACTCAGTCAGGTCAGTTACTGTTATCATCAGTGAGTACGTCTATATCAGGGCTACATCACAGAACTGAAATCAACAAGAAGATTTACAGGATTGGGAAAGGATAGATTTCTAATATGAGGTGGAGCAGAGTGTTGTAATAATTAATCCGTAGCTATTTTTAGTTATCAACATCGAAATATGTGTATAATATTTTATTAAAATATCATATATGAGAGATATACTTCTATACTCTAATCTCTTATACTTAATAATATTTGATCTTTCTCAAAACTATTTAATATCATGTAATGCAATAAAGGATTTAGATCAAACTCAATTAGATTTATTCAAACTCTAGTCTCATATCATCTGAAATATATGCACTCGTAAGTTATATATAGTACTCACTCCGCGAGTGATTATAACTCCAACACTAACATAATCTATACTGTAATTCATTCTTCCGTACAATATAATTTTTTCTAACAGTATACACTGGGTTATGATTTTGATTAAGTTTGAGTGTGATGTAAGAAGGTAATGTGTGTATATGTGTAAGTTACGCTCACGCATCTCACATTAGTCCTTTTAGGCGATAGAATTCTTGCTAAGGTCTCTACTATTATGGTATATAAAAGACAATAGATACGTTGTGTTTCGGTGAAGGTAGTCCGTTACTACTATAACTGGCTTTTACTGTTAAAAGAGTCTGTTGATTGCAATCATATGCGTTTCTGACATTAATTATACACTCTTTTTCCTCCGATCATACCCGATATATTATAACTTCTACGAATATGAAAAGAATATTTATCGGTTCCATGTCTTTTGTGAACCTGTAGTATGCTGCTTGGTACTCTTATCGGTAGCTATTCTGATTCTTGATATAAAGGTATATGCCAGTCTTAACAAATTAACTGAGACGAGTTCAAAAATGAAACATCCCCTTTTATGTCAGCTCTTAATAACTCCGATAGCAAGAATGTTACTATTGGTTGCATCTGAATTTCTCCAAATGTGTCTATCCCAAATAAATTACTTTTGTGTTACTCTATATGATTGTTAATTGTAGGCTGCAGATCCCTGTAATCCATGCCATTAGAATAATGGTCTATGTAGAATAAATTACTATCCTGGTCTTACTTCTCGCAAACCTATTCTCGATCTGATTATCTTGATTATTAGTATCATAGTTTGATTAAATTAGATTTAATTTTTCCTTGTGTACTTCTACAAAAATCATCAGCTTGAACATTTAGTACATAGTGACCTACTCTGTGAGATGACGAGGCAATACGTGTCACGTCTAACCAACAAAACTAGTTGTGTACCCATTTTGAACCCTAGAAAATTCCAGACAATCAGTAGACTTCACTTGTGTATTCGGTACTATCATTGCAATGCATGTATTTGATCTTATCAAAAATCTTTTGTCGAGGATATACATCACAACAAAATTGTGATGTATTGGTATTTAGACAAAATTACCACAGGATATTTATCACATCTGAGATCTACGGCCCGAGTTAAAATTATTGATGCCACTCTTATATTCTGACAATGGATTCAATCTTCGTGACTACACTCACCGTATCAGCTCGATCATTGATTTAAAATAATTATCATAGAGATTCTCAGTACTTCTTCTTCAGACCAGTTATTTCTTGATCTTTTACAACGCCTTACTCGACATGATCTCTCTCACGATGAACAATAGATTTAACTTGATGTAAAAATCTTCTATAAAAATCATTAATGGCCACTGAAACGGTTAGCTATACATTCGAATACTATCCATTATATTCTATCTTAAGTACCTTGTATGGCGCTATGAAGCAATTATAAGTCGCGCTAATTTATAAGCAGTTCTGTCTGTGATATGAATACGAGATTACTCATCTACGTACTTATTCCTGTTTGAATAGCAGTCACTCACATTCTCTGTTATTGAAAGTTAATCTAATTCGCTTAGTTTCTTGTTAATTAGGATCTCAATCTATATAGCACCATGCTCCTTGTTTATCCTCGCTCTGGCCAACCAACGTACGACCATATCTATGTGAATAACAACTAGCAAAGTTATTGATTTCTAATATGAGGACGCTTTTGTAATTTCCTTGTTGTTATGGCATATCTGTCCTTATTTCAAAAAATGTCTGTCCTCTTGATTGCTTTTTTCTTCTTGCTCACTTAACGTACCTTTCACAGGTAATCTTGATAGTACGTCTGCCGCAGCATTCTTTGAACCTGGTACATGTTCAATTTTATAAGTATATGCAGCAAGTTGCAGTGCCCATCGTGTTAATCTGTTAGCAACTGTTTTAGGGATTTCTGCATTTTCTCCCAAAAGATACGTCAGTGGTTTGTGGTCCGTCCTAAGGGTAAATTGCCTTCCATAAATATATTGGTGGAATTTATTTATAGCAAAGATTATGGCCAACGCTTCTCGATCTATTGCTGAGTATTTCTTCTCTGCAGCTTGAAGTGTTCTCGAAGCAAAAGCGACGGGCTTTTCTTCTTTATTGTCCTCTTTTGCAATAGAACCGCCCGAGTCCTTCTTCACTAGCATCAGCTACTACATAATTTCTTCTATGATCGTAATGCATTTGTTCCGGCAGCCAAGATAGCACTCTTAATCTTTTCTAAGCAATTGTTGTCCCGAGTTGTCCACTCCCAGCGTGCAAACTTCTTTAGCAATCTATGAAGCGGTGCACATATTGTCTGTAACTGAGGAACAAACCTACAGTAATAGTTAACACTTCCCAATAACGACCGAAGTTCCTTTTGTGATTTTGGAGCAGGCATTTTCTTAATGGCTTCTAAATGTTCTTGAGTGGGGTGTACCCCGTCCTTATTCAACCTATGTCCTAAATATGTGATTTCTTCAAGCATCCAGCTACACTTATCTAGTTTTACCCGCATTCCATACTGTTGCAACCTCCGTAATACTTCCCTGAGGTTTTTGATGTGCTCTTCCTTGTTCCGACCTGTAACTATGATGTCATCTAAATAGCATGCTACTCCCGGTATTCCCTGTAAAACACTGTCCATTAGCCGTTGGAATAGGCTGGGAGCTGATGCAATTCCGAAAGCTAATCGCTTATAAGTAAAATACCCTACGTGTGTTGCTATGACAAGGAATTTCTTACATTCCTCTTCTACCTCTACTTGTAAATATGCGTCTCGTAAGTCAATAGTGCTAAATTTTTTTCCTTTTGCCAATTTATCCAAAATGTCTTCAAAGCGAGGTAAAGGATGTCTGTCAACAATTATATGTTTATTTAAGGTTACTTTAAAGTCAGCACATAAGCGAATTTTGTCATTTGGCTTTGGTGCGACTACTATGGGTGATGCCCATTCAATAGGGGTTTCAGCGCCAACAGGTTCTAAAACTCCAATATCTACAAGTCTCTTCAGCTCTTCTTCAACTTTTGTTTGAGGGCAAATGGAACTGGTCGTGGCTTAAACACTTTTGGACACGCATCTTCTTTTATATGTATTTTTGCTTTAAAATTGTTTACCTTCCCTAACTCATCTCGAAATAATTCTGCGTAATCTAATTTTATTTTCTTTATTTCTTCATTTTCATTAATTTCTTTTTCTTTCATCGCACATATTTTTAATCCAGGCGGAAGAGGCAGGTTAAACTCTAATGTCCAAG
Organism: Microvelia longipes; assembly: GCA_018340805.1. Classification (NCBI taxonomy): domain Eukaryota; kingdom Metazoa; phylum Arthropoda; class Insecta; order Hemiptera; family Veliidae; genus Microvelia; species Microvelia longipes. The sequence goes on along the minus strand of JACMZG010001870.1, from coordinate 12,965,679 downwards.
AGAACCCGAACAATGGCACCTCATATGCCTTAACTACATAGAGTTGCAATGTTTTTCTTTTTCCAAATGCTGATACTGTAACCCATGTTTTTCCTAAAGTTTCTATTTCCACATCGGTATAAGCCTTTAAACTTTTAGTCGGGACAAGTTTTGGAGAGCCTATTTTTTTCCATAGCCCCTTACTAATAACAGTCTCACATGCTCCCGGATCATAGAGCATTTTCACCTTATGACCATTTAGGGTAATGTCTAAAAATCCTTTTGAACCCTTTGATAATGCATTAATATCGTTTGGTGATGTGTCTGAATCACTATCATCCTTTGTAATTTTTCTAGTAGCACTTCTTTCGTTATACTTGTCTCCTTGAATTACTGCCCTACCCGTTTTAAGGCATGCTTTGGCATAATGATTTTTCCCTTTACAGGCCGCACAGACCTGCTCAACTGCAGGACATTTATTTCCTATTCTATGCAGACGGCCTCCACAGCCAAAACAATCAACTCCTCGCTGTAACCTTGTTGGTCTAGTACCCGTAAATGACTGTTTCTTCGTTTTGTTTTCTTTTTCGCCATGCCCTTCAATCTTATAGGTGTCACCCGAATAGGTATTACTACTACACCCTAGCTGTTTCATGCGTTGTTGTTGTGTCTGGTGCCTTCTCTAAACAAATCAGTGTTTGTTCCACTTGATCTAGAGTTGCTTCATTTGTTGGATGTGCTTTTAAAACATCCTGCTGCCACTGATTGTTATTGACACCAATGACAAGTTGGTCCCTTAAACGCTCGTTTAGTGACTCTCCAAATTGACATTTTCCCGCTTTTGCCCTCAACGACGATAAGAATTGAGTAATGGATTCATTCTCATCACGTTTACATGCCGCAAATGACATTCTCTCTCAGCTAGCACACAATAGCTTTTCGTATGGTATTTATTTAACACTTGTTTGATGTCACTATAACGAATTTCATTTATTGACTTGGGGCGAAAATGATCAACTACTATCTTAAACCCCCTTGGACCAACTCTAGCTAATAGCAATTGTCTCGGGACACTCTCAGTTACTGATTCAGCCAGAAAGCCATGTATTGCTAACTCGTTCTCGAACCGCATCATGTAGTATTCCCACTCTTCCTCACTTGGATCGTAAGGAGGGAAACGGAACTTGCTCATTCGCTCTTGTAACGATGACCTCTTGTCATCAGAACAGCAAGGCATTGGTTTAGGCTCAGGCTCTTCGTCAGAGCTAGCTGAGTTAAATTCTCTCCTTTTACTTTTCCTAGGCATTATCTAAATAATTCTTTTTATTAAATTTTCTTATGACAGAATAAACAATTTAAAATTATAAACAAAACTATTTACAATAACTTACGACCTTGTTCGACACCGGACTGCGCCAGATGAAATGTATTACGAACAAATGTACTCACGACTATTTAACACCAACATAACTCTGTATTATTTTATATCATACAATATTTAACTATATATTAATTTGTCAGTTTTGACACGATTGTCAAATATATTACACTATCTTCTGAAAGAATTTCCCTCAATTGATTTGGTTTAAGTTTATGTAAAAGCTGATATATTTTATTTATCAACAGCAATAATAGCATATTATCAAGACTGCGAAGAAGGTCTTATTTTGCTGTGACTACTGTATTTACTGTCGAGCAAAGCATGATAGTAAAAAACTACTGGACAGGTAGTCAGTCTTCTTACTCTCCCTGTGGTCCTGTTAATCAATACTATGTCCAAATGGTTCATAAATATTATGAGATATAAAATGATGCCTGCTGTAGTAAATTAGTAAAATTATTACTAACTCTGATGATCCTCCTGCAAGGCTTTAACTATCATTATTTTATATCCTATCAGATGTTCTTCATAGACTCATAGTTTATATTGTGTATTTAGTTGTATGAAAATAAAATTTTGTGCTTTCTATGTTTCTGTTAAAACCCAGCTATAATTTTTTATTTTATTGTTGGTATCAATTAAAGAAATAATTAATAAACTTACAAAATTAGTTTATTATTGGTTGTAAATGATGATATTAAGAACCAAAACTGATTATTCCATCTGAAATAGTTTTGTGGATGATTTACTATCTGATACAATCTTGATAACTTTCCAATTATAGTGAAGATCAGTTTTTCATTATAATGAAGAAACAAAGAAAGTATCCACCTGTTGCTTTTTACAACCAGTTCTAAACATTATGGACCCCTGTGATATTTATTTACTTAAAGTATTTTAATATTGATGTTGTTTAGGTTATCAAGAACAATGCCAGTACTGAGTATGATCTGACAGAGAAGACCATTACTCCTATGGGTGGTTTCCCTCACTATGGTGAAGTAAATAATGATTACCTCATGCTTAAAGGATGTGTTATGGGACCTAAGAAGAGGGTCATCACTCTGAGAAAGGTTTGTTTATTATTTTAAGGTTGTTAATTATTCTACGTGTGAGTCTGGAAGAAAATTTTATTTATTAAAAAGTTTCCCCCCTTATACTCAAAAAATACAAGCTATTATGAAGTAAAACAGCTATCATTATTCAGCCTTGTATTAGTAAACACAAATACTTTTCTTTTATTAATATCAAGTTTTGTCTTCATAGTGAAATAATTTTTAAATAAAGCCACTGTTTTGTGGTACTACAACTGAATATGTTACAACTTAGTGTTGAAGTTTTGTAATTATTGAATGGGATTAGATAGATACCTAGTTACTGGGGACCAAGGATAAACTTATTAACAGGTTATGTAGGGGCCTGTCTCAACCAAATAATTAAAGTGTCATTAATATGTTGCAGTCAAGTATTAATGAAATATGTTACCATCTATGTTAAGGTCTTGTTTATTGAAGGAGGTAGTAGTGGATAATGTTCAACGCTAATTCCTTGAATTCTATCAGATACTTGGTGTTACTTCTTGTTAATAAATTATAATCTTTTTTATTTATATAAGCTCGTTAAAAAAGGGTTAATAATGTCAATTATTTTATTTTCCCTCCCTTAAATCTTGACTTGACTTAAACCTTTTATGGATATTTTGTTTGTCAATAGGTTTTTATTTTTGTATAAGATGTAAGCCATTTCTATGTTTCTTTCTTCAAATTTTACATGGACTTACTACCTTATTAGTCATCTTTTTCAGGGTGTTGCTACCTCTTCAGTTAACCTTCTGCATTATAAAGTATATGTAGACTGATGTAAGAAATAAAAACAAAAATGCTGTAATTATTAATTAAAATCCAGTCAAGACTATGGACTTAAATAAGTCCTCCTCTAACACTTCTGTGAATTTCTCCTTAGTCTCACTTTTAAATTTATAGAGCTCACACATTTTAATAAATTAGTGACCTATTAATGACTTTTGTTCTAATGTGTAGATATGGGTATATCTATATTTGGATCTATATCTATATTTGGCTGCACACAAATAATTTTTAGCTAGTCATTAAAATAATGATAGAACTTAAGTCATTTATAGTTCACTAATTTATCAAAAAACTTCTGTGAAAATTTATTGGTAGCTTTAAAATAAAAAAAAATGCATAACTTAATAAAACTTAGTAATCTAAAAAACCTAAATTTAGTTCTTATGTACTGACCTCAAAATGATGAACAAAACATTTGCCGATTATTATATGTCTGATCCATTTGGATTTTGTGTAGACACAATGATAGGACTGATATATCAATATTTTTCTCAAAAAAAAAAAAAAAATATTTTAATCTAATTTGTAATTAGTTATTTTGTTTTGATTACAGTCTCTACTGGTGCACACTAAGCGTGTTGCTCTTGAGAAGATCAACCTTAAGTTCATCGATACATCATCCAAATTCGGTCATGGTCGTTTCCAGACGGCAGCAGACAAGGCTGCATTTATGGGTCAACTCAAAAAGGACAGGATAAAGGAAGAGACTGCTGCCACAGCTACTTTTTAAATCTTGACTTTATTTTTTTAATTTTTGTTAACGTATTATATGAAGGAAATTTGTTTTATTGATAAATTTTAACATCTATTTAAATACATTGCTTGGTTGTGATGTAATGAATTCTTGTCTAGTTTTTATTCCTGTTTTAAAGTGATTGCGAATTGGAGATTTGTTGTGTTATTTGAGCCTAAACTACAAGATAAAAGTATATCGTAGGATACGTCATATATAGAAGATAACTGTCTGTACAGTTTTTGAAAGATACATATAAGCATTTCTGGACAAAACATGGATTTCTGCTCGTCATTTAGAACATTTTTTTTACAATTTTGCCTAAGATCAATTCCTATTGGGGCAGAGCATTAGCAGTATCAAAATTATTATTCAGTTTCAGTAACTGGGTCTCAAAATCAAAAGACAGGGCTTAAATGCCCTTGAAATATTAAATAAAATTGTTTTTTAATATCATTAGCAAAATGAAGATCATTAATGGAGAGTAGTTTGTTTTCTTCTATTAGGGCTATTATTAAAGATAAATAATTTTAGAAAATTTAAAAGATGGATAGTGCTTTCATTTGCTAATCTGTTGTAAGTGGTTCCTCATCAACTTCTTAGTTAGTTTTGTTTATTATCTTCAGACTATTTTATCTCTACCAAACTTCTAAAACGTTATCAACTCAAGCACTTGTGATTTACTCTTAAGTAAATAAACAACATCAATTATAATAGGAAGAGGGAATAAAAAGTCTTTCCACAGCTCACGATATTAAATATAAAGCAGAGCGCTTTCGATCTACCAGAGGTCATCAAACGGAAATTAAAAATAAAGCACAGAAGTGTTGTAAAATAAACTTTCTGTACTTAATCTGTTAAATATTTTGTTGTATAGGTACTGATGATGACCTTGGTTAAGTTAAGTAAATCAATATCGAACTGTGGAGAGACTTTTTATTCACTCTCTCCATTATTTTTGATGTTAACTTAATTTAGAGTGAAATGTGTTCAATATATGTATTTCATTCATTTAATTACGATGGACTCCATTTATGCTCATTTTAAACAAAAAAAGTCTGACCAAAATGGTTTTACTGCTTAGCTCTCATCCTTTTTCCACCCTTCACCCCTTTTGGATTCTTAAAATTTCTAGTCCCCTCCTATTAATAGGGGTGGAAATATGGAAAAGTACATATTTTTAGAAAGGAGATCCTGTGTACCAGGTAAGTTAATTTTTAAGTTGTTTTGAACTATTTCTTAAATTTACAATTTCTGTCAATGAAAAGTGGCATAATTTGTATGCTACTATCTCCAAGGTAATAGCCTCTCCTTAAAAGTCATTATTGCACAACAGTAAAAATTAAATAATTTTAGCATTTGTGTCAAATGAAGGGTGTTTTTGCTACTCCGAATTAGTTGAAATTAAATATACATGTTAAAAGACATTAAAGAAATCTCTTTCATCTTTAGTATTGTTGCAATTATTTTTCATGATTCATGAGGGATTGCTGGTTAGCATAGCTAAATGCAATATCAAATAGAACTGAAATTGATCTGTTTAAAATAAACAGTATGAGAAAGTATTTCCTGCCTAGGCAGATAATGGTATAAAATACATAAAGATCCGCTTAAAACTCCCAAGTCAGCTACCCTTAACTCTTTCCACGACTGTTGGAGTTGGATTTTAAACTTTGTTTATTTATTATTCCATAACTGCTTTCATGTTAAGTTCAGAAAATTTAAAAAATTATAAAATAGTTTTAAAATTTAAAGAAATATATTGTCAAATATTAAATAACATTCATGACTATGGAATAATGACTTACATTTATTTGAAATACTTCAATGAATAGATTCATGGTTTTGTCATGTTTTAATCCCACTATTGGTAAAATAGATAAAATATTGTAAAAGAGAAATGAATTACTGACACATCTACTGGTCCACAATACATTTTTTACGAGTCCGAATACATCTATTTTCCTGCTTTGCGGCACTAATAACTTTTTAATTCTAACATTTCCAAGGTCTTTTCCATTTTTCCTTCACAATGTAACGGTTCTTGAAGAAATGATTGAGGCTCAATGTTGTTTTAAACACCTTATTACTGATTTAGTAACTATACACAGGACAAGGAGTCAACAAAATAAAATCAATAATGATAAAGATTTAACTAAAAATTCTCTTTACTCCTCCGTATCCAGTTTTTCTTTGAAAACAGTACGTAAAAACATTTTTTACAATTTCTAAAATAAATCCTTGAAATAAAACAAATATATTAATTTATTTATATTACTTTCATCTTTTATTATAATAATATATATAATTTATATATATAATTCTTTATTTATTTTTATAATAACTTTTAAACTAAAAATAATAATTGTTTACGATTTTTCACTTTTAAATATTGTCAAAAATAAACAGTTTTGAAAAAAAGGAAAAAAATAAACAAAATGATAAAGAAAAGAAAACAACACTGTGTGGTGATGAGAGGGGGGAGGTAGGAAGTTCCAACTGGATCCATGAAAATTGAAAAAAAAAAAAAATCACTTCTATGTGAGGTGCCAGAAAAACCGTCTCCTGTTCCCCTCGGTTACGTATAAACAACAACATAAAGCCAATTTCATTTATTACTTCTTATTAATTCTGCTGCTGAAAAATAAGAAAATAAATTATTAACATAAATTAATTAAGTAATAATTGTAGTAATGATTCTAATTAATTAAGTTATAATAAAACTAATAATTGTTTATTGTCACTAAAGACATCAGATATGTAATTAATTTCAACCAATTGTACAGAGTTAGTGATGTAAAACAGATTAAACACTGAACCATTTTATCTTAATAAGTTCGCTACACAAACCTAGAATCAAGCTAAAAAGAAGTTTAATATTTTTTTAGACGTTATAGATTGTATGAAACCAGTCCAGAGTTGATAGTTCGACCACTCTAGTGATAGTTTTAAGGAAGAAACGAAAGTAGGCTATATTGGTTGGTATTTTTCTTCAATTTCCTTCTGATAGATTATACTGTTCTACCTTATGTGTCCTATTACGGGTATTTTGCACCCTAATAACAGAAGACCCGTGATATTGTGATAAGTTTCTATAGCTTTAACTAAAAACAATACGGGTCTCACTGCCAGACTAAGCTTTCATGCTCCCAAAACCGTAGGGTGGAAACATATATATTTACATATACTACTATTTGGAGGGTTTTAAGTTTGGCCTAAAACCCAGGTTCAGGTACAAGTACCTGACATCATATAGGCTTGGAACAACCAGCTTAACAACCCTTTTGAGGGACAGCACACAACAATTTTTATCTCTCACATAAAAATCCTAGTGGCTCTGACCAGGATTGAACCCGGACTGTTCGTTCACAGACCCCACCACTTTAAAATACCACTACAACCACTCTAAACCTCATAAGTTTAATTTGCATAGAGAAAATGTGCTAAGACCAATAACAAAGGGATTGTTAACAAGGTTATATGATTTTTATTTATCACAAAAAGATCTTGAGCAAAGAATTGATCTGCCTCTACGTTAATACATTTATAGTTATAATATAATGATTATTAATTATAGTTTTCCCCGGTAAAAGTTAAATAAATAATAATATAATTTAGATTGAGTATGCAAGAATGCTATGAAATAACAATATTAGAGACACCATTTAAAGTAAAAAGAAATGATAAAAATCTAGTTAAAAACAGTTCGTTTCGAATATAAGAGATATGATAAAAAGTGCCATGGGGTGGGTAAAATAACCTGACTCACCCCTGCAGCTGTAGGGACTTTTTTCTTCCCCTGTAGTGTGTTACAAGTGTTGCATTTTCTCCCTTCAAGCTGTTTTTTATTCACGTGACTATGTCAAAAGACATAGTGTGAGGAGTATGGGATACAATTTTTAAACAAAAATGGAACTTTAATGTGCTTTTCTAATTTTTGCATTTTGTATTATTTATTTAGAAAAAGATCGAGAGAGAAACCAATACCTTTGAAAATTATAAAATGAGAAAACATGCTACTCACTGTATGATCCTAAGGTTGTGAGGGCTGAGGAGACTCAATCCTTGGTTTTTTAATAATAATATTATCTTGATGAGAGTTACTACTGCTGCTATAGGAAACAACTTGTACTTGTTGTGCTACCCCTACTCCTAGGCTACTACCTACATTGTTTCCTAAACACACAATAACAATCATAAAAATATAATAATTTCTGTCAGATGGGAATCATCAGATTGTACAGTCTATCGTTTAGTTTAAAAATCCCCAATGTCATAAGTATTTTGGGGATTGACCAATCAGAGAAGCCGTTGCCAACCTCTCACTTAAAAAGAGAAAAAAAATCCCTACCACCATAACCGCTGTAGGGAAAAAACCTTCTTCCCGGCAATCGTTCACTTTGTTTGTGGTTCTTCTTTTGATTACATCGTTTTGAAAACTACTTTCAAATTAATCTTAAAAATTATATTTTAAAATAAAACTACACAAAAGAAATGTAGAAGAACATCGCCAAGAAAATACGGGTAAAATAACCTGATTTGTTAACATAGTTTTTTCCCCGCTTCCTTCTTGCAGGGATTTTTTTTCAAGAATCAGTGGTGTCTAAACTGACCTGTCAAGATTTTTAAACTAAACGATAGACTGTAATTTTGGTTTTTCCTGTTCAGCTAGAGCCTCTGAATAAAACTAGGTTCCTGGTCGAAAGCTAAGGCCTTTTGTAGGTTTAAATAAATCTGTTTGCCAATAAACTAGTTAAAAAAAATCTGTTCACAATGAAGTCTTCTTTTTATATATGTATATATCATTTACTCAAAAGTCTGTAGTAGTATTTACTGCTCTGTAGTACAAGAGAAGCAAAAAGAAATACAAAACAAAATAGTATATAACCTGTCGCATGAATATGCTGAGGTACTGGTACTAATAATTCTTGCTGTTCTTCCTCGATACACTGCTCTACATCCTCCTCTTCCTCGACTATCTCTTCTTCTTCTTCCTCTTCTACATCTTGTAAACATCTTTTCACTCTATCACTGCTACTACCTTCATCACTAACATTATAACTATTACTGAAACAAAGTAATCAAGACATCAGATTAATAAACATCTTTTTATTTAAGTACTACCAATATGCAGCTCTGTATTTAGGTGCTAACAATATGCAGCTACATATTTAGGTGCTAACAAATACAGCTCCATATTTTGGGTGCTAACAATATGCAGCTCCATATTATGCTGAGTTTTATACAGAACTCAGTTTAATACAAAAACATTTATAAATCTAGTTTTAAGATGATATAATCATCTTAAAGGGGGGGGGGGGACTCACTGATTAATAATATACACAGGCTGAAGCATTTTAAATGTACTAACATTCAATCCTTAAAAATAAGGGGAAACACGATCCTTGACCAAAAAGGTAGACAGTAAGCTAAATTGTTTGAGTTCAGTTTTAGCTCAATCAGACCAGGAAGAGCAAATGGCGTACATATATATTTAATTGTATTTATATATATATACTTGTGTGCCGTTGACATAAGTATATTCACTACTTCCACCCTGGTTAGTCAACTATCTTTGTAAACTATAAAAAGTAGCCTCAAAGGGGCAATGACGAGTCCAGGTAGCTATGCAGTGACCCATCGACGAAAGCCCCTGTTTATTAAATATCCTTTTATTTTAAAAATTAACCCAAAAACCTGCAAGTACATTTAGTACGTTTACACACACTCTAGATCCACGGATCGTATGGAATACATATACAATACGGTCAACTAACTTCACGCTTCTTGCAGAGTATTTGTTTAGTCGATCGAGTGATAACTGATCCTGCCAAAATATGGCGTATTTTATTGTGAAATTTCACTTAGGATATACGGAAGTTTAAAACAAAAAATATATTTAATTAAATTTTGATTTCTTTGCATAATAATAAAGTTACACTAAAAAAAAATAATATTCCAAAAGTTATTTGATCAAAAACGGTTATATAGAAGTGAAATAAAAGTTTGACGAGAAGGTTATCCATTAAACACGATCGTCTCTAAAGGTACACACACAAAAAGACAGCGTATCGGGGGATCCATTTAGATTCCATCTCCCTAGTTCTAGCGTATGCGATCGGATCCCCTCCGCATGGTTCATACAGCTTAAATTACCGTATTGAGAGATCGTACTCTATACGATACGCGGATCTAAAGTGTGTGTGAACGTACTAATTATTACAAACAAGTTAAGAGTGGAGTATAAATACGACATATATTTATTCATTGACACTTGTTGATTATTGAAGTATTATACTGACCTATAATTATTGAAACTAGACTGTACTATAACAGGGGCTGGAGTAGAGTATGCGTGGGACTGTATGGTATCATCACTACATGTTTCCTCCTGTATCACTATGTTATTCTGAGTCACCATGTACTTCTCACTCACATACATTTCTAAAAAAAAAACGTAACAAATATAAGAACTTGTTCCACCAAAAAATATATTATACATAAACACTTTATTTACAAAAATAAATATGTGAAGCAGGCCTTATACAAAGGGTTGCTACATATACAGCGTACTTATCAATCTAAAGACAAATATTAAAATTAATAAAAGAAAAATTTTGATAAAGGTAGATTTAAGTCATAGTATATACATAACGCTAAGAAAAATAGGTTAGTCAAAAATAAGAATAATAATACAATAAGAATTAAATGGAAAAAATATATAGTAAAATAAATAATAAGAAAAGTACATTAATTAAGAATAAATGTGGTGACTTATAATGCCTAAAAAGTCTAAAATTATATTTTCTGAGAGAAGTCTTAAAATTTTTTGATCCGTTCCGATCTCGTCAAAGAACTTTTTAGACCTATCAGATATAGATCCCCTCGACCCAAACCAACACAAAACACCTATAACCTCTTTAATTAAAGCATAAGTGATGATTTTTCAAAGTTTTACAAACTTTGAAATAATAGATACATGCATTTCCTTTGAAAAATCAAAAATTAAGTAAGAAGGATAAATATAATGGACCACCAGACTACAAAGAATAAACCTAAAAACTTGAACAAGATATTCATTTTTCAGCAAGGGAACAATCATTCCAAAGCAAATTCTCCTGGCTCGTGGAATTCTGTACCAGAATTTTTATTTGTGCTCCCTTTTTAAAAATATTATGTTAGCACTAAATATCAAAAATCAGGATTTGAAGCATAAATGGACCTGCCTATTTTATCTTTGATTTGTGTCTACAGTACTTTATTTTTTTATTTATTCCATTTATTTTATTCGAATTATCTTTGTATCTATTTTATATTTTTTATTTTATTTCTTTAATATTTTTAATTTTGTATTTTCTCATTAGTTTGTTAGGCACTGATGATGGCCTTGTTAGGTCAAAAGTGCTTTGTGTAATTTGTAAAGAAACAAAGTTATCTGTGGAGAGATTCTATATCTTTCTTTTTGACTTCAAAAAATTTATTTTTCAAAGTCCAATTTTTTTAAGTTTATTACTTTTTGGGAGATAAAATAATAAAGCACACAATAAAGGCTTACCCTGGTTATTAATATGAATAGTTGTGTGCCTAGGAGACGATGGGGCAGAAGTACAGTATGGACTATTGTTATCATTGATATTTCCTACCGGAGAGCCTTCTCTAGACAAACTCTCCGGAGTCATCAAGCCTCCAGCTCCTCCTCCCATATGACTTGGACTAGCTGGTGCACTCCTAAACACAATTAAAGACATGATTAGAGCTATTTAACACATGCAAGGGTAACACTGTTATTTGTTTTATATAAACTTTTTTTATAAATTAAAATTAAAAACAATAACTTTAATTCTATAATTTCATAAGCTATAAAATTAAGCTATGGCCATTTCACCCAACACTGTGGGCATCATCAGGCTAATAAACTAAACACTAAATTAACAACTAAAAATCACAGAAAACAAATAAAGCACATATACATAAGACTAGAATTAAATAAATAAAAAATCACAGAATTAGCTAAAACTTAACTTCGTCAACAAAAAAAAAAATTTGTTTTGAAAAGCAAAGGCTTTTCAAGCACCTTACTTAAAAAAGAATTTATGATCCCCATTTGGAATAAAGTAAATACATACTTAGAATTGAAATTTTAATTTGTTACTCATAAGTTAAGAATAAAATTAATGAAATATAGGATATTACCTAGATGATAATCCAAAGGGCACTCTGAAGCAGGGGACACCCCTCTGTCGTCGTCTCCTAAAAGCTTGTTCAATTAGTTTAGACTCCGACATGGGATCTATCCTCCAGAATGAACCCTTACCAGGTTCCTCCTGAGATCTAGGCACTTTGATAAAGTAACGGTTTAAACTCAGATTATGTCGAATTGAATTCTGAAAAAAAACAAGTCATTTTTAAGACAATAATAAATAATAAACCTATAATAATAAATAAACAATCAATAGACCTCCATAACCGATATATCTGTAGAATGAACGAACGTGAATGGAGTTTATTAATGAAAGAAATGACAAAACAAAACTTTATTGGCAATAGATAACTTAACCCACAAATTAAACAAAATAAAAATTGAATAAAATAACTACCATTGAGTTGTTAAATTTTTATACTGATGATGGCCTCTAGTTAGGTTTAAGCACTTTGCTAAAGACGTTTTGTTTGGTGGAGATATATAACAACATATATAAACAACACATATATAAACAACATATATAACAATGTTACTATTACTTAATATTATGAATGAGTAATATATAAGTAAGAGTGTTCTCTGTACATTGTTTTTTCTCTATAAAATCAAGTACCATTGTAAAAATAGTTGAAAAGTAAAAATAAAAAACCTAACCAATACCCTGAGAGCTTCCTTATTATGTACTGCTTTTAAGCAATTTTTTTTCTGAAAATATACTTCAAAAGACAAAGAAAAACATGGTCCAGATTTGATTTTTTTTATACATAGTGGAAAATAGTACAGATTTTAAATTAGTAGTTTTATATAAGTGGTTCCCTGTAGGTCTTGTGCACAACTTGAGAAGATTATTTTTAGTTGACCAAATTTCTAAATAAAAAACAAGTGTTTATTTGTCAAAATCAGGTAACAAACGCCACAGATTGCCAAAATTATTGAATTTTAATTAATATCAAAATTAGTTTTATTCATGCTCTTAAAAATATGATGAGCTGCAAAAAAATATTCTCTTCAAATTTTGCTCAAGATCAACAGAGACTACCTAGAATTACTTTTTTAAAAAAATCTAAAATTTGAAAAATTTGCCAGAATTGTGAGAGTGTGCAATTATATTAAGTTCCCAATATGACAATCAAACTATTTTAACTTGATTTATTAAGGTGGATTAAAAAACTGGTTCAAAGCATAAAAAAGTCACATTTTCAGGTATTGTTCATGGACTACTTCAAGTTATAGTCAGAAATAAAAGTTATTTTAAAAGAGAAATACAGGCTATCTAGTGAATCTTGCTGGGTGTAATGTGACCACTATGATCACCCAGTCCCAATAGTGATACAATATTTTATAGGGTTATTTTTAAAGCAAAAGGTATCCAAGAGAAGCAAATACTACATTGAACACAGGGTTCTCATTTATTATATTAAGACATACAAATTGTCTGAATAAGACAAGTTAATTGTGAGCATGAGACAAATAAATTGTCTGACAAGTTAATTGTGAGCATGAGACAAATAAATTGTCTGGATAAGACAAGTTAATTGTGAGCATGAGACAAATAAATTGTCAGAATAAAACAAGTTAATTGTGAGCATGAGACAAATAAATTGTCTGGATAAGAAAAGTTAATTGTGAGCATGAGACAAATAAATTGTCTGAATAAGAAAAGTTAATTGTGAGCATGAGACAAATAAATCGTCTGAATAAGACAAGTTAATTCTGAGCATGAGACAAATAAATTGTCTGAATAAGACAAGTTAATTGTGAGCATGAGACAAATAAATTGTCTGAATAAGACAAGTTAATTGTGAGCATGAGACAAATAAATTGTCTGAATAAGACAAGTTAATTGTGAGCATGAGACAAATAAATTGTCTGAATAAGACAAGTTAATTGTGAGCATGAGACAAATAAATCGTCTGAATAAGACAAGTTAATTCTGAGCATGAGACAAATAAATTGTTAGAATGGGATTAATACCGTGTCTGATTAAGACCAAAAAATTTAATAAAAAAAAACTAAATATCTGAACGAGACAACTGGCAAGCACTGCTGATGCCTCTAAACAGGTTGTATAATTTACAGCAGAATGAAACTAATGAGTTGACTTGGATTGAGCACTATAATATTTGATACTACATCATTTGAATAAAATGTTTTGCTACATTACCTGCCATCCCTTATCAGCTGTTCTATAATAAGGATAATTCTTAGTGATGTATGAATATATGCCGCTCAAAGTTAATTGTTTGTCTTGAGCTGAAGCCACTGCTTGGACAATCAACTGAGCGTATGAGTATGGAGGTTTTGAGTCATCCTGTAACAGAATGGAAATTGCTCGGATAAACAACAAGCCAATAAACTTTTGACAATTTTCTTCAGATCACAAGTTGATAATATAATCTCAACCCAAGTGTACTAGGTTCTAAAGTGCATGCTTTATCCAGTTGAATAAGTGCTAACTAAGTTAGCTTAAAGTCCTGATACCTAAAGGCAAACCTGATGATGGATGAAGTACCTGCTCCCGATAAATACTAATGACACCTCATTAGTTTGTAAAAAGCAATGATAATTGCTTTTTACTAACGGTATTTACTCCTACTAAAGTCTCCTGAGAGACTTCCCGTCTCTATCGGAGAGATAACCTACTAACGGTTAATGACACCTCATTAGTTTGTAAAAAGCAATGATAATTGCTTTTTACTAACGGTATTTACTCCTACTAAAGTCTCCTGAGAGACTTCCCGTCTCTATCGGAGAGATAACCTACTAACGGTTATCTTTGTAGCAAAAGGGGGGTATTTTTCAGTGACAGTCTACTGACTAATTTAAAAATCTTGACAGGTCAGTTTAGGCACCGCCGATTTTAAAGAAAAAAAATCCCTGCAAGAAGGGAGCAGGAAAAAGCTATGTAAACAAATCAGGTTATTTTACTCATATTTTCTTGGCAATGTTTTTTTAAATTTCTTTTGTGTAGTTTTATTTTATAATATCATTTTTATTAATTTGAAAGTAGATTTCAAAACGATGTAAACAAAAGAAGAACCACAAAGTGAATAATTGCCGGGAAGAAGATTATTTCCCTACTTTGGTTACGGTGGTAGGGATTTGTTTCTCTTTTTAAGTGAGTGGTTGGCAGCGGCTTCTCTGATTGGTCAATCCCTAAAATGCTTATGACCTTGGGGATTTTTAAACTAAATGATAGACTGTAAACACTACATACAACACAGATAATTAAAGAATATATGCAATAGATGATAATTAAAACTTAATTTACATTCATTTTACTTAATTTAAGACACAATAGTTGAAAATTAATGTAATATTTACGTGAAATTGTTGTCGTCAACTAATAATTATGGGACCAAGCTACCCAAAGAATGATAAGTAAGAGCTGTTGTACCCTCCCTCTTAGTATTAGTATCTTTGCTATATTAAGAGCAGTCTTCTTGAATATGTTGGACAGAGGTATTCATATTTAATAGTTATCATATTGAAGGAGTTGCTCGCTCTATCTAATTTCCTCGATTGAGGTGAGTTTAACATTTCCTTAGTCTTGCTACTTCTGCTTCTCTTCTCAGAGAAAAGACAAGGCCCAGGCTTTAATAATGCTGATTCCGATTTTATATGACGCATTAGGCAAAACTACAAATAAATAAACAGTGATAACTGACTAAACTGTATTTGGGACATAAAACATTTTTTTTTATCAATAAAAGCCGGTAAATTTGATAACTAAAATTTTCTTTCTTCACAAGCTATAAAGGGTTTACAATTTCCAATTTTTTAACTATGTGGTTGGACTTTAAATCAAACACACATTCTAATAAAAGCTTTTATTTAGGAAGTGCTTTAGTAATCAATGATGCAAAATAATTACCTTAGGAGGGCTATAACCTGATTGCTGGCCGTTACTATTCCTGTATAACTTATTATCAGATGGTCCTTCTCCAGTATCAAGCATATCTAGGTCGTGTCTATCCATGTTATGTGAGGGTTGACAGTGAGCTGCAGCATATGCTGCTACCATCTGAAGATCTGTCTGACGGCTCATACCATGGTGACCACTACGTGGACTAGTAGGACATGAGTTGGCAGCACTGCAAAAATATAATCTCAATTAATAAACATTGACATATACTTAAAGCACTGTTTGACATGGAATCCTAACTAACTGATTTTAATTTTTTATAATCATACCATTTTTTCACACAGAGGAAACAAAATAAAAAGTGAGTAACACTATGTACAGGCATTTTTCTCATCACTGCTTCAGGGGTCTGCTTCCTAAATATTCTGTAGAACTTAGTTTTTCTCTTGGTCTTCATGTAACTGTGTTGCAAGCAGAGATTATACTATCTTTATGGTTGCAATCCTTCCAGAAGTGCAAGAAGGAAATGAGAAATCCATCATGATCTGTGTAGATAGTCAGGCTGCAATTGAGCCCTTATTTCTTATGCTAGTAGCTCCTTCTGCTCTTGTTCGAGAATGTAGAGCTCACTTGTCTCTCTTGGCAAAGGGTAAAACTGTTGGACCAGAACCTGTTCTTCCCTCTCAGTTGTTGCCATGACACTCTTAGATATCAAGTTAATGAAAACCCTAAAACTTAACATGCATGCCTCTACTGGTTGCAGACAAGCAACAATTTTCATTACAGGGCTAATTGTAAAAAATAACTTTCTAATTAACCTCAGCAAGCCTTGCCTTAGGAACCTAGTTAGTGTTCTGACAAGTCACTATAAATAAAATAAACATCTTAGTACTTTAGGCATAATCTCAGAGGCTAACTGCCCCATGGGCATTATGAGGAAACATCCTTTCACCTGCTTGCAGAGTGTGAGGCCTATACTTCTCTTCGTAACAGCATATTTAGTGTTCGCCTTTTGTACGAAGTGAAGCTTTCTTCTCTTAAATGGAGACATATTCTCCAATATATCAACCATTCCAAGACATTCTTAGTAGAGGTGGTGTAGGCTAAGGAATTGGGACTGGCAAGAAGGGCCCAACTATGTGATCTATTTATCTGGCTTTGCCTCCCCATTAAATTACTACTACTACAACTACCCTTATAATTAAAGCTTACCTTATAGTGCCCGTAGGTGAAGGGAAAGGACTAGTATAGAGAGGATCCGATGTGTCTGGTATTGAGATCCTGAGAGGCGGAAGGGGGACGGACCTCTGCTTTACTTGTATCGGAGGAGCAGACTCATCAACTAAACTTTCAAATACTAGTCTGATGGTAGTACTGGGAAATCTAATTGTACATCTGAAACAGGCATAAGTTTACTAGAGGACAATCCTTAATAATTACTTGTTATACCTTATTAAATTGTTGTTTAAACAACAATTATGTCTGGATCATATTTTTTTTGGAGGTCGACTAATAGGTCATTTTCCTCCAGCATAATTTTTTTAACAAACGTTTGCAAGTCATTTAATAAAAAAAGAGAGATTAAAAATTTAATTCTAGATGCAGAATTTTATTCCATTAAGAAATATTTTAATTTTTATTTATTATGTATTACTTGTAATTTTGATATCCTCCCTCAAAATATTAAAAAATCACACAAATTCCACGTTGGGTGAAAGAAAAGAGTCTCTCCACAAAAATATTTTATTGGCAAAGCGCTTTCAACCTAGCATGAGGCCATCATCAGTGCCTTAAAGTAAAGATAAAATTAATAAACCATGACACAAATAAAATTAAAAAACCACAAATAACTACTTCTTCTTTTTAGATGGTGTCTTACACAGCTCACCGAGCTTTTACCATCTAAAAAGAAGAAGTAGTTATTTGTGGTTTTTTAATTTTATTTGTGTCATGGTTTATTAATTTTATCTTTACTTTAAGGCACTGATGATGGCCTCATGCTAGATTGAAAGCGCTTTGCCAATAAAATATTTTTGTGGAGAGACTCTTTTCTTTCACCTATAATGAACGACTCCACTGGTGCTCAATTTCATCTAAATCTACACAAATTCCAGTTTTCTAGCAATAAGTAGTTCCCTGTAGGTCGTGTGCAAAACATGAAGATAACATTTATAATGGTGATAAAATGAATGTTTTCATCAAAATCAGATAACTACAACTTAAGTTATGACATTTGTTAAAAATGCACAAAAAGTCAATATTTTTCAAAGAAATTCACTGAATTTGCATAAATTAACTATTTTCTTGTGTTTTTGAAAGAACCATAACTTTGGCTGTAGTCATCCGATTTTGATGATTAAACACTCGTTTTATAGTACATTTTATTATCTATAAGAATGTTCTCTTCATGTTTTGTACACGCCCCTTAAGGAACTACTTATTCAAGTAAACTGAAAGAAATTTAAGGAATTTTATAAAATTTTGAGCATGTGCAATTATATGAAGGGCTCCACCACTCTGGATGGGCAGACTAAGTTTTTCTTCATAATTATTTAAGGTCCATTTTCAGAAAAATTTGGTTTGAAGTAGTACAAAATAAGTCATATTTTTTCAGGTCCTGCTCCTGGACAATTTGGAGAATCAAGGATCTTTAAAGAGGCAACAGCATTTAACAAAAACAGCTGATCTGTTCTCTTCATTGTCTGCTGTTCTCTTTTGTTTCTGTTTTAATTGGATTTTATTTTTATGGATGTAAAAGCACTATTCTATCTTATATTTATAATTAATGAAAGTTACGCCATAAACAGGAAATACGACAACTATTTACTTCTTCTTAAAATTTCTTTTTGGATGTTTTGAGTTAATAGTCAAAGAGCCAGGCCTAGAATTATAACTCATTTTGTACTACTTCAAACCAAATTTTTCTGAAAATTTACATTAAATTATGAAGGACAAGTATAGCCTGCATGAATGCGCTCACTCAAAATATTAGAAAATCACACAGATTCAAGTTTTCTTAAATAAGTGGCTCCCTGTGGGCCATGAGTAAAACATAAAGAGAATTTTTTTTAAAAGGTGATGAAATGTTCTTTAAATTTAGTGTTTAAACATCAAGATTGGTTAACTACACCTAAAGTTATGACATCTGTTAAATGGCCATAAAAAAATAAAATAAAATGCACAAAAAGCCAATATCCTTTCAAAGAAATTCACTGACTGTGCATAAATTGAGTAAAATTAGTTGGACGTAATCCATTGTCAGTACTATATACAATTAACGACGTTTCGGGAGCAGGTACTTCTCCCATCATCAGGTTCGTCTTGAGAAAGACGGTGTGTGTGTCAAGTGTTGGGTGTTAGGACTTTAACTTAACTTCGTAGGCAGGTATCAACGACTTTGTTATGTACTTTGAAACCTTGTCTACGATGGGGCCTTCCCCTTGTCGTTAATTGTAAATAGTACTGACAATGGATTACGTCCAACTAATTTTACTCATAATTCACCATTGTCACAAACTTTTACGTTGTGCATAAATTAACAATTTTTTGGAATTTTTAAAAAAGACATAACTTTGGTTGTAGCCATCCGATTTTGACTATTAAACACTCTTTTTAAAGAACATTTAATAACCTTAAAAAATGTTCACTTCATATTGTTGTTGTTTAGCATACTGCCACGATATAAGCGAATTTTCAAATGATGTCAAAAACGTGTTTCTTCACATAGTGCAATACATGTCAATTAATAATATCAGAAGTATTCTGATAATAAATAAAACTTTGTATTTATGTAACCCATAGAAATTAGTACATTAGTAAAAAATTGCAGCCACATCTAAACACTTCTTGAAGATTTGTGATTTTTAAAAATGTTTGTGGGGTCATTATTACAGGTCAATGATGGCACACATATTTCATACACAATAGAGTTTGGGAAATTAACAAACAAGGTTAATTTTTATACCAGGTTTAATTTCGATCAAAAGATATCAAGTTGAACACTTCAAGAAAGCATAGTGTCTCATAGAAACATCTAGAAACAAAAATCTCTTGTGAGTGTATATATATTATATATATATATATATATATAATATATATATATATATATATATATATATATATATATATATACACATACATATACACACACAACCACACACACACACACATATATATATATATATATATATATATATTATATATATAATATATATATATATATCTATATATATGTGTGTATTATATATACATACATATATAATTGTTATATATATTAATTATGAAGAAAAAACTTAGTCTGCCCATCCAGAGTATGTATGTATGTATGTATATATATATATATATATATAATATATATATATATATATTATAATATATATATATATATATATATATATAATAAACTCTAATAATGTATATATCTTTATCAGTGAGTTTCCACATTCCAAAAAATCCATCCCCACCCCTACCCCCCCTCAACAACCCTGATCTCATATGCTCTTTTATTCTTTGAAAATATGTTGAAAATAAATACTACTTAAGTTCATTGGTTTCTCCATAAATGTTAAACAATAATAATAGCTACTAAAAAAGCACAGTTCAAAAATAAATTTAAATAAACTATAAATGTATAGTTAAATAAAAAAGAAGATATGAAATATTCAGTTGGTTATGATTTATATTTTACACCTAAAAAATGGGAAAGTAAAAATATAAAAGATACAAGGGAGTTATTTTCACAAGAAAGATTATATTCATTGAAGGCTAAAAGATGCAACGACAGAGTTGATGAAATAATTTTATAAATATAAAACCCGCCCGGGTTTAATTAATTATAAAATATTGTTGTTGTTGATAACAAACAATATGAATACATTGTGATAAGAGGCCCTCACCTTCTCTTATCAATCTGCACATCAATAAACAGTCTAAACCAACAAAAAACTCTCCTTGTATTTAATCAAACAAAAACCAAATTTATATAAAGTATAATCATTTACATTTAATGACTTAATTAGTCATGATTGTAATTTAAAATATTAATGATTAATAATTATTGCATCATCTATAATCTTTGAACATAAGTTTAATATACAATTAATAACTTAATTTAATTATTAAACTAAATACAGTATACAATGCAAGAATTCATTCCCTAAAGTTCCTTAAAACAGCTGTATTATGGTTAAATTTAAGTACCTACTTATATTAAGTATGAGTTTATACTGGTTTCTCAATGAATTGGGGTCCGATTGAATCAATAGAATTTATTCCCGCACATAGTTCATGGGGGCTAATAACTAATCAAACTAAAGTAAGACAAATTGTTAAAATCGGTTGACAGTGTGGGAAAATATTGCTGAAGAACCAAATAAGGTTGGCCTGATATAAAATTTTGGACATGTTTGACATCCATGACTAACCTCCTTGGCATCCTCGCATTATTTTTCCACACTGTCAACTGATTTTAACCATGTGTCATACTATAAAAAATGTTAGTTAGTAAAATTTTAGAGAAAGCTACAAAATAATAGGTAAATAGTTAAAAGAATGGAAGATATAAGTAGAACCACAGAGATTAGATCAATCAGACAAAAACATAGCTCAAGAAAACTTAGACAAATAAAAAAAAGGTAACGTTAGCTAATAATTTAGATGTACTGGAAGGAGAATTAAGCAGGAAGGAGCTGCATAAATTTGAGTAATCAGAAAAAAAGTTATTAACCAAATAATATTTAACAATATTCGTGTAAACTTTGGTTTTAATGTCACATTGAGATTCTTTGTAGAGAAAAGACATAATAATGTTAGTTTTGCCAAAATAGCTGTAACCAAAAATATGTCAATAAATCTCGTGGAAACAGATAATATTTTAATAAATGTAAAAGGATGGAGTACAGCTTTTTAAAATTAAAAAAATATTAATTAATAATAAATCATATTAATTTAATTTAAATAAGAAATCTAAACTTTTATGGTGGTGAATTATAGGATTATAAACTCCACAAAACCTTAAAGAAGAATCAAATATTTATACTTAAATGAATACCGAAGGTTTTGATACATCAATGTAAAGAGGTGTTTCAAGAAACTGACCACAATATGATCATCTTCCTACATCCAATTCAACATAGAGCATTTCATCCATTCAGCCACATCACATTTTTTTATTTCATTTTAAAAATTTCAGTGTTTTCAAAATTCCAATTTAAAAGTTACATTTTTTTTTAATTTAGGAACTGAAAATATGAAATACTTCTCCATGGATATTAAGTTAGAATACAATGTCAACAAATTAAGTCAATCTAAAAAATAAAATGTTCATTTAACAATACAAAAATTTAAGCTTTTCAGTCCAATCTTGATTAATGCTGACCTTAATTTTTATGGCTTTCTTTATTAAAATAATGATGCTACTTTAAGTTTAAATGGTGCACAGCTATCCCAAATTAAAATATAATTTCAGTACATGGATAAATTATACTCCCAACTCCTATAAATCATTTAGAAAACTTTTACACTTTCTGTCTACACAAGATAAAATCAAATAAAAGAACCAACTACCTGAAGTTATTAGGGGAGTAAGCAGAAAGGAAGTAACATTAGCCAATTTATATCTGAAGCAAGGAACTATCTAAACTAAAATAGGAACCCCCAAGCATCTCTTAATAGTTTGTTAGCTCCTTAACCAAATAAAATAAGAACCCCCATGCATCTCTTATTGTTTGTTAGCTCCATAACTAAATAAATAAGAACCCCCATGCATCTCTTATAGTTTGTTAGCCCCTTAACCAAATAAAATAGGAACACCCGTGCATCTCTTATAGTTTGTTAACCCCTTAACCAAATAAAATAGGAACCCCCATGCATCACTTATAGTTTGGTAGCCCCTTAACCAAATTAGTTTTTCGTCTCCCCCCTTTTTCTATTCTCACTTAAAAGCCCCAACATCCCTTAATAAGATTGATAATTAATACATTCTAAGTCTATCTTCAAAATATATTGTTATCATGAAAATTATGGAGTGGGTCCAAAATAAAGTGTTTACTCATGGCTTATACCTAAGTTTAGTACTCCCCTTAAGGGGTATCGAAAAAAGGTGCCAAAATATGAACTAAACAAAGACACATAAGGAGAAAATGCATTTGAGCTGAAGGGGATAGTGCCGCAATGTGATAGCTTTTCGAAAGAAATCTGAGATATTTTTCTTCTTCCAATAATATGTACCTCATAAAAATCAATAGATATTATAAATCATCAACTCATCAATCATTCACGTTAACATCAATTTTCACAATTAACTCCAGAAAGTTAATTATCCAATTTAAATAGGCAACCTAAGAAATTATATCTACAGGGTTAAGATATAGGTAATAAGGATAAGTGCCATGTATCATAAGGTTTAAATAAAACACAAGGTAAATGAATACATAGACAAGATAAATAATCCTTTAGTACATTGCTATTTTATGTTTAAATATTTTAAATACTTGAGCAGCAAACTGCTGTGAACAGCTGATTATGGTAGATGAACTATTTTTATTTTCCTCACTCCCTGTTTTACAAGAAGAAAGGTATTGTTACATACAAGTATACAACTACACATCATAATCACATGCAATCTTAATAATTTATTAATTTGTAAATAAAATGAGTTTCGTCTAAAGGATGAATGAGAGAACAGTGGCAAAACCTACTGGCAAGTCATTGTAGTGCAGTCTTATTTACAAATATAATTATCGAGGAACCGCCGGCAGTAGAATAACAAATAATAAATGTGTGAATTAAAACAATATTAAAGGCAAAGGTCAATATCAATCGGCCTTGCTGGTAGGCAAATATAAACAACAAGTGGGGAGTGTTTACTCACACCAGGTACTTACGTTTTTGGTAACTGGAAACTTAGCGACGGTGAATTTTTTCTCATGAAAACTCCGTCTACAAACACTCCGTTTTTCCCGTTACAAACCATGAAAAAATTTGGGTGCTCGAAAAATAATTCTAAATGCCTACGTGATATGAAACTGGAATGTCCCATATTTACGTCTACTTCTCCTCGGGAACTGTTCCTTCCGATAATGGTACGTTTCTGTCGTACCATGTATTCGAAATCCCGGCCTTCTAGACGGGCTATCGGTGTACCTTTGGTGTCCGGACTCCATTGTAATTTAGCCGGACTGGCAGGAGCCGATTTCAGGGCCAATAATGCCCATGCATCGCTCTCCTGAGATCGGGACACGGACATCACCTCCCCTCGACGACTCCGGATACTTTTCTTTCCCTATATGAGCACCGAAAATTAAAAATTCGAACGAATAAATAAATAAAAACTTGTTTACTTTACGGCAATAACAAACGTGGGTGTAGTGAAAAAATAAAGAAAAAAATAACCACGTGATACTGGAACTGTGGGTAAACTTGTGTCAAAACAAAACTCTAACTACTTATCTATACTGCGGTCTAGAGGGCGCTTCAGTCGGCTCGCTTCGACCTTCACCCGAGTACAAAAACAACAAACAAATCCCCCCCCCCCTCTCGCTTTGTAAAATCAAAATCTTAAATTCAAATTATAAAAGAAAATAAGCTATTAAAAATATGATATTAATACTAAACATGAAGTCAACTAAAATATCTCTGTTAGTATTCTTTAAACTCCTCTTAAAGACTTCAGCAAATAAGCAGGGGGTCTACTTAAGTTGACATTTTTCAGGTTAATCGATTTAATAGATTGTTAAACCTATTTTTAGACTTTTTTTGTAAATTTTGTAGAAACCTCTTCGGAGGTTACAATTTTTTATAAACAATAACAAAAATGTGGAAAAAGTTCAAAAACTGTTGTACTTCATAAGTTTTTACATCAAATCTTGTACCAAAGTCAGTGATATAGTTAATATTTGAAGATTTATAGGTATTATGTTATGCAATTGTATTGGACTATTTGGTAATGTTTCATTTTGCTGTTAATATTGACTGAAGTTATTGGGGTTTTTCTTTCTGATAAGCCTAATTTTTAATATTGGAAAAATGACTTCAAAACACAAAATATCTCAAAATGACTTGCGTAAATTTATGTCTCTACACAAACAAAAACTATCTGGAGTAGGTAAAAAAATCGAGTCACCGCTTGCTAAGTACTTACCTGATGGAACATTAAAATGTATTATATGTGATACAGTAGTCCGGAGCGAAGCTGTTTGGCCAGTTCATATTAATGCCAAGTTACATAAAGAAAATATAGCTAAAAAAAAGCAAAAAGATTCTAGTAAAGTAAGTAAACCATCTGAGATATCAAAGAATGAAATGAGTTTTAAAAGACCAAGTGATGAACCTCCGCCTGAGCCTAAAAAATTAAAAAGTATTTTAAAAAATGGTTCCACTAGTGCAACTGTTCCTGTTGTTCCTCCTGATTTTTTTGATTCTATAAAGAACATACCTAAACCTATTAAAATGGAAACTTCATCTTCATTAGATGAAATCAATGATACAATAGTCCTTACTAAAGGTTCTGTAATGAAAATGGAAGAACCTGTACCTTCTACATCAGATTTGCCTGAAGGTTTCTTTGATAATCCTTTATTAGATGCTAAGGCACGTAACGTAGAGTATAAAGATCCGGTGGAAGAAGAATGGGAAAGATTTCAAAAAGAAATGAAAGAAGAAGTCACTCTTTCTAGTAAAATTATTGAAGATGAGTCTGAAACAGCGACGGTAGAAAGACAAATTTTAGAGGTTGACGAACAGATGAATAACTGGTGCAAAGTTGTTGAGTTGGAGAAAAAGAGAGAAAACTTACAGACAACTCTCACCCTGGCTCAAAATGTCAAGAAAGAAGAATCAGACAGTGATATTGAAGAGGATTTAGAAGAATTTGTATCGTGGAGAAATAAAAATTCATTTAGGTAATAATAGTTTGGAAACTTAGATGACTCTGAACAGTTAGGTTGCTATCTTAAGGAAATTCTTGTTGCCCGAAGTCTTATCATTCTATAGCATAACAAATGTCTAAAGTCAGTTGATAGTGTGGAAAAATAGTGTTGAACCAATGAGGTTCGATTTGAAATGGAGGGCGTGGTTTATCATTTAGAAATAACCTCATTGGCTCCCTGGCATTGTTTTCCCACGCTGTCAACTGATTCTAGCCATTTCTGTAGTTAAAACTATAAGTGTTATGTACACTATAGTTTTAAATATTGAAGGAAAAGTTCTGCATTCAATTATATCCTATTTTATGCATCTTATGCACAGAATGAATAATACTCTTTCTCTCAGCTCTTAGGAAATACTTGTTGCCAGGCATTACAATTATGTTTTTCTAAATTGTTAAACGTTTTAGTTCTGACAAATTAATGAGTAAGTATGTCATGTTACTATTTTTTTTTCAAACTGCTTTGAAAAAAGAAGGTATATCGTATGTAGGCCAGAGGAGCAGAGTGGGGTACCTAACCTCCTTTTTCAACTATAAATTTTTGTGGAAAAGTTTTACAAAAACATATTTATAAATGTTTTTTCATATTTATAAATTTTTTCGGAAATTAGGTACTAATTGTATTTGTCCACTGTTCTGCATTATGGGATTAAGTATATTAAGCGAGTAACTTTCATCATTGTTATCAGAAAAAATAGTCAAGTCTTTATGATGGGTATAAAATTTCCTCCTTCAAAGAGACAGTAATGATGCATTTATTTAAATTAATTAAACTACCTAATTTTTTCTAATTAAGAACAAAAGGCAAAGTATGAATTGTTTCTAATTAAAAATTTTTCTGGGTTTAGAAACCTCATATATACCCCAGGCAGCTCTAGCATCTATTGTGACGTTTGTTTAATTCTTATAGTTCTGAGGAGGTAAGTGCCCTGTTTCTGGACATCTAAATCTGCTGATACTTATCTGAGAGGACTTTGTACTTATTTTTGTTTGTACTGTTGATCAAACTTAGTTAATTAAAACTAATGTTTAAATAAGTTTATAATAATAGAAGCAATTTTAACAAATTGCTACGAAATTTTGATAAATTGTTATAATTCATGAAATATATAACAGTTTTTCGTCTACAGTGTTACTACCCAAGTCTTAGACTTAATATTGTCCAACAATACAATTAACATATTGCTGACACTCTTCTTATAGAATGTAGTTAATCAGTGGTGTAGCTGTGAAAAGTGAGCTTACACACCAAAAATTGTTATCTCCTGAGCATTATTGGTCATGGAGTAGTGTTAAAGGAGAGGCTCCTAGATAAATAAGTATGTCATTGCTCTGTATAACTTACTTTAATATGGGCTTTACTTTATTATTCCTTTATTAAGTCAGCTTCCTCTTAAATTAAGTTTTAATTATTTATATACCAATAATGATTCTACAGTATTTACTGTTTTTCGTAGAAAATGAAAGTGCGTGATTGGGCCACTCTTCTACTGTCCTTAAGATCGCAACTTTCCATTTATTTATCAACAACTTAAAACTCGTCAAGTCATTATCTACCATTAGCTATTATAAATTGTAAATTTATTGTAAATATATATTTATATTTTTTACTATATTAATTATTATTTACTCGATTCCCTCCCTTTTGCAAATCTGGAATTGTAAAAGAAAACATTGGCACCTTTCTGTTTAGATAATCATTATTATGATTATTTATTTAGGTAATCAGAATTATTTAATTTACTTAAATAAATTGATAATTAAAAAGTAAATACATTTTGAAGTAAATAGCAAATAAAAGAATAATAATTAAGAGAAAGTATGAGTCAACCTTTACAGGCCAATGTGAAGGCTAAACCAAAATAGAACTGTTTCTGGTCCTTGCATTAAATAGTTCCATCCATAATTTTTTTGGCTCAATATCTGTTACTTAAAAACAGATACCAGTATTGTAGTAGTTATTTGGAGCAATTATTTTTTTTAACAGCACCCTAACATTTTTAAGCTATTTTTCCCCTCGCAATAATTCCCTCCCTTAGTTTTGCTTCGGGAGTTAAACACATAAAGTGGAGGTATTTACCTCCACTTTGACTCAAGAGTTAAATGCTTTGGTTCTCTCAGCTCTCACCGAGGAAACCAACTAACTGCTCAGGGAAATTATATCATTCTTTACTCCCTTGGTGCATGAATAAATATTGTTTTAAATCTTCTTAAATCCAATTATTAATTAACTATAAACATTATTCCTTGTTTAACCACTACTCCCTACAAAGAATAGGGGTAGAATAAATTTATAGATTTTTTTTCTGATTTTTGGCTGTCCATAAAATTCAAGTATACTAATCATCTGCAAGATTTTTAAATAAAAAACACAACAAAAAATAATATAATTTTCTAAATTTATTTAATTCATTATGTGAAAAAATAAAAGGGCTTAACATAAAAATTACAAGTAATCTTAATTTAACTGTAAAATATCTTTAAACAATATTTATAGACAATTTAAACTAGACCTTAAATACATTTTATTTACAATTTTTTTTATTTTACTAATGAGCTTGTTTTTTACTTTTCCTCGCCTATTTTCGTAGGTATAAAAAAAAGTATCGTTTTAACTTACAATTATTCTATTAAGTACATTAAAGCACTAATAAGTATGTTCATGATTGACAAACATGAATATATTTTGCCTTATACATGGTTAGTACACGTCATGATACTGCTAACAATGATTTTCATATAATAATAAAAAAACACTGTAGTCAGAACTAAATCAGGAACTAAGCTAATCTATCCGCTATTTTACATTGACCCTTTTTAAGACAAGTGATGACATATTTTAATAAATATCAGCAGTTAATTCACCGATTCAAAGAGATAGTTGTCATGTTGGCAATACCAAGGGCGGGAAAATGAAAGGGTGATCAAAAATGGTTTTATAATAGGATTAGCATGGGAGCCAATTTCAATTTGTTGTTATTTTCTTTATTGTTACTTAATTTGTGATTAAAGAGTTAAAAATTCACAGATCGATCATCGGTGCTATAAAAAATTGTCAATATTTTATAGATAAATACTTTGATTATTTCAGGATTTTAAATATAGAATCAGGCTCTTTATTTGTTTATTTTTTATACTGGTTTTTACTGATAACCAGTTTATATTTTATTAGATGAATAAAACCATGTTTTATATTAAACTGTGATTAAAAAAAATGTTTAATATTAAACAAAAAGTATCACTTCATAACATAAATGAAATAAAACACAAAGGTTAGAACATATTGTCTTATCAGCTAATTTAAACAATTTAATTCAATAAAAGAGCAATTTTGTGAGTTGTGGAAACTAAAATTAATAAACAATAAATAAAATAAAACACTATATTGTGATTTTCACCTTCATCAGTTTATTTAGAAACTTGTGACACCCCATTAGAAGGGGGTTTTCCAATGAAAGAGAGGCTTTAGTGAGTTTAAATACCCTACAACTAATTAAAACAAATTACTTCAAGAAAAAATTTAAAGGTTAATCATCAAAAATAAGAAAGGATTAAGAAACCCAGGTATATATCATGACGTTGATCACCCTTTTGTTATTAATTTCTTATCAGTGACAGTGGCGCTGCTATGGACTTTGAATCACGAATATGAAGCCAATTGTAATTTCATGAATTTATAGCCACCTTCTAATTATTTAATAGCCAATATCGGACTTTAGTTGTGATGAAATACAACATGTATATAACACGCTTTTAGAGCAAAAATGTGCATTCATAATCAAGGAGGCACCCCTTGGTAAAAAACTCCAATCTAATTAAGTCATTTTAGCATTTGGTACTACCGAGTTTTGCATAAGATACATAGCTGAACAATATAATTGTGTGAGAGACACACACACAGGAAATGTAACAAGCAAATACTATGCTACATCTGAGAACTGTTCTATCATTGGACATTATTTCATTTAATATTGTTTAGAATTTAAAGTGAAGGGCAGAGTGAGTTCAGACCCTGTCGGCTCCCTGATGAATTAGACTTAACAAGCATTTATATATTGTATTATTTAGTGTTAGTTAAAAATAATATTAGAATGTTTAGTGAAAGAGCAGTAGGCCATTCATTTATACGAAACTCGATTTAAAAATAACCTGATGGTAAAGAAATGTAGAGTGTCGAGGAGCCAGAATAGTGTAAACTACTGGTGTAGTAAATTATATAATGCTCTTTCAGAGAATATAAAATTGTTAGAAACAAAGAAGTTTAAAGCATGCATTTGCAAAGTATTAAAAGAAAATTGTTTCTACTCAGTAGATGAGTTTTTAAATTATTATTCTTTTTTTATTTTGACTATTGTCATACCCTGTTATGGGTACTCAACAATGAAAATTTTATCTAAATCAAACAAAATAGAGAGGGACATGACATTTCGTTGAGCTATTAATAATGTCGAATGTGATGTGGAACAGTTCCCAGATGGTCTTTTGCACTATTATATTGTGTAGGTCATTTTAGCTTTGAAGTTTTACCAAAAGAACCTCTTGTATTTTTGATAATACTAAGTATTTAAGGGATCTTAATAAATTAAATTCATCCTCCTCCACCAGTCATTTATATAAACTAACTAAACTAAAATACACAAAAGATAAACTTGTCTTCTTAATAATTACTGTAAAATTTATAAAATATTTGTTATCAATAGATGGAATTCTCTAAAAAATAAAATCAATTACCTCAAATAGACAAGTAAAGAAAACACTTAACTAACCAACACAGGGTCACTGTGGGGGAAT
The DNA here is from genome assembly GCA_018340805.1 of Microvelia longipes. Lineage (NCBI taxonomy): Eukaryota > Metazoa > Arthropoda > Insecta > Hemiptera > Veliidae > Microvelia > Microvelia longipes. Next base: position 12,934,934 of record JACMZG010001870.1, on the reverse strand, counting down.
GGCTGGCTTGTGAATATCAGCCAGTGTCTACTAGGTTTCAGTTCCAGTGAGTGATGGGTAGTTATCTTTAAGTAAAGACTAGGATTTGTATCTTCCTTGCAACATATAGAATTTTTTAATAGTTTGGAAGATTCATCTTTGCTGGAATCAAGTTGATAGTAGAAATATAACTTAAGATTATCCTGTCAGCAATGCCACGGGAATTATTTCCTCGGCTAGCATCGATTAATGGTCAGTGTTGTGTCATATTACCATAGCATTGATCAATTAAATAAGATGTTCTTATCAATCCAGCAACCTAATTGATAGTGATAGTAAAGAGGGAATGGTGAGATCACCTAGCAAGTAGGCCACGCTGTTGGGCCCTTTTTGCTAACTCCCTTAGATAGAAGATAGTATTCTATCTTATGAGTCCTAATGCAGGCATTTTGCATCTAATGCACAGAAGAGCCGTGGCTTTACTATAAGTATCTATTGCTTTCACTAAAAACACATCACTGCCAAACTAAGCTATCTTGATCTTGAAACCAAAAGTCAGAAACATATATATATATTTTATATAAACTACTATTGAGTGTGCTAAATTTTTTCCTAAACCTAGGTTAATTTAGAGGATATTTTATGAGTATCACAGGCTTGGAACCACCGGCTAAACAGCACGTGAAAGGATTTCTATCCCCCACATAAAATCTTAGAGGCCTTGACTAGAATTGAATCCAGACCTTCTCAGTGGATTGGCTAATTATCATTTTGTGGATGGCACGCGTTCTAGCTATTACACCACCAGCATCCTAATTAAAATCCTGCAAGGCTATTTCTCAGACTCTGCTATTTGAGTAATGAGAAAAGTATAAACTACCACATTTGATAATTAGCCAATATGCATATTGAGAGTAGTAATCAATAAATCTTCGAGAAAAATATTAAAATATGGTAGGGAAGGGTTAAAATAAGGTAGAAATAGATTACAATAAGGAAGAAAGAGTTAAAATAATCTTGAGGAAAAATATTAAAGTAAACAACATGTTACAACAAATCATATTTGGGCAGGACACAATAAGGTAATAACCATAGAGATATTATTACTAGAGGGGCCCTATAGATTAAATTTTGAAACATCGAAAAAGTAACCTGACCACCTTCACTAAAAATATAATCAAATCATCAGTACAAAATTACAATAACATATATAGTAGAAGGTTAAAAATACAAATAAAAACACAAACAATGTGCGGGAAGCAGAAATCAATTGATTTATCGTAACCTTAACTCACTCTTGAAGGAGGTTTTAATGAGGTTACTAAGAGCCCCAAAATGGTGTTTCAGGCCTCCCAATCTATTAAAGTAGGCTATGACCCCTCTAGTATATATCTCTATGGTAAGAACTGTCTCTATGTACTTATATTTCTATGCCATCGTAGAAAACAAAACTGAAGTCATTATCAGATATTATAGCATAGCCAGTATTGCCAAAAAAAATATTCACTAGAGAAAGAAAATGTAGACAGTAACAGATAAACGTGGAAATATTGTTGTTTAAAAAATATTCCTCACCCTAATATTAATTCAGTAGACAAAATGTTCCTTTGAAATTTTTATTTAATATTTCTATATAACATCAAACCTCATTTAATTACATATCACAGATCCGTAAAAGAACACTCTCATTTAAAGCATTAAGTGAAATTAATAAATAAAATCATATTTTAGAATATATTTACACAATAGTAATCCTGATTTTGTTAACTGCAAATATAAATTGAAAATGTAAACAAACAGTTTCATTTTATGTTTAAAATAACTGAGGAAATATAAACTGTTCTAAAAGTGGAACTGGGAACGAGTTATGAAAGTCTTTTTAAACCATATAACCCCACATGTTACACTACAGTAATGTATTTTTTTTACAGTAACGTATTAATTTACTCGATTGAGTTCTCTGAGAAATTCAAATGAAATTATTTAAAAAAGTAGTAATGAAACTAAAGAATATAAAGGTCAACTCAGGGCTCAGGCTTACTTGTATCTGGGTGAACTACTGAGTTTTGGAAACAGCATTATTATATCAAAATTTAAAATAATTACCAAACAGAAAAATAGAAATGGTTGTTATTAATATCTGCTGTATTCTCTGTGAACAAATCCACAAATTTTTACATGTTCTATAATAATTTTTGATTATAGGAGATGACGTAGAAAAATAATTTGAATAAAATTAATTAAAATATAAATATGTAAGATTATTCTCTATTTGATTACCCTCATTGAGATATTACTAGAGAGGCCATATTGGTTGAATTTTGAAACAAAACTAACCTGAACGCATTTGAGTATTAATGTATTCAACTAAACACTATAGAATTACAGTAACTTATGTAACATTGTGTGAAAAACAGTTGGCAATTAATTTATTATAACCTTTACTGACTCTTAGATGAGGTTTCAATGAGGTTACACTGAGCCCAAAATACATGTTTCAAGGTTCTCAACGTATTGAGATGAGCTGTGCTCTCTCTAGTAATATATCTGTAAAATTACCCTGTTCACTCCAAAGTCTCCTGTAAAAGATGCAAGCTACGAATATTTGAGAAGTCAAGCATAGATCTCAAGAAGAATGTGATACCTTGAACTCACAGTGAGGCAAGTGTTGTTACGAGCAAAAGCTAAAGTAAATTGTATAGTCACTGCTTTTGTGTATTATTCGTAAAAATGTAAGTTTAGAGTCGTAAGGTTTATAACATTTTCTGTTATAAACAGAAAAATCTCTAAGTGCAAGCAAAAATTGTCCAGATCAAAATGTTACAACACCTCTTTGAGTAAGCACAGTTGAATGGGTGCCTACTTACTAGGTAATATATACAATCTTTCTCAATACTGTCATGAAGCCTACCCAACAGTTCTAAACATATGTTTGTTTACAACTGGAGTTTTTCAAACTGGTATCATTAGAACTGAATTTCGCTTTAGTTAATTTGACTCTAGAATTCATTACGATTTTGGCATTCAAATTAACTGGAACCAACAAAAGTTTGTTTGTAAACCTAGCTCTTTAACATTTATACAATTTAATAGCAATCAATGAGATTTGTATTATTATTGAAAGACATGATATCATCTAGAAGTGAATCCAAACCGTTCTTAGTCTGTTCTATCCATGCTATTCTTTTGTCTGTTTCGCTGCCGTCTATAGACAGAACCCTGTTTAAGAACTCTAGAGGTGGGAGGATGGATCGAGGCGAGGGTTCCACCGGTTCTCGCACATCACAGTGAGCCAGCTTTTCTACCAGATCTACGTCTTCACTCAGTACAATTTCCTCTATAATTTGATTAGTTTTATCATCATCCATCTCAATACTCTCAACTTCTTCTACCTTGGTCTCCTAAAAATAAGATAAGATGGTATATTTATTAGAGTGAAATAAACAAATCGTTTTAACATTTCCACCATCTACGAATTTCTACACACTATAATAACTTCTCATCTCAATAAATTTTCGCAAGGCACCAAAGTACAACATAAAACATAGTAAAGTATTAAAATTTTTAACATTCTTTTGTTCCTTTATCCATAATAATGTATTAAAAGACACTATAGGGAATACTAAAAAAACACACTCCTTACTCCATGTACCAAACTATATTTCGCCCCTAGGCATCGGGCATATTCATGTAATAAAATTCAGGTTGTAATTAAACTTAGAAATCAGAGATTAATAATCTCCATCGTCATAAAGTCAAAAAAAAACCATGAAAAAGTAGCTAAAAGTGGTAAGTAAATTGAATAATTAAAAGGAGACACATATTAAATTAAAGTTAGAAACTCTATCAACAAGCATAGGAACTCTAAGAAGCATAATTCCTATGCTTGTTGATAGAGTTTCTAACTTTTAATTTAAATGTGTCTCCTTAATTTATTTCAATTTACTTACCACTTTTAGCTACTCTTTTCATGGTTTTTTTTGACTTTATGACGATGGAGATTATTAATCTCTGATTTCTAAGTTTAAATTACAACCTGAATTTTTATTACATGAATATGCCCCGATGCCTAGGGGCGAAATATAGTTTGGTACATGGAGTAAGGGTGTGTTTTTTAGTATTCCCTATAGTGTCTTTTAAATACATTATTAACATTGTAAAGTATTAAGATTAAGTGAATTGATATTGATGGAATTCTCAAACTTTTATCCATCTTCATCATTCATTTATCTATATAATCATCTTCTATTTTCTTAAATCCATCTAAAAGGTAATTATGGTAAAATCTCAGATTTAGGGTTCTGAAGTAAACACATAATTTATACATAAGGGACATTACACCAAGGGGTGGACTGGCCATTGAGGGTGAGGGCAGCAGCTCTCCTTGGGCTCCTCAGCCAAAAATAAACTTGAAGAAAAAACAAAGAAAATTAAAAAAATAAAATATGAACATATTTGATATTAGATATATTCATAACACAAAAGTCAAAGGGGCTCAATTCCCTCAGGTAGGGCCTAAAGAGCTCTTAGAGACAATTTTTTTAAAGTACTTAAAATAATTTGTTACCTAAATTTAGGTCCTTTAAGGCCCCCATTCTTTATACTTGGACCTTTAAAGGCCCCAAACAGAAGACTAGGGCCTCAAAGGGCCCTTAACATACTTTATCAGGCCCATAGATCAGTACAAAAAAGCCCTAAAGATTAAACAATAAAATAGTTTACCTTTACGTAAACTATAAAATAGTTTATGTAAAGTTTTTATTTAAACGAATAAAATTTTAAGTTTTACTTAAGTTTATTTTTAACTTACTTATTTATTTGATTTACTTAAGTTTATTTTAATTTATTGACATAAAATAATATAATTTGATTTAATTTTATTAAGTATGAAATTAAAATAAATTAAGTTAAGCTTGCTACAATCATTAATACTACATAAGTTAAAGTAGATAATACTCTGAGAAGTCCCTCCCCCCCAATTGGGCCCCTTGTGATGTAGGTTTAGGCCCTTTAAGGCTGAACCCTCTTCAGGCATTTTTGGCTCAGTCCACCTCTGATTGTACCTGTAAGATTAAATGTGGAAAAATAAAAAAGGATGAAAATAGTCTTATCCTTAAATGAAAATAGAATAGCTATATAATTATAAAAACTGATTTGGTAACCAAACGGCTAACCTGAATTGGCTGAGAGGTAGATTGAGTAGGTTGGTCAACATGAGTCAGTGTAATATGGACATTATCCTCCTGGGATTGATCATGAGATTGAGAGTAATGCTGGTGTATGTGGTTCATCTTAGTCAGGTGTCCCACAGCATCGTATTTATCTAGTAAATGTATTAATTTATCTATTATTTCTTTTCCTTTTAAAGATACACTAATATCACAGTCATCTTGCACACTAGTCCATAGAACCTGATAACAAGTAAGTAAAAACACTGATATAATCATACAAATAAATAGATAAATAAGTAAACAAAAATGTTGGTATGTAATTTACTTATAAAGAATTGAGTCTGCAATTGATTGGACAAGAAGGCAGGCCAAATCCCTTGTAAAAAAGTGGATTTGGAAGGAAACTAAAATTATATGGGAAAACAACACAGGATGTAGAGAGTCAAAGATGATATTTCCAACATTGGACAGAAGTCTAGTCTCAGACTTTATGGTAGGAGTAATCACTGGGCACCTCAGGCTTAATAGGCATTTAGCCCTAATGAAGGTGACTGAGAGCCCAATATGTGCAATATGAGAAGACAATGAGGAAGAAACAGCCGATCATTATTTAGAAATGTGTGAAGGGTTTGGAAGGCTCAGGTTTCAAATATTTAGAACCCAAACGCTACACGAAGAAGAAATGGAGTCTCTAAGATGGCAGGACATTCTTACTTTCATCCATCGTAGCAGGAGGTTCGACGAGAAGAAAGTAGTGGAGGTAAAGTCATAGGTGGTTGATTTCGGGGTCGGAGAAAAAGACCCAAAGGTGAAGTCTACAACCAGGCTTGACCTCCCCACTCTTACTACTACTACTTATAAAGAATTACTTAAATAATCGATTTATTATTTAGATATAGTAAAAAATTGGCTTTGGAGCTATCCATCAAAATTTTAATTTTCTTACAGGTAAGTTGTCTGAAATTCAGTTTTATTGCTTTTTGGAAGTATTACTAAAGTAAAAAAAAAGTATTAAAAAGTAGTAGTAAAAAGTATTACTACTTATCAAAAATACCAACATTATTGTACTAAAAATAGATTCCATGTGTTTTAAAGTAGATTCAAAACTTTCCAAAAAAAAGGCTGCTTTGTAACCATTTTCTTTTTACAAATTTGATGACCTTTTAAGTTTTTTAACATCCTCACGAGGTTTAAATAAAAAAGGAAAGTGTTTTTATAACCTCAAATAAAAGTAACCTCTGTTTCAAAAGAGGTATGCAAGATTCTTGCAGCGCTTGCATGATGCAGCATAAGCAAGAAAAGCAGTGATTAAGTGAGGGACACAGGAGTCACCTGTGGTGTAGTGGTTAAGGTACGCGGCCGAAACACAAATGAGTGGACTTTAAACTTCTGAGTTTATTTAATCATGGGTTCAATTCCCGCGGGGCCTCTGGGATTTTATGAGGGGTTAAAAATTCTGCGTACCACATCCTTCAGAAGGGACGTACAACAGCCGGTGGTCCCGAGCCTGTGCGTTTTCAGGTATTCGTTGATGATCCCTTATTCTTGCCTTATTTTGGCTATACAGGGTATAGGCAAACTTTAGGACCCTCATAGTAGATTCATTATAATACAATAGTGTGTCTGCCTTGTAGTTTAAAGTGTATAGAGGTTTGGTTTAACAGTGAGGGCACGTGTTGCTCCTAGTTTTCACTAGACTATAAGAGTCAGTGAAAATATGTATGATTGGTTGAAAAAGCATGAGAGGAACCATAGAAATTCAAGGCCTTCTGTCTAGATTAGATGAAATGTACCTACACTTGAAATTAAAAGAGTAGAACACTATCTTTAGGGAGCTGGCAAAAAGGGCCCAACAACGTGGCCTACTTGCCTGGTAGTTACTACCACTCCCCTATATTACTACTACTAAGTGAGGGACATTTTAATTTACACTTTTGTCCTCTTCAATCCAAGTCACAATGTCAACTATTCATAATGTATGAATATTTTAATAAACACTAAAATAATTTTCGTCACAATGTCAACTATTCATAATGTATGAATATTTTAATAAACACTAAAATAATTTAAAGTTTTTTTTGTTTAAAGTTAAAGTGTAGTTGTTTCCAAACAAATATTTATCCTTTATGTTGCGATTGAATTCATATTTAATTTATTACTCTTTCTTTTTCCTATATAACATTGACCATAACCTTAATTTTTATTCTGCCATATCATACCCCACCCTCAGGTCAAAATAGGTCCATAAGGTCTAAATAGACCTTACGGGATTTCCTTTTATAATTACGTTTTAGTGCTTATTGTAAATACATTTTTTCCTCATGGTTTTATGTAAGTATATTTTTGAATTAAAAATCTACTAAGAATATTTTTACCGTAATAATATAAAATTGAATATAATAAAAGGAATAAATTATCACAAATTCAAATACAAAACCAGTTATAAGTGTTTTATGTGAAATCTAAGTAAGTAATAGTTATTTACATGGCAAGGAGGAGAAGAAAGTTTTACAGCTTAACAACTTAAGGCCAAGTCGCAGGTGAAAACTTTATTATCACTCAAGGCCGTAAGGCAGAGGGAGGTCAACAAGTTAGCTCTCGAGGCTTCGCCAAGGTAGATAACTAAAATAGACTCCAGAGGCCTAGGCGAAGGAGATAATACGAGAGCTGAAATTCTTTGATCCCTGTCTTGTATTAATTTAATATGTGTTTTACGTCCCTAGGGACGTAAATATGTGTTTTACATCCCTTGAGACATAAAACACATTCATTTAAAAAAAACATACAAATGAAAAACTGATTTACAACTCAAGTCGTAGGTAAATAATGTTTGTTATGATACCTGCAGACATCCATCTAAAGATAAATTGCTCAGCAGCTGACCCAGCCTGGACCTTATTTCACTACTATCTAGAGTAATTATCTTCTTTTTCTAAAAAAAAACATAAAAATATATTAAAATTAAACAACAGATAAAAACACTTTTAATGCCATGCTTTTATTAAAATTTCTTCTAGGCTTTAAAATACATAAACAGAGACCTAGAATTCCCAGCTTTGTGTGAAGTCATAATATGTTGTGTCAGTTAACCATGAATTTTCTTTGTTAAAAGCAATGCTATTGGTCCGAGTTGGCTCACAACAAAGCAATAAAATAATCTGATTGGTTGAATCTGTTGTGTTATCAGCAAATATTTATTAGTTATGCACTAATATTTCTTAATTTTAAAAGTAAATTAAAGAAATATTTGGTAGCGCACATACCTATTTTTAATATTTAACAGCACAAAGACCTATTACTGGATAATTTTATCGTAAACATTAAACCCTCCAAGAAGTATCTACACCTTTTTTTATATTTTTTGACAATAGTTAACAACATGAGTTAATGGCATGATAGAAATTTGTATTTATTTTGTGAGATCAACTTGCACAGCGGATACTATAGACTAACCTGAGCAGAGAAGGTAATAGGGGGAAACTCTCCATCCATCATACCCTGCCTGGACTTACACTTTTCTATAACAGAGACCCAAAACTCCAAACAAGCCAGCTTAGTGTCTCCGTCTAGATCCTTCTGAGTTATATGACTCATAACATCGAATAAACGTTCTGCTTGACTGCTCCTAAAACAGCGTTGCCAACACCACGGAAATTAAAAACAGCTTGATACAAGTTTAGGCAAAAAAGCTGGTTTTCAAGGTACATAAAACACTAATGTTTGTAGATGAATTTAACAAAGTTATAGTAAATTGTTTAAGTTGTTAACAGAGAATATAAATGATGAAATGTAAGTAGAATGATGATGAGTTTTTGGATGCAACTCACCTTTTTAATATCATTAAAATTAAAATTTCATCTAGGCTTTAAAATACATAAACAGAGACCTAGAATTCCCCAGCGTAGTGTGAAGTCATAATATGTTATGTCAGTTAACCATGAACTTTCTTAAACTGAAAGACGTCTATTAAATTTGCAACATAGTAGTAGTAATAGAGTGGGGGGCAGAGCAAAGCAAATAGCCTATGTAGTTGGGCCCTTTTTGCCAGCCCGATATCTTAGTGTACACCAACTCCATCAAGAATCTCTTGGAAATGTTGATATATTGGAGGATATCTCCAACTAAGAGAAGAAAGCTCCTCTTCATACAAGAGGCCTACGCCAAATATGAGAGTACGAAGAGAAGTATAGGCCTCACACTCTGCAAGCAGGTGAAAGACTGTCTCCTCATAATGCCCACACATGGAGCAGTTAGCCTCTGAGATTATGCCTAATGTACTAAGATGTATATTTAATCAATAGTGGCCTGTCAGAACACAAAATAAGTTCCTAAGACAAGGTTTACTGAGGTTAATTAGAAAATTTCTATTTTTTACAATTGACCCTGTTATAAACATTTTTCCTAGTCTGCAACCAGCAAAGGCACACCAGTTAAGTTTTAGAGTGTTACAAGAGTTTTAGGGTGTCTTAGTATGTGTAACAGAGAGGGGAAGAACAGTTTCTGGTCCAATGAATAGGGTTTCTGCTTTGAGTCTAGCAAGTTTATCTGCTTCCTCACACCTATATGGCCTGACCCACTTAAGTTCAACAGTTTTACTCTCTGCCAAAAGAGACAAGTGAGCTCTACATTCTTAAAAAAAGGGCAGAGGAGCTACTAGGATTGGAAGTAAGGGCTTTAATTGCAGCCTGACTATCAACACAGATTATAATGGAATTCTCATTACCTTCTTGCACTACTGCTAGGGTTGCAACCATCAAGATATCATAGACCTCTGCTTAGAACACAGTAGCATGAAGGCTAAGAGAGTAAAATTTACAATATTGTAGCCTCTGCCATATTTTTTAATTCTGTCTACTCAATATCCCTTTCCTTTTCTTGGCCTAATACAAATTCTTGTTCCTTTTTCTTTTCCTCATTTATTCTCTGGCACCAGTCCTTCCTCATTTTTCTGGTACATATTCCCTTTTCTTTTGTCCGTGTATCACTCATTGACCTCTTACACTTCCTACATTAATCTTGTTTCATAACAGTTTATTAATATATTTTTTCCACTAACTATAAGCTGGCTTTTAGTTCTCCTTTATAAATAAGCAAATCCCCAAGGAAATTAGAAGCCTTAACCCTATGATTCAGTCTTTCTTCAAGACCAGTGATGTCTTACGAACATTGTATGTTCTCCAATATATGTCCAAAATGTATTACATCTTAATTACATAAAATTTGGTCAATGCATTGTTCAAGCTTAAATGTTAATTGAGTGTCGTAAGATGTTTTAAATGAAGAGTGAATAGCAAGCAAATCAGGAAAATAATATTGGCTGAGCATAAGAAAAGATAAGACTCAAAAACAAAAAGGGACATATCAATAATAAGGATTGAGCTGGTCGGCACAACTAAACAATATTTATAATGTGTGACAATATAAGGAGACTCACGGAATCAGCTGATGAAGATAAATGCTATTAACAAGCAGAGCAGCTTGTTTCCTAACAATGCCTTCAGTATCGTGGAGTAAACATCTCAAGCATTGCTCCTACCAAAAAAACACCAACAAAACATGTAAACCAACTGTAGATAGATACATAGAAGATAATTAATCAAAAAAGGAATCTTTATTCTATATTTTTTGTACACTATAAACATATTTTGCATGTGATAAAAAATTATTATTATTAAAAATGGGAGTATGAATAATATATTGTAGAATATATAATATTGATGATAGTATAATATATATAGCTATGGATAAATATATATTACTGATGATAATATAATAAATATTCCTATGGATAAATATATTATATTGATGATAGCATAATAAATATTGCTATGGATAAATACATTATATTGATGATAGTGTAATAAATATTGCTATGGACAAATATATTATATTGATGGTAGTACAATAAATATTGCTATGGATAAATATATTATATTGATGATAGTAAAATAAATATTGATATGGATAAATATATTTTACTGATGATAAAATAAATAAATAAATAAATGGCTTTATTTCTGATATAAAACATTGATTGTTAGTTGGCTGCGGAACAAGCCTCTACTCCAGGGCTTCAAAATAGCCGTCAGGAGGAGGGTTACGCTTAATACTATTTAACATATAATTTATAAAATATATGAGTGTTATTAAAAGCAATTTAAGGTTTTTTATTTTACTTTAACTAGAAATAAGCTTTTAAGTTAATTCAGTATAGCATGAACTCTTGAGTTTGTTATAAAATCAAAATAATAATCTATTCTCTTTTTTTAAAGAAGCAATTTCATTCATAATTGAATTCTTTAGTAAGCATTGCCCTGTACCTGCATATAGCTCCCAAGAAAGATGCAAACTGAGAGCACTCTTCCACTGAACTGCAGTTTAGCTTCCTAAAATAATCATCTTTTGAGAGTAAAGATTTTCCTAAGAAGGACAGCCTAAACTCTTTAAGGATTGGACAGACTGCAACTAAGTGGAAGTTGTCCTCTATTACATTTAAGTTGCATAGAGAGCCCCTGTAATCTGTGTGACCATGACTGTAATTCACGTTAAGGAGCTGACCCCTTGCTTTTCCAGGGGTCAGCTCATATATATCCTATCATATATACTATCATCCAGCAATACTGATGATAGTATAATAAATATTGCTATGGATAAATATATTTTACTGATGATAGTATAATAAATATTCCTATGAATAAATATATTTTACTGATGATAGTATAATAAATATTCCTATGAATAAATATATTTTACTGATGATAGTATAATAAATATTCCTATGAATAAATATATTTTACTGATGATAGTATAATAAATATTGCTATGGATAAATATATTTTACTGATGATAGTATAATAAATATAAGTATAAAACATTATTTTTTTTACCTAAAGAACACTAATTGAGCAAAATAAAACATTGCTTGGTGCTCATATAGTTTTGCCCTTTCCTAAACCATTAGTGACAAAAAAGATCAAACTACTAAATAGAGATCATTTTGGCTATATTTAAAATTTTAAAGTTCAGTAGGGTTTGGATACATGTAACACTGTGATTAATAAATGCATTTAACCATACTATTTTTGTGTAGCATATTTTGGGCTGTAACACTTTAAATGAAATTTTGTACCACTTTAAGAAATGCTTAGCAAAATTCTATGATTTGAAAATAAAATTTGTATAATTTAACCTAATTTATGATCTTAAGTCACATACATTTAAGTCATAAAAATAAAGATTTATACAAATTACCAGAAACTGGAACAATTTTTCACCCAAACACATACATCTTTACACTTGATTCCAAACTTAATGAAATTTACAAAATATAAAAATTCCTATTTTGTCTCAAGTTCTATTGAAAATCTTACCAGAAGTCTCTTATCAAAGAGACACGTGTCCCAGACATGCTGAACCTGAACCATCTCAGACAAGCATAACAGTGCTGACGCTCTCACATATGAACTAGGGTCACTTGATATCAGACTCACTACTATTCCAGGTAAATCTTTCTCAACTAGAAGACTTTGAAAAGCTGGGAACTCTACAAATAACCAATCATTTTTAAGTTAGAAAGGTGTTTAGGAACTTCATCCATTGTAAAATTGTCATTATTGATGGCTCGACACAACTTTATGCCCCACTAGGATTGTTCGGCACATGTACTGGAGTAAACTACTCTACTCTGCATTATTCTTCTTTACATTCAGATTTTTCATTATAGAAGAACTCTGTATTAGATGTGTGAGCGAACAGGAAAAATGTATAAAACGCAAATAACCTTTCTGGGTAATCTAACCAACCTAGCTAAACAAAATAGATAATAATAATAATTTACAACATACCAACATTCAAAATCACATACTAACAGTTTCTGTTCAATTTATTAATTAAAGTAATGCTTTGTTAAAAAATGTAGTCATTTTACGGGATTTAAAATATTTTTGACAGACCAATCTGAATTCCAGTGATTATTATAAACTGGATTCCAGTTTATTATGTGCTCAAAATTGTTATTCTATATTACTCTAGGGCGCACAAAATATTTTAAAACACAATAATTATCACTAGTATTTCTTTTTATTCATTTAAAATATAATTAATGGAGTTATAAAATTACTTAATATTGTTAAAACACACTGATAACACACAAGTTATTGTTATCACACATGATAAGAGTGTTCTCGACAAAACTTTATTTTACAATAATTTACTCTATTTTAAATGGAGTAAAAAGTGCAGTTTAGAGTAAGAATCTTAATGTGCAAGATTCATTAGAAAACACAGTGTAGCTAGGGGCAGTTTGAAGTATGCCTTCGGACATGCCCAAACATAGTTCTGACTACTAGTTACTCTAGTGTACAGTAGAGTAACATGCCGAACAAACTGACTTATATGTCATTGGACGAAACAGAGCGGGACATGACATAATGTCAAGCTATCAATAATGCCGAATAAGTTCCCAGATGTAGAATAGCATTTCTTCATTTACATCCCAGGTATCTTGCATAACAATAATTTGTCTTAATTCAAATCTTTGGGAAAAAATAATAGCTTTGTTGGAAAGTAAGGCACATGACAATATGTGAATAAACAGGTTGACAGCTGACAAGCTAGCAACTTAATAATAATTAATAATAATAATTTATTTGAAAAATAATTTACAGAGCAATACACAATACAATCATACTAAAGGCTCTAAAAGTCTTATTACATCTATTCATAATGTTATTTGTTTATAAATAAGATCTTACTAGCCACATAAGCTTAAGGCTTGTGTGCGGCTAAAACTTAGATGTCTACCAGTGATTCACATATTTTGCTGGCTACTTAGATGTCTACCAGTGACTCACATACTTTGCTGGCTACTTAGATGTCTACCAGCGATTCATATATTTTGCTGGCTACTTAGATGTCTACCAGTGATTCACATATTTTGCTGGCTACTTAGATGTCTACCAGTGATTCACATATTTTGCTGGCTACTTAGATGTCTACCAGTGATTCACATATTTTGCTGGCTACTTAGATGTCTACCAGTGACTCACATACTTTGCTGGCTACTTAGATGTCTACCCAGTGATTCATAATTTTGCTGGCTACTTAGATGTCTACCAGTGATTCTTCTGGTACTTAGATGTCTACCATGATTCACAAATTTTCATGTGTCACAAAGTCAAGATTTCCTATCAGTTGTAATTAAGGATTCCAGGGAAAAACATTAGTTAATTATAATTGATTGTTTAATCATTAACGTCGGTGTGTTTAATTTGTTTAAAGTCAATTGATCTTTTTAAATTCATTAAGTCAGTCAGCTCTTTTAATAAGTTTAATATTCTTTGAAAATTCCGTAAAATTGCTTAATCACTTACTTGCTTTCGAAATGTTAGTTATAGCCTGAAGCAGTTCTAAAGCAGAGTCTCTCACTTCCCAATGAATATCTAATACTTTCCTATGAATAATACCACCAAGGTTTTCCATACTAGATCCCCTAAGTGTGTCTACAAGTAATGCTAGGTTTGGTGGAATGAACTGAGCTATGACGTGTTTCGCTAATTGTAATGCTTTAGCACATAACTGCAACAAATAATACAAAGTAAATCAAGTAATGAAATGTAACCAACGAGATAGAAAACTATGAAACTACATTACAGTCAATGGTTTAGTTTAAAAATTTTGACAGGTCAGTTTAGACACCACTGATTCTTAAGAAAAAAATCCCTGCAAGAAGGGAGCGAGAAAAACTATGTAAACAAATCAGGTTATTTTACCTGTATTTTCTTGGCGATGTGTTTTTACATGTCTTTTGTGTAGTTTTATTTTAAAATATCATTTTTAAGATTAATTTGAAAGTAGTTTTCAAAACGATGTAAACAAAAGAAGAACCATAAACAAAGTGAACGATTGCCAGGAAGAAGGTTTTCCCCTACAGCGGTTATTGTGGTAGGGATTTTTTTTCTCTTTTTTAGTGAGAGGTTGGCAGCGGCTTATCTGATTGGTCAATCCCCAAAATATTTATGACCTTGGGGTTTTAAACTAAACGATAGACTGTAATAAAATTAGTACCTCAGAACTTTTCCTCATCACATAAGATTTGTTATGCTCCCCCTACTTCTTCCCCTAATTCAGACTCGCTTCGCTCATCCTCAGAATATAAAAATCAATAAATTTATACAGCAACATGTCTCCTCACTCACTTCCCTTGTCCTCATGTTGTTCAATTCCCAGCAGTCCATTCAGGCAATGACCATGTTCGATGCTGCTTCACTTTTATGATACCAAAAAACTGTATATATACTTGTCGTTAACAAACGAAACATAACTTACTTATTTATAATGTAACGGTATACACTTGTACCAAATTTCAACACAATTAGATTATTTCTAAACAGTTAAATTGTTGATCACAACATTTTTTTGTATTAAATTCAATATTTCAAATTGAGTCATATATTTTGGGTTAATGACATCATAAATAAACATTTTCCGGGTAGCTCACTAAAACTTGATATTAATAAGAACAATTTTTTTTTCTGGAAAAATCATAAATAAAAATCTAAAAAGTCATAAAATAAAATTTACTAACATATCTCTTTTTTCTACTTTGTTTTTAAGTTCTTTCTTATCTATTTTCTCAATATTGTATTGATTTACAATTTTAATTTTGTAAAATTAAAAATTTAATAAAAATTAAAATATGTTAACTATTATGAAACCGCCAGAAGATGTAGTCTTTAAAAAATTGCTCCCACACACGGGTTTATCCTTGTGGGATTCACATAAAACTAATCATATAAAATATGTCTGTGCACATTGAATATTTGTCTTTGTATATTATGTGTAATAAAAGCTTTTTGAAAAAAAAAAATTAAATTTGTTGGCATTATTATGCAATATTTTACACAAATTAATTAAACTCTTTTTTTATTATTTTTTTTTAAATAGACTATTACAACAAAAATATAATTGTTACAAGTATTAGAGCTGATACAGTTTTAGTGACTTGGTTAGGCATATAAGAGAAACAATAATTCTTCACTTAGTAAGAACAATGTGTTTGAGCTTACCATAGGAGATATATCCTTTTTATCAGCTAAGGTCTGAACGAATGACAATATGCAGACAGTTTCCAGACTATCTTGCCATGTGATTTTAAACGTGGTGATAAACTGACACAAGCCGTCTAGCAGAGCAGACAGGATGTTTGGAAACCTAGAAACCAAATTCTCCGTTCTCTTGGCTACAATGCAATCGGCTGATATTTCATTCACTTCTTCAGGCACAAATTCTTTGAGAGTGTGCATCATGCATTGAAAACTCATAACAGCTTGCTCCTGCAAACAACATAAGTAGTATCATAATTAGTCATTAAAGTTTTTGTATTATTTATATAAATTGAATCAGTTGTATTAAGACAGTGGGGCTTGATTATCTTCCATGCAACTCAACTATAATATCACAATCATTTTTGATTTCTAGCTTCAGAAAGATGAAAATAAAAATGAGCATATATGAATATGAGCACTGATTTTTATTTCCATCTAAAACTCGAATCTAGCCTAATGAGGACTTTAGGATACCTATAAGGACAATGATACTATTGTAGACTAAATTAGAAAACATGTTTAAATAAAAACTATTTTGTTCCAGTTATTTTATATATTTCAGCCTCAAACACAGATTAGTAGTTTATTGTTCATCTGAGCAGCAAATCAGATTTTAAATGTGTTTGTCAAACACACTTACATTTTTGTAAACACTCCGTTCTTGCTTCCAGTTGTTGCTTAATAACTTGAGCAGTGTTACTATTCGTCACTCAATTCTTTACTTGAGTGAAAATTCAGCACAATCATTTCACTGGTTTTACATAATATGCACATCATTATTTGGACAAATTTAAAACTCTATAAGTTAGTTATTAGTTAATAATGCCTATAACAGAAAGGTTTTAGAGCATTTACACAGAAAATCCAGGAAAACATTGAGTAGCGAGTAGTAATGCTACTGCTCAAGTTATAAAGCATAAATCATACTTAAAAATGGATAATTAAGCTTCGGGTATGCAAACCCCCACACCAGAAATATTTGGTTACTTAAAAAACTCGTAACATTCATAAAAATAAATATAATGTAAAACATAAATTTCCTTAAAAATTCAGACAGTGTGTCTGGAATTAGAACCAATAACCTCTTGATTACAACACATACACTTTACCACTGAGCTAATTAGTACTTGAAGGGAGTAAGTCTGTTTTAACTAGATTATAAACTCATTAAACAATACTAATACTACCTTACCTTGTGAAGATATACCTTCAAACTCTAACTATATCTTACCCAGTATAAACATACCTTTAACCCTAGCTATTTCATACCCAGTGAAAAAATACCATCAAACCCTAACTTTTTTTGTTTTCACAGGGTAAGAAATAATAAGGATTTGAAGGTATGCTTTCACTGGGTAAGAATTTATTAGTATTCAAATTTATTTATTTAATTTTATTAGTATTATATATAAAAAGAATAAATAACTTACCCTCTTGGTATAACATGAAGGTATCCTAAGAAAAGACCGAATAGCATGTAAACAAAGAGCTTCTAGACTTCTATCAGGGGCCTCCCGTAAACAGTCTCTATACATGTAACACACTCGCTGAGTTTCCTTACACGACAGAGTGAACACTTTGTTAGCAAACATATCCATTACGTCTGATTCCATTACACGAGTTACTTTCATGCAGATATATAAAGGCATGCACTAGAACAAATAAACAAAAGTTAAAACTATTTTTTTAAACAAGTTCTTTATTGGCAAAAGTATACAATATTTATTTTGTGTAAACCGGAGCCATATTTATTGATTTAGGGTAATTTGTGCGTCTTTATTTTTTATTTTATTTATTTGTTATTTTTGTGGTATGAATTTGGATATAAATAAAAATAAACTGTTTATACTATTAGATAAACAATTGAATAAATTATGGTTTTTATGGTTTCAATGTGCACTCAAAAAGGCATGAGTAAAAAAAATCTTTATTTCCAGGCAGTGTGTAATGAAAAGTTTATTGTGTAGTTTTTAGGAAGTAAAGAAGCACTGTTCACAGCCAAGGGAGGAAAGTAAACTACATTTTTTTTGTTGTAATCTATTTTAGACCAAAAGAAGCTGTTATACATTTTTTGGGGCAGCACCCTTAAAAGTATAAGAGGGGCCAAAAAAAATATTGGCAATAAAATTGTTTTGATTTTTTTGGGGGTGTAAGCCCGTAAATTTATGACAAAGGTCCAACCCAAAAAATATATATAATACTACAAAAAAGTTATATAAGATAAGTATAGTTAAATGACATCAACATTTGGAGATAAAATCTTGAATGCACCTTGCGAGTAAAATGCTGTTTCTCTCATTACAGTTGCTATGCTATTTTAACGCCTCAAGAGTTAAATGCTTTGGTTCCCTCGGCTTTCTCATTACGAAAAAAGCTAACTGCTCAGGGAAAAATAGCATTCTTTACGCCCATAAGTAACTATTACATCATCTGAATGCTAGAACTATTAGCAATAATTTAAAATAAACTTTTATGAAAAAACCCGGCTAAATAATATAATCTAGGTATATTATGAATACAATGCTGAAGAATTTGTTGTATTAATACACAATCAAGTAAAGACGTACTACTGAAGTACAAGGAAAAAAATCAATAGAGTCATTGCAATTGTTGTGTAACTTTGAGGCAGTCTTACCAAAAATGCATTATTAATTTTAAATATTTTCTTGGGAGGACCCCCTCCCAAGAAAATATTTTCTTGGGAGGACCCCCTCCCAAGAAAATATTTAAAATTAATATTCAGGTTTTAATTGAATAAAAATGAAAACAAGTCAACTTTTAAATTAGGATTTTAGCTTCCATATTAAAAACTACAGAAAATGAAAATATATTTTTTATTATCTTGAAAACTGTGTCTGCCACAAATCTGGTTGAGGTCACATTGGACTCAGATTTGGACTTGTTTTTAGAAAACGTTTAGCCAAGATATATACATATATAATATATATATATATATATATATATATATTATATATATATATATATATATATATATATATATATATATATATATATATATATATATAAATGAAAAAAATCTTATTACATTTCTTTGCTGTCTTTTTACTTTTCCTCATGTATAAGGTATACAGGATAAATTTTGTGTTTGTAAAAAATCCAAACAACACGATTTCACTGGAATTCTCCATTTTGGGTGATTTTGAGTCCTTCGGAGTAGTTTACACAAAGTTGTCTGTGTGAGTTAAGCGAGTGTATTTATGCTAGAGAGTGGGAACTTAGTACAAAAATTAAATTTTAAGGTCTAGTTGTGATAATTTAGACCCACAATAATTTCAAAAATTCTTAAACATAGAAAAATGTTTTGAGATTAGGCACACATGCAGCCATATATAAGATTAAAATATGAGCCAAGTTTTGTCTCATTAACGGCATTAGTTCAATTTTTATCAAATAAATTGTTTTTTTTTAAATTGTAAAAAATAAAAAAAAAAATATCCAGTTGAGTTAAAATTTGGTACATGTATATCCTTTGATGTAATAAATAAGAATACTAAGTTTAGTTTCAATTCTGCAAGTATAAATACGTTACTTTTGGATCACAAAAATTAAGCAGCATCAAGCGAGGTTAATGCCTGAATGGTTGACTGCTGGAAATAATGAAGATGTGTTGCAATATAAATTTAGTGATTTTTATATTTTGAGGACAAGAGAAGCAAGTTCAAAGTTGAGGATAAGCGTAGCAAATCCGATGTGGCGAAGAAAAGTTTCGAGGTACCTGATTTTTTCAGATGACCAAGTGTATTTTCAATAGAAATCAGCTAAAACTAATAATAAAACAAAATCTTACCTGAACAATAATAATAACATTTTCCATATCGAAGGTCTCACTCTGCAAATCCTCCTCTGTGTAGGTAACTTTGCCACCATACTTTGCCCACAGCGTCTGATAGTCCAAGCACATGTCTAATATCAATGTAAACATATGTTTCTGACACAGAACATTAAGATGTTTTAGTGCTTCTAGTGAAAATCCTCTCATGCATTTATACTCAACTTCACCATTTTCATTCCGAACTATTGATGTAGCGTTGGCATAGGCAAGTAGTCGAGAACTCTCATTTATAATCTAAAAGAAATTGTTAACATATCGTAAATAATTAAGCATATAGCTGCTTAACACATTATTTTTTTAAAAAAAAATAATTTGCAGTTCTCCTTTTATATAAATTAAAAACACCTGTTACTTTAACCAGAAAACTGGGAGTGAAGTAAAAAAACAACCTAATTAATTAAATCCACTGGCTTCTCTTTTTTCAGTCTGCTGTGCCTAAGCAGAGGTGTTGTTATTTGTAAAAAAGATATGGAGATCAAGACCTCACTCACAGGAGTTATAAAGTAGCATTATTTACTTGGTGCCGACTAAATTCTATCTCCAGAAGGAACAACATTCATAAAACAAATAAGGTATGGCTTATTTGTTCATAAAAAAGAAATATGATAATTATTCAATAACTATTTTAATAACGTAATTAATAGTCCTATAGAAAATATTATTAATGTCTTAATCGTTCTCTCTGTTTATTGTAATGTAAACAAAAACCAACAAACAATTCATTAATTTTAGAATAACAACAAAATGATTACTGGACAGATGTAATTAAAAAATTATTGCTATCATCATAATTCTGATTATTTAACAAAATGTAAATCTACATTTATACATCTTTATTAATAATATTAAAATGTTTGAGATATTGGCAAAAATGATGTATGTTAGTAGTATGTTATAGGATCTTTTTTGATATTACCCTGTTTTGTTTTAATAAAAAAGCTTATGACCAGAGTCATAAGCTGAGTCATGATAAAAGTAGTTTTTTATTATTATCTTTAATAAGCTTAGTGACCAGAGTTATAATAGCAGACATTATTACATAAAAACAAACCCCCAAAAAGATATTATTGCCCTTCTGGAGATGAAATAATTTATTATCTTTTTTAGTTTTTCAATAGTCCCATAGTTTACACATCTAAAATTCACCGTGGTATTAAATAGCACAGATGAAATCCACCACATGACATAATTCCACTCACTGGTGAGGTAAAGTTAAGTTAAGATAAGCTAATAGTCAGTAATAATTATTTATGCACTAAAGGAGTAAAGAATGCTATTATTTCCCTGAGCAGTTAGTAGGCAAGGGAACTAAAAGTATTTAACTCCTGAGGCGAAGCCAAGGGAGGTATTTGCGAGAGAGAAAATAGCATTTTACTCCCAAGGTCCAAACAAGATTTTATCTTCAGACGTTGATTTTATTTTAATAAGTTTTATATTTTATTCTAATTTTTTTGGGTCGGACTCCCTTATAAATTTAGAGGGTGCTGCCCCCAAATTTTTTTATTTATTTTTTATAGCTCCAAACTTCTTCTTTTGACCTTAAACGGATTTTAAGCCATTAAATTTTTTTTTGTCGGGTCCCCCTTATAAATTTTGGGGATACTGCCCCAAAAAAATAAAAAAATCTTTTAATTGCTCCAAACAACTTCTTTTTAGCTGAAATGGATTTTGAGCCAATAAAAAATTTTTTTTGGTTCGGACCCCCTAATAAATTTAGGGGTTGCCACTCCCAGGAAAATTACATTGATTGGTCACCTGTATATATTTAGAGAATACCACTCCCCTAAAAAATTAATATAATTGGCCCTAATAACCCAATAATAGGAAACACTTTATATTCCCAAGGGAGAAAAAGTTACCAAGGGAGTGAAAAGAGATTCTTTACTCCATAAAAACTAGTCAATAAACTTTACATTATACACTGTCTGGAGATAAAAGGAATTTACAATAGTTTTGTCTTTTAAAAATAATTAACTGATAGTTTTTTAAAATTAAAAGAAACAAGCATTATTTTCATGATGAAAATACGCTAACACTGGTTGAACAACATAATTTTTAAACAAAAATAGAGATTTTAGTTCTGTAAAATAAATATATTTTAAGCAATAATTAGAGGAGTAAATATATTTAAAGAAGTAACTCTTTTGTTTCAACAATTAAAGACATCTCTAAAATAGAGAGAAATAAAAATAAATTTAATAATCAATACCTCAATATTTTCATTTTCTTCAGTGATAACATTCCAACACCAGTCTTTAATCCCATAGCAATTAATCATATTATTTATAACATCATATGATATCCTTTTTAACAACAGCTCTGATAATATTTCTATAGCTAATAATAACGAAGGTAATAGTTTGATTTCTTCAGTCTGTGGGAAGGGTTTTATTTTTGGGTCGTCAGGCGAGTGCCTTACACGGGGAGGTATTTCTATGACAAACTGTTTGTGACGGAGAGGTACAAGGCAAGCATCCAGTACACACTGGACTTTATCTAAACTATGACTTTTAGATAAATTTACTACAAGAAGTGCCACACACTGACGTCCTTTACGTATCGAATATATACTAGAACTATTTAATGCTATGTGGATCATATCCTTCCATAAACCTGAAACAATATACCAAAGTAGAAATAAAGCAACAAAACTATATTATAAAGATAATGAGATATAAAGATACCACTCTTTTAAAAACTTTTTAATTTTTTATGACTTCATAATTTAAGTTGATGGCATCATACATTTTTCAAAAACAATAGGCTTTCTTATTTTATATTTAAAAAATAATATCTGCATTACAAATAATGAAGTTTAATTTTTTGCAATATCCAGTAGAGTAAAGTGCCCCAATGGCACTCTATAACAAGTAACTTTGGAATTTCAAATCATACCCTATATTTTTTCTTGCATTTTTCAATTCTATGACCAAAATAATTACTGAGAAAATATAATATTATGACCAAAATATAATATTATTACTAAGAAATAATATTATATTTTTTTCTATCACTAATAGTTTGTGAAAAAGCAAAACTATAAATAGACGCCACTTTTTTTTGTTAAAAATAACTTAATTGGACTTTGCCGATAATTTAAACCAAGATATGTATAAAGATATGTTCAACTTAAATTTGAATACAATACTTCCAGTCTTGCAAAAAGTATAAGTATTCATATACATTATTTTTCATTAGCAATTTAAATAAAACAGCAGACACTTATAGACTTAAGTGCAACTTTGAGAGAGTGAACTGCCAAAAAATGTAATAAAAAATTAAATGTAAATTGGAAATAATTATAGAAGTTATTAAGTGGTCAGTGATGGGCAAATGTTTAAAACAACACAGTCAACAAATTTTAAAAAATACATTAAAAATTCTTACAATAATCAAGAATATAATTGCATGTGATATCATTCTGCACAATAGAATACAAGCACTCTGTGTACGCAAACATGACAGAAGGATCTTTAGCGTCTATTTTAACTAAAGATGAGATATTTTTAAACAAGCCACATTCGAAGAGAGTCTTTAGCCCGGGTTTTAGTGATGCAGCAAGACCAGTCAAACGAAGAGATAAAACTTTGACACAAGTTTTCAGTGTTTTCCATTTTTTGACCACGGTAAGTAACCAAGGTACGTACATACCAAGGTCTGAGGCCTTCCATTTCTCACCTGAAAAGATAATTCAATTAATCCACTTCAAATAAGCCCTGAGCATAATTTTAAAGAGTTTAGAGAACAGAATAAAATAAAATCTCGACAAACTAATATTGCTTTCACAAATCTTATTTTTAAACCAACAGTTAATCATCGGTGCAGGAGAAGAAGGAGGATGTAGTTGATTAGATGGGGGTTGTTTAATAGTTGAAAGATGGAGTCTTGAATCTGTCTTGCGACAATATTAAACCTCCTCCCATCAAATCTGTATCTTTCACTTGACTAAGATATTGAAAGTTAGAAAGTTGGGTTTGTTAAATAAATATTAATTTTGCGGAGAGAACTAAGTTTTAATAACCTATATAAAAACTTCACAGACAATTTTTTAAAATATAAAATTTTTGGGTAAATAACTGATATTAGAGATGATCATAACTGAAGTAGTAACAGTATGATTTGGCCAAATCAAAGGTGCATATCGCCATGAGGGGAATGATTCTATTGGTTCTTCCAGATGGTGGAAGGACCAATAAAGGGATTGGGGGTAATCAAGTTTAATTACTTTGAAAGAACATTTAAACAAATTTTTTTATCAAATTTTTTACAAATTTGTTGTTTTTGTTACGTTGTTAATTGTTGTGTGTAAGTCTTTGCTTTGTTCTATTATTTTTGATATTTTATTATATTAGTTAAATGTTGTATAGTTTAAAGATTGTTGTAAATGGACATTTTTTTCGTATGATGTCAATAAATAAATCATTATTTAATCATATTGTATTCCATTTGTCATAGAGACTCTTAATTATGTTCATATGCAATAAAATATAATAATCTGATAATAATAAATTCAGCATCTTTGAATTACATGTCATGTGTAAAAATTTTGCGTTGAGTTATGTTTTAAGGAGGAGGGTGGTAAAGTTTTCCAACCTGTCCACAAAGTCAAGAGTTTGTGGACAGGTCAGTTTTTTAGGTCACAATTTCTCCACAACTAGGCACTAGTGCTGGCTGTTACCTAGAAATTTATTTATAAATTCTAAGGCAACATGTAGTACATGCAACTAGTACTGTTTGAGGACCTCCATTACACCAGGGAGTTGGATCAATGAACCCTCTCCTCTGCCACACTACTACTATAAAGTTAAACATCACTTAAAATTTGTTAGAAAAATGTAATACACTACCCAAGTTACAGTCTATCGTTTAGTTTAAAAATCCCCACGGTCATAAGCATTTTGGGGATTGACCAATCAGAGAAGCCGTTGCCAACCTCTCACGTGAAAACCTTCTTCCCGGCAATCGTTTACTTTAATTGTGCCTCTTGTTGTGTTTACATCGTTTTGAAAACTACTTTCAAATTAATCATAAAAATGATATTATAAAATAAAACTACACAAAAGAAATGTAAAAAACATCGCCAAAAAATACACGGGTAAAATAACCTGATTTGTTTACATAACTTTTTCCCGCTCCCTTTTTACAGGGACTTTTTTCTTTAAAATCGGCAGTGCCCAAACTGACCTGTCAAGATTTTTAAACTAGTCGATGGACTGTAGTCACCAAACGAGCAAATAATACCAAGAGAGATAGAAAATCTTATAAAACAATAAATTATATTCAAAAAATCTTACAGCAAATGAGTGTTAACTTTTCTAATCCTGACCTTATCTTTAATTGGACAAAGCAAGATACAAATTAATAATAATAATAAATATTTTTTATTTCTTAAAGTTTACACTTTAATTAATTTATTCAACAAGCATTATGAGAATAAAATATGCCAATATGTACAAAAAAGCACATAATACATAGAAGCAATTAATAAGAGAAGTTTCTAAGCTACTTATAAATTAAAGATAATAAGTATATTTCCTAGGCTCTTCAAAAAATTAGTGAAGTGTCTGTAACCATACTTGTCAGTATTGCAACAGAAGACTAAAGCACACACAGCTCTAACCCTCAGAGGGTTTCAATCAAAACAATGACTTGCATTTTCACAAGGTTGTTGACCTTTTATCCTAAGGGTCTACTTTAAACCCTACCAGCCATGAACCAAATATTAATAAAAAAAACCATTAACAATTTTTTTAAAGATCATTCCATGCTATTTTGATTTAATTTATAACAAGGGCGTGAGAACGCTCTCAATTGATGCCATTCATATCAACAGGTTGCAGAAAGTAATTAACTTACTCCTCTCGATAAATTGTTTCTGTAAAACTGTAAACAATTTTTCAATTAGTGTGTCATCAGAGAGTTTGAAATCATTTGATAATAATCTAGTTAAAACTAATTTTAATTTTTTTGATCTTTCAGCTTCTTTTTCAAGTTCCTCCGCTGGCATTTTCGTTCCAGTTCCAACTCCACCAGGTTTCTTGTCATTATCCATATTCTATTATTCACTAAATAAAAAACAACCAACTACAAAACCAATAAAATGAGATGAACTTAAATATACTACATTTTATTTTAAATACGTCTTGAAATGTTAGCCATTTTTACTATTACTTCCAAGCCGCATAGTTTATTAAAAACTTGGCATATTTAAAGAACTACATGATTCGATTAAGCAAAACGGATAAACAATAATTAAAACAAATCACTTCTTAATCACAAATAAATTAAAAATCACAAATCTTTCTCAAATTATCTAAATTTAAATTAAATACAAATGTTGATAAAAAAAAGTCCCCAGTTAAAATGGAATTATTTTTCACTTTTTTGTATTTTTCTTTTTAAATGTTATTAATTACTTAAAGTAATACTTCCCACATTTACTTCATTCAATTTATTATGTTCTTGTATTTTCTTTTAGTCAGCATGCTGGTAACTTCAAGCACAATTTACAGATAGAAAAAAAATATATTAAACCTTGACACTTATTTAAATACTATGCAAGAAAGGATTTTGATAGCACGGGAAAAGTATATTTAGGCTGATTTTGATTAAACAAAAACCCGCAACACATAATTTCAAAACATTAAAACCTGGGTTAAATCTCCTTGGACAAATTTATCAAGGAATTTGGGTCAGGTCCTTCGTCGATGACCATTCCGTCGAAAGTCCCTCCGTCGAAATTCGACGGAAGGGTTTTCGACGGAGTGGTCAGGCCTTTCCGTCGAAAAGCCCGTCCCGAAAAAAAAAGTTGTTTTCGACGGAACGGTTTCAAATAGAAAACTGGACCACACTCCGTCGAAAAACCATTCCGTCGAAAAGCCTCTTTTTGGTCAACATTTCGAACGATTGGGTTTTCGGACGGTATGGGTCAAGCCATTCCCGTCGAAAAGCCCGTCCTCGAAAATTTATATATTTTTCGACGGAACGGTTTTAAAACGTAAAGTTAGGCCGTTCCGTCGAAAATATTAATTTTCGACGGAATGGCTTTCGACGATTGGGCTTTTCCGACGGCGTCTGGCTTCGTCTTACCCACGACAGACCGTTCCGTCCGAAATTAAACAACGCCTGCAGAATATAGTCTTTAGAAAAGTTAGCCAGCTATACAGTATTGTATTGTTAATTGCATACCCCACAGACGTAGGCGCTACAAAGTCCTTAAAGTATATTACGGTTTACTTTCAAAATAAAAGTTATAACATAAATCTTTTTTAATAAGATCTGCTAACAAATGGATCTTTGCCGCCAAATGGCAATAACTAATTAAATAATGTATTGATTGCCATGTTTGGTGCCTAAAGATTAAAAAAGTTAATGTAATCAAAAATAGTTCACTCTGTTTATATATTAGTGAATTACCAAGAGAAATATCCTTGTAAGATTGAGAATATATATATATATATTATATATAATATATATATAAATATATATATATATATATATATATATATATATATATATAAATGTGTGTGTGTGTATGATAAATATATATAATATCTATAAATAATAATATATATATATATTTTGCTCTAAACGTACAACGAATATGCTCCTAATTTCCCTCACCCACCCATGTATATGACTTAACTTATAAGCTTGATTTTTCAGTTTTAAAAATCTTTTATTAAAGACGCCTTAGAAATTTTTAAGTATGCAAAACCATCAAATACTCACATGTAAACCTAAAAAGTAATCCGATAAATAGGATTTTCGGACGAAAGGTCTTTCGACGGAAAGGCCCCTTTCGACGGTAGGTCAAGCCCATTCCGGTCGAAAAGCCCGTCCGTCGAAATTAATATATTTTCGACGGAACGGTTTAAAAACAAAAAGTCAGACCAATTCCGCGAAAAAATACTAATATTCGACGGAATGGCTTTTCGATCGGACAGTTTTTCGACGGACGCGACTTTCGACGGAATGGTCTTCGACGAAAGGCCTTTCGACGGAATGGTTTATTTAAAAAGTCGAGCCATTCCGTCGAACAAATATAAATCGGAACGGAATCGCTTTTCTCGAACGAATGGTTTTTTCGACGGAAGGCCTTCGACGATAAGTTCCATTTTTTTCGACGGAAATGGCCTTTTCGACGGAAGGGCTTTTCGACGCTTGTGTACTGACCCAGGAATTTTACCTGATTATACCAGAGTGATGTTAATAGTTATAATTTTATAGTTAAAAAAGAGTTTATTAGTGAAAATGAAGAGCACTGAAAAGAGTAGTGAGGCCCAATTGGACTATTATCATAATGTTGTTGAAAATGTAATTATGTGCTATCAGGTGTGTATTATTTACATATGCACTGCACAAGAGTGCAGCTATCAAGGTTCCTGTTTCAACAGATATTTTTATTTATCCAGAAGATGTTCTTCTTTCTTGGCAGTTTATTTGAAGAGATTTGCTGTGTATAAATATTGGACTGTTTAAATTATTTCACAGAGAAATGATAAGCAACAACCTGTTGCTCTAGATTGAAGTTAAATTCAAACTGTTTTTATATATATTCAAGTCTAAAGCTATTTTCATATTCA
The DNA here is from genome assembly GCA_018340805.1 of Microvelia longipes. NCBI lineage: Eukaryota > Metazoa > Arthropoda > Insecta > Hemiptera > Veliidae > Microvelia > Microvelia longipes. The sequence goes on along the minus strand of JACMZG010001870.1, from coordinate 12,906,241 downwards.
CAGGTTCAGTTTTTGTTAAGGCAATGGCATGTCTGATATGTTAAACGGACATACTCTTATCATAATTTCTGCCTCAGTTTTACCTTGACTTATACTAATATGTCATATTGTGAACATTGCATAAGTCTCACTATATGTAGTTGGGGGCAGTGGCGTAGATAAGTATTTTGTTCTTGGAGGGACAAACAAGGCTAGTTTGTAATAATGATAAACAACATTTATCATCGCCCCCTAAAAATGTAATTGTCCTGGGCTACTCATGTCATCTATAGTGTATCGTACTACTTAAAATCTTGATCAGCTCATTTAGGCGACCACTGATTCTAATAAAAAAATTCCTACTAAAAGGCGAGCGGGGAAAAAAACTTTTGTAAACAAATCAGGCTATGTTACCCGTGTTTTCCTGCGATGTTTCTACATTTCTTTTGTATATGTATGCAAATGTGGAAAAAATGAAATTGTGAAGGGAAAGTAATTAAAACATCAAGAATGAACCACAAAACAAGTGAACGAATGCGGAAGGCGAGTTATGTCTCTATCAGGAGTTTATGGGAGTAGGAATTTTTTTCTCTCTTTCAAGAAGAGGGGTTGGCAGCGCTTTCCTCTGAATTGGCCGATCCCCAAAATGCTTATAACCTTGGGGATTTTTAAACTTAACGATACACTGTAAGGTCTGGATCCTAATTCTACTTTTCAAACGGTTTTCTCATTAGACATCTGCATAAACAAAAAATCATCGCCTTTTTAATTTTTTTTATGATATTTCAGGACCCAGTGAGCGGTCTGTTCCCAGCTAGCCACACAGTAAATCATGCTTGGGTGAGAGACAATGTCTACACTATATATTCTGCCTGGGGTCTTAGTATTGCTTATAAGAAGATAAATAATCCAAATATTAAACATAAAATATATCAACTCGAACAGGTTTGTTAAAATTATTTTTCATTAGTCTTAATGCTTTGAATTTAGTTAAAAAGACTAAAAAGTTTCCATTTTCTTAATCATTGTAAAATTCTACAAAGAAAGTGGTTTCTTTTCTTTAAATATGTTAACTTAATTCCAAGTTGTTTGTTTATGGAATTTATTAACTTAATGGTTGCATAAATAGAGTATCACATCAAGGCCCAAATTCAAAGTTAAAAACATACTTTCTCTGACATGGTTTTCCTCTGCAAAACAAAATTATCTAGGATTAATTAAACCAAAAGAAAAATTAAATATAATAATATCATCATATCATATCATATCACCATTTATTACAAGATAATAATATTACATTTTAGAGGCTTAATATTTATAATACTATATCAGTGTAAATCAGCTTTTAGCTGTGGTTCTTCCCTTAATATAATAATAAAAATAAAAGAAAATAATTAAGATTTTAGAAAAGAAAATTATAATTTCAAAATTAGAAGAATTAATTATTAATTTAGTAAACTAAGAACATCTGATAACCTGCCTAACCTTAGGTAATCAAGATGGATGCCTTAGCAAATGCTGAATTGTCAAAATGGCATAAAAAGGCTTACTTACTTTTTATTTAATTAATTAATTTAACTTATTTAATTTAACTTTTTGATTTATCTTTATTGTAAAAAAATATTGTATATCACACCAACTAGGGAAATTAATTTTGGTACAATGGCTCCACCACAAATTATTGGCGAAAACTAATCAGAGATCTCCCTCAATCGGTGTATTGAAATCAACTAACTATGCTCTAGCTGCTAAGGCTTCAAATAAGTGACCATTTATCAGACTTGAGTATTGCCGAAAGAATTGCTATAGAAGTTCTCTTTCAATAATGTCTTAATGAGGAACAAATTATCTTGATGCTTACTCAAAGCATTACTGAAACTAAGAGGCTGTTCAATTATTCGATTAACTTGTAACTTTGACATTGCAGAGCAGTGTTAAGATGATGAGGGGGTTGTTAATGTGTATGATGAGACAGCATGATAAAGTAGAGAATTTCAAACAATCAAACAACCCATCCGATTCCTTACATGCTAAATATTCAGCGCTGAATGGTGAAACAGTGGTGAAGGATGATGAGTGGGGACATCTTCAAATAGATGCAGTGTCACTGTATCTTCTCACACTAGCTCAAATGACTGCTTCTGGTAAGTAGGTAACATTGTAAACTATTTGAGAAAGTTGAATCTTACTAGGCACATATTAATTTGGAATAAAGTATTTGCACTGATTTGATTATTTCTTTACCTTAAATTATGGTATGTAGTGTATTAACTGTTTTTAATACATTTGTTTAATTAAAAAATGACATTTTGGCTGGAAAAAGGTCTGAGAGCTTAGAGTTTGATGTATATAAAATTCAAAGAAGGATTGCTTACCCTTGCCTTGTAGGTCTTTTAAACATAACTCTTTTCAACATCCATCGACACCTTAGTGCTGTTATCTCCCCACTCTCTTACTCATTCCCCATTTAATGACTAAATAAACTTTGACACAGCATAATTTAATTGGTTAAACTTATTTCATTAATAAAAAAATAAGTACAGGGTACCTCAGAACTTTTCCTCATCACATTGGATCGCTACGCTCATCCTCCCTACTTCGGACTCGGCTTTCCTTGTCCTCAGAATGTACAATTTGCCAAATTTATACTGCAACATGTCTTCGGACTCACTTCTCTCGTTCTCATGCAGTAAATTCACCCGTTTCATTCTATAGAATGAAAAAAATATATATTTTTTTATTTTTGAAATGGGAATAAATTCCCATTTCATTGAAATGAAACTTGTGTACTTATTTATTACATAAATGTCTATACTTGTACCAACTTTTAACTCAATTTGATTTTTTACAATTTTTTAAAAACAAGTCATTTGATAAAAATTAAATTAATGCTGATAATGAAATAAAACTTAAGACATATGTTAGTCGTATACATGGTTACATGTGTGCCAAATCTCAATCAGATCGCATGATTTTTTTTGAAATGTTTGCTGAGTCATTATTGCAGGTTGATGATGTCATACATTTTTTTCCAAATTGCACAACTACAGCGGTAAACTGATTTTTGTACAAAGTTTCAGCTCTCTAATACACTAGGAGCTACGATGATAACAGACACACTCATATACAGACAGACAACTTTGTGAAAACCACTCAGGAGGTCTTAAAAACACCTGTAACGGATAATTCTAGTGACATCCTGGTTTCGGATTTTTTCACAAACACCATACTTATCCTATATACCTACGGTATAAATGAGGAAAAATAAAAAGACCAGCCATAAAACCAGTTTGCCATGTTATCAAAGAATTCCATTGTGTTTACAATCCTATGCTCATAAATATATTATTTTTTATGGGACCCTAAATATTTTCCATCTACTCATGACAGAAAAATTAATCATTGCTAACTATTTTAAGACAGGATAATGCTATTTTGTTGATCTGTCAGAATTAAACAAAAAAATAGGCAGGTAAAATTTAAAAAATCAATTAGTTGTAGTATTACCTCCCTTAGGATTAAAAGTTACACCACCTGGTTTCACTTAAAATACAGTAGAATATTTCTAATAAGCATTGTTAAAATTCAATTTTTCATATTTAAAAATTATAATAATAATATTTAAATATTATATTTTTTACATTTATAATTAGTAGAGCATTTATTAATAATTTAATTCAATACTTCAACAACTAGTATTGTCGACTGAAAAAACATTTTATTGTGTTAGGTTGGCACCCTAATTTAAGACCACCATTGTATTGGCATTTGTGTTATCTGTAATTCTCCTTTTTTACATATTCTAATCAAAAATTAATCACCAATTAAGTCATAAATTAGTTCAAATATTCACCACAATATGTACAATCATTGTTTTGCTGCCTTTCAAAACTTTATTTTAAATTCAATACAAATTCGCAAGAAGCTTAAATGAGCGTTTTGAGGTTTCTTAAATTGTTTTACATGTTATTCTTTCATTTAAAAGAATAATCTGTAACATGTAGTTGATTTTGTTGCAGGTCTGTATATAATTTATAATCTGGATGAGGTTGCTTTTATTCAAAATTTAGTGTTCTATATTGAATCTGCTTATTGCATTCCTGTAAGTATGATCTGAAAAAATATTTTGAATCTGAATCTCTCTTTTTTGTTACTTTACATCATAATGGTTTTGTTATCTCGTCCGAATATTAATTAAAATGAATAATATCAAAATGTATTATTGTTTAATCAGGACTATGGCATATGGGAGAGAGGTGATAAAGCTAATAACGGTTTACCTGAACTCAATGCATCCTCAATTGGTAATCTTTTAACTATATTAATTTTTGTCATAATTATTATATTGTTATTATCCTGATATTAATAATTTAAATATTAAATAAATTTAAATATTTTTTCTGGTTTTCAAAAGGGTTTGTACTAAAATCTTGTAGCTCAGTGGTAGAGCCCTCCACTTTCAACCTGCAGGTCGATGGTTCTAATCCAGCTGGAGGAGGACCGTAATGAGAGGTTCTCCCTTATTATGGGGAACTACAGGTTCTCTCTTATTAATGCACTCAGAAGGTCTTGAATTCAAGCCTGACCAACCCAGCCAGAATTTTACGTGGTTTCCTTGGCTGCTAATAAACAAATGTGGGGTTGATTCCTGTTTTGTCTGAGGCAATTTTTGATCCACCTTTACGTTGTCTTCTGCTCACAAACAGTCAAGGTTCTGCGGGTTGATGGAGATTAAGGTTTATTGTAATCAGAGGAGCTAGTAATACTAGATAAACCATGCATACTGTGAACTAGTCACGGACACTAGCTTGAGCAGTGAGTTTGGATAGAGTCTAGTTAGGCTAGATAAACTGGACACACTGTGGACTAGTCATATGTGCCACCATGTATGGAGGGTGTGCTTCTTAGATAATTGAGTGCATACAAACTCTGGGCTGGATTAGTTGAGTAAGGGCCTTATGACCTTACAGGTTTAAGCCCAAAAAATAAAATAATAATTTAACATATTTGTTTCTCACTGTGTGATACATCACCACGTCTTGTGATGTCTTCTCTTAGGAAAACAGATCTACCTCTGAGCAATAATTATAATAAAAGACAGTCAAGTATATTCCTTCATTTCTATAATATGCCGTCATTTTTTTTGTGATTTTATTTGTAAAATTTATAATTTTATAGTATGTATATTTATTGATTGTATATTTTATTTTATTTTATTTTTGGCAATAAAGGAATTTTTGAGTTTGAATGTGATAAAGCTTCATCTGTAAATTTTTGCAATCTAGTCCCTTATATGAATGAGTTGTCTTCTGTTTTTTAATGCCAATAATTTAAATAATTTAGCACCTTTTTTAAATCAAATCTATTTTTTCAGCCCCTAAAAATCTCGAAGATCTTTTTTATTCCCTCAAATAATGTCAGATTTTTTGTCTGACAAATTTTTATCAGATTTTGATTCTGTTTATTTGGCTTTTTTAAATCACTACCAAATAGGTTTTAAAATAGAAATACAAAGGAAGTTTAGTTTAAAATTTGGCAGCTAGCAGCTGCCAAAATTATGCTTATTTTTTATATGATTTTTTGTGTCTGTAGGAATGGCTAAAGCAGCTCTAGAAGCCATCAGTGGCCTCAATATGTTTGGAGATAGAGGAGGCTCATCATCTGTTATTCATGTCATGGCTGATGAGGCTCAGAAATGTCATGCTGTATTGCAGGTAAAACCTACTCTATTTGTGTTAAAGGAGGTTTTTAGCAGATACGCACATGCGCATCTGCAAACACCCTTATGCATGTTTGGGTAAGCTTATACATGTGTGCATATACTTATGACATGTGTGCATATGCTTATGACATGTGTGCATATACTTATGACATGTGTGCTGTGCATATGCTTATGAAAAATAAAGCCTGTCACTTTTATCAATGATTAGGTATTGTATTGAGCAATGAAATACAGTATAGTATTATATATGTACAGTATGTATTATATATGTATTATGGGCTTACATTATACTATATCCTGCTCCAATCAGAAACAGGAGACCAAAGATCTATTTATAGAGATTGCTTCAGTGTGGACTCTTGAGGCTCCAAGCGTCCGATTGACTGATAACACCAAATACTGAGGAAACACACCAAAGTAGACCGTCAAGAAGATGTACTTGCTGATTTCTCTTATTAAACTTTGATATTGAGAAATCTTTCAATCTTGGTAGTTTAGAATAAAATATGACTGATACTCCTAAATATTTGTGTTTCATGTATCTAGCATAATTACACTGGGTAGCATAACAGACACGCACACATACAGATAGACAACTCAAGAGGTTACTATACCTGAAACAGATAATTCAGTTTAAATCCCAGTTTCAATTTTTTAGTGTAAATATTTTACTTTTTCTAAAGGAAAAATAAAAGAATGGTAAAAACTGTCAATCTCATCTCAAAATAAAAATTGTCTCTAATAAACGCACAGAGTTTGCTTTGGCTATGACAATTCTGCTGAAGAAGCTGAGGGTTCCATCAAGTTGTCAATAATACTGGCTCTAAACAGAGGAAATACCTTGAAATGGACTCTTTGACAATCTGGTAAAGACCTAAACTATACTTTCCAGACTGTAGATAACATTATTGCCATATAGTAGTTGTTAGTTAAAAGTCAGAATTTTCAGCAAGCTGTTATTTACACGTAGAATCTATTATCTTTTTTTAGAGTATGCTACCGAGAGAGTCGAGTTCCAAAGAGATAGACTCAGGTTTACTATCAGTCATCAGTTTCCCAGCCTTTGCCATCGATGATAAGAACTTGATTGATCAGACTAGAAATGCTATCATAACCAAACTGAAGGGCAACTATGGTTGTAAGAGATTCCTTAGAGATGGGTATAAAACTCCGAGAGAGGTAATCTTATGGTATAACAGTTCTGTAATCAATTTTTCTTGTAGTTTCCTAAGGAGTTTTGTTTTTGGATAAATTTACAAGATAAGATTAAATTTTAAGACCAATTAAAAAATTAGGTATATTTCTGGAATCAGGAAGAAAGAAATTGATCTTTGTCATGTTGATGACAAAGATCAATGAAATCAAATGATGACAAAGATCAAGTTCAATGAAATTGAACTTTGTCATGTTGATGACAAAGATTAAATGAAATCAAATGATGACAAAGATCAAGTTCAATGAAATTGAACTTTGTCATGTTGATGACAAAGATCAATGACATCAAATGATGACAAATATCAAGTTCAATGAAATTGAACTTTGTCATGTTGATGACAAAGATCAATGAAATCAAATGATGACAAACATCAAGTTCAATGAAATTGAACTTTGTTCAACTGTCAGCTTTTGTCATGTAAATAGCAATGACTATAGGTAATCTATAGGTGTTGCTATTAGACGTAATGTCCTACTCATTTTTCAAATAATTTTACTCTTGTATTCCTTCTTAGAATTGTTATGTTAAAATCTCAAGTTCTAATTGTCTGGTGCTTTTCAGGATCCAAATCGTTTATACTACGAACCATCAGAGCTGAAGATGTTTGAGAACATAGAGTGTGAGTGGCCTCTATTCTTTATATATCTATGGATTGATTCCATTTATAATAATGATAGTAATATGGCAACAACTTACCAGAAAGCACTGGAAAGGGTAAGAATATTATTTTATACATCCTTAAGAGTGTATCTGACAAGAGAATCTGAGCATGTTGGCTCTAAATTCATGTAGCACTCCAAAATATTTATTACTTTATTTTAAAGACTTTTATTACTTTATTTTAAAGACTTATATCACTTTAATTTAAAAACATTTATTACTTTATTTTAAGACTTTTATTACTTTATTTTTTAAAGACTTTTATTACTTTATTTTAAAGACCTTATATCACTTTAATTTAAAAACATTTATTACTTTATTTTAAATACATTTATTACTTTATTTTAAAGACTTTTATTACTTTATTAAAGACTTTTATTACTTTATTTTAAAGACTTTTATTACTTTATTTAAAATACTTTTATAATTTCATTGTAAAGACTTTTATTACTTCATTTTAAGACTTTTATTACTTCTTTGTAAAGACTTTTATTATTTCATTTTAATGATTTTCATTACTTCATTTTAAAGACTTTTATTACTTAATTCTAAAGACTTAGAATAAAGTCTTATAGTACAAAATAGTTTTTCTTTTCTGTGTATTTGTTTAGAAATATGATGATTACAGGTACTTATGAGAAACGAGGAAGGTATTGCCCTGGTACCAGAGATGTACAGTGTTGATAGCAGCTGCGCCTCTGCCGAGGCATTATCCCCAGGCAGTCAGCCAAGGCACCCTGTAGGAAGATGTCCCTTCTTATGGTCTCAGTCATTATACATAATAGCAAATCTATTACATCAAGTAAGTTATTCATGTTAAAAGTAATTTTGAGTATTTTGTGATTTTATTGTTTAAAGCTAACATCAAATACTACATAGTTCGAATCAAGTCAAAAAATCCTTGTATTGTTTAAAGCTAACATCAAATATTACATAGTTCGAATCAAGTCAAAAAATCCTTTTATTGTTTAAAGCTAACATCAAATACTACATAGTTCAAATCAAATACTACATTGTTCAAATCAAATACTACATAGTTTCAAATCAAATACTACATAGTTCAAATCAAATACTACATAGTTCAAATCAAATACTACATAGTTCAAATCAAATACTACATAGTTCAAATCAAATAATACATAGTTCAAATCAGTTCAATCAAATACTACAATAGGTTCAAATCAAATACTACATAGTTCAAATCAAATACTAGATAGTTCAAATCAAATAATAAATAGTTCAAATCAAATACTACATAGTTCAAATCAAATACTACATAGTTCAAATCAAATACTACATAGTTCAAATCAAATACTAATAGTAAATTACTACATAGTTCAATTACTACATTGATCAAATCAAATCAAAAAGTCCTTTTATTATTTTTACTTTTCCTCATTTATACGATAGGTATATAGGAAATGTATTGTGTATGCAAAAATCCAAAACCGGGATGTCACCTAATCCGTTTTAGATTTTAAGGTCTCCTAACTAGTTTTTACAAAGTTGTGTGTCTGTTATCATCATAGTTTTTTTTTATTTTATTTTTTATTTAAAGCTTTTATTTCACATTTTTAATACAATTGTTCCTAGAGACAATTTAATACAAAAGCTCCTAGAGTATTTATGCTAGAGAGTTGAAACTCTGTACAAAAATCCATCTTTCGGTGTAGTAGTGCTATCCAGAAAATAATGTTTATGGCTTCATTCGGGTGAATGACGCCATTTAAATTGCATCAAATTAATATTTTTTTTTTTAATTTAATATGGCCATTCATAATTGCGGGTGCAATTATGACTCAGCTAAAATTTTGAAAATTCATAAAACATGGAAACACTGTTTGATCCAATTTGAGATTTTGCTTCACATGTAGTCATATATAAGACCAACATATGTGCTAAGTTTATCTCATTAATAGCATTAGTTCAATTTTTATAAAATCATTTGTGTACGTTTCTTAAAAATTGGAAGAGAATCCAATTGAGTTGAAATTAAGTACAAGTGTATCGCTTTGTGTAATAAATAAATAAATAAAAAATAAATAAAATAAATAAATAAATATGTAGGAATATTTGCCAGGAATATATTTAATCAACTTCCCGACCAAATAAAAGCTATCTCTAGCATCTCTAATAAATAATAATAATAATAATATAATGGCTTTATTTATCAAAGTATACAACTTTTTTTTTTTTATACATAATATGTCTTGTTAAGCCTTTCCTCATAGCCTTTTCGGCTGTCTGGGGGAGGCGTCGCCAGAAAGATCTGATTCGCTTTAATGAGTATACATTTGCTAAAAAAGAATTAAATTTGCATATTTGGTAAAAAAGAATAATAATTAAAGATGGATATTAAAGAAATGTGGTAAATAATATAATTATTGATAAGGGGGATGAGAGAAAATAAACAATTGAAATTAAAGAGGGGTGATTTAGCTAGAGATATTGTTAACTGGTTTCATAGACTTAGTGAGGTATAATAGCAGAGGTATAGAGGTATTAATAGCAGATGGCAGCATGAATCTAAAAGGGCTTTTTTTGGCAAAAGATACTGTCTTTCACTCATAATTAAATTCCTTTGTTAGGAAGTCTCTATATTTTAGAGCAGGTCTTAAAAAGGTTAGCAGAGGGCCCCATTGCTCATTGCTAAGCACTTGTCTATAATCTATAAGGCTTAGATGGGCTCTTCCAAATGCTGCTACTCTAAATTCATTTAGTATGGGGCAGACAGCGATAAAATGGAAGTTATCTTCTGGCACTTGTAAGTTACATAGCGAACAGATTTGGGCTTGACCCTCTCTGCCTTGCCTGAAGTTAAGAGAGAACAGTTCACCTCTCGCTTTAAAAATCAAACTTGCCATATTAATATTATGGGTATTGTAAAGCCAAGATTTTGCTGCAGGGGGTGGAATTAGGCTAAAGTAATGTTTATGATACTGAGCCACCCTTGCTTTTTCAATCATGCTAGAATCTCTATAGTTACCGAGAAATGTAAAGAGCTTTCCCAATAAACCAATATATAAAATTGAGAAAAGTTTTTGGGGTGTATTATTTTATTTAAAATTATTCATTATAGTTGTTTGTATTTTTAGATGACAATAAGGACCATAATATGTATAATATTTTGAATTACAGATATTATATGAAAAAAACATTTGACAATATATATTTGAAAATTACATTTTTTGTTGTACCTTTGGATCCTACAACGTGTTAATGTTAGATTTATTGGAAGTTAAATTTAATGTCATTCTGTAACACACAAACATATATTTTTTACGTAACAACATATATTTAACTGTTAATTTCTCAGGGCCTACTACAGCCAAGTGATTTGGACCCACTAGGTAGGCGGTTGTCTATCAGTCAAGATGTGTGTGTGCAAGTCACAGTCTTAGCTGAAACGGAGGAGATTCAGGATAAGTTGAAATGTCATGATATTGAAGTACAGACTATTGATCAAGTAGCTCCATTTCAAATATTACCTGCCAGGGCTCTCTCCCATCTTTACACTTTCCTTGGTAATAATGTAAAACTCATTTCCTCTGGAACTTTTTATTAGTAATAAGAAGTATGATAACCAGGAGACCAGTGGTATTTTTAGGTGTTTTTTGTTTTCCCGTCTCACATTTTTACTTATACTTATTTAAACCTAGGTCTATAGGAAATGTATTCTGTTTTCATAGAAATCTTAAACAGGATTTCTCCTTAATTACAGTTTCAAGTGTTTTCAATACTTCCTAAGTGGTTTTCACAAATTTGTTTGTTTACATGTGAGTGTGCATGTGTCTGTCTGTTATCATTGATGAACGTTGTTTCAATTGATTTGAAATTTTGCACAAATATATGTGGCAAATATGTGCCTATATATTAACTATAGGATCAACAAATGTGATAAGTTTTATCTCAATAAACTGCGTAGGCTTCCGCGGTTATTGTCATGAAGATTTAGGTCTTCCGGTGGTGACCGCGTCAATGTAGACAAAGAACCATTTATTTCCCGCAGTGATCCCATTCATCTTTAACTGTCTTCATCTTTAATCATCCAACAAAAACCATAGATATACTTGCTTTATTGAAACCAAAGTTGAAATACTTTTTTGTTACATAAAGAGATATACTTGTACTGAATTTTAAGTCAATTATATTATTTTCCGATATTTTACAAAATTGTACTATTTCTGATAATGAGATGAAACTTAGCTCATATGTCTTATATATGACCATATATAATGGATCCGCAAATTTTTCCTCGTTTTATGAATTTAAAAAAATTTTGCTAAGTCATTATTTAGTGTTAATGTAATCATAAAAAAATATTTTCTAGATTGCACAACTTGGTACAAAAATCTATTTGTAACTGCAAATAAAAATCTAATTGCAGGTCTAGACCTGCACCCGAACTCTGTACCATAAATACGCTGGGAGATGCAATTATAACACACACATACATACATACACACTCATACACTCTCTTATGAGGGCCTATTTTATGGAGTTTTAGCATGCTCATAGAACCTCATATATTTTCCATATCTTCAACCCAATTTAAAACTAAAGAATAGAGCTTAAGCTACTAAAGAACAAGGGTTTAGTGTGATACATTTATTAATTGGATTATTTAATAACTACAATGAAATGAGATTGGTCATTGGACCATTGGTTCTTTTAACTAATCCCTGAAAGGGATTGAGTTACTTATTTTTCCTTAATTAAATACTAATTACCTTTTAACCCCATGTCTGGAACTACTCTGAGGAGACTCCTCTCTCAAGTCCATCTCCCTCTGTCTCTGATCCCTCTCTCTCTCTCTACTCACATTATCCTCTCCATAAAATCATAAGTTTATAGCATAGTTAACACTTCATTTTAAATTATAGATTTGGTCAGCATTTTTTAATATTAAATGTTCCTAATACAATGTTTCTTATTCAAAATATATTATATGACATATGAAATATTAAATTTGGACAAATTTGCACATCACATCTCCACCCAGGTACGGGAGACAAAAGCTTACGATAAAGTTGGTTGTTAAAAATCATAAAGTAAGCTTTGATCTAACTGGAGATATAATAACTGACTCAGTGTTATCCATAGACTGAATGTGATAAATGATTTGACATTTATTCAAGAAACAAACGGTACGAACTCTCTAGGCTCGTAGAGTATCTCATCTTAGGAGAGATAAAGTTCTTAAAATGCAATATGATAGCATGAAAGGACTTACAGGTGCTATACCGTGCCAGAGGTCCTATACATGCCATCATGTTCACTGAGGAAGACTCAGTCTTCTCTTCAAGGTCTCTAAAATGTGGTCTGATTTAATTAGACCCATAGTTAGAACAAAACTGTGAAAAGATACTAACTCACATATGATCCATATAGGTATGTCATATGCATTTACTAGAAGTTATTTAAAATCTTAGAATAATACTATATATAGAAGGAACACAGGACCATAAACACAATGTAATTCCACTGATAACACTAAAACCGGTTGACCGGTTAAGTAATGCTGCCAACCTGACAACAAAACATTATTTTAAATATATGCCATAAATATCTATTAATGAAGAAAGATCGTAAAGAACAAATATAATAACTTAAAACACCTGCTGAGTATTTAATAAACCCGGTCTTAGATTGGTGGGGGAATACAAGAATCTACATTTAGTTTACGAGGACTACTTTTAATATAATTTTAATAAATATGTTAAACTACAATTTAAAATGCTTTAAATAATGTAATGCACCGATATTTATATTAGTATTTTATGAATAATCAGTCATTAATTAATAATAGAACATAATAATTCAGCAACTGGAAGTATTGCCAACTTTTTTTTAGAAAATTGTAAATTGTTAGGGTGGCAGCATTACTTAAGTGCACCAGTGAACCCCCTTTCGTGTTATCAGTAGTGCTCCTTCTATATATAGTATTATTCTAAGTTTAAAATAATATACCTATTCTCCTTTTTTTTGTTTTTAAGGTTTTTAATTAAGGTGAAATCTAGGTTGCAGATTTCTTCAAAAGTACAATACTTTTCCTATATAGACATAGGTATAATGATAAGGAAAAGTCTTATGAATCATATGCAAGTGAGTAAGAGGTAACTTAGAGTGAGAGGGAAGATGATATTTCAAGAGGCTATATCTTAGAAATAAGAGGTTGTAGGAATGAATGAATGAAACAAAAATTTCTAGTTACATTTTGTAGTACAATTTCATTTGATACTTTTCTCATTATCTCTAATAATAGAAAAAGTTAATTGAACATTAAGATTTTCAATGTACAGTAAATCTGTACAGAAACCATACAGAACCCCCATTAAAATGCCAGACTGATGGTTTTTCAACTCTACTCTATGGTTTGGCTAATCCTATGGCTGAATGGACAATGTTGATAATGAGGTAGAAATCCATGAGTTTCTGTATGGATGATAAGCTGCCAAATATAAATTACTGAAGATTATAAATTAATTGCCAAGATTATTAATCAATGGCCCCTTTTTTTTTGCTAAATCTCACTAATAAAGTTTTTAATTGATCTTGCTCCGAATGTTAAATATGTTGCTTTAACATAGTCAACATACTTTGAAGTTTTATGTGCATTAGCTGGGTCATCTTGAAATGTTAGTCACAAGTTTTAACTACTAGCCCATTTATATACAATCTTAAATATCTTATGGAATATAATACAAGTTTTTATTCATATGTTCCAAAAAGAGTTATGTTTTGATCTGAGTGCTGAATTTTATTACAGGTAGAAACAAGAAGTTAGGGTTATCAGGTAGAAGGTCAAGAGATGCTGGAATACTGAGTACCAGTAAACTTTATACAATACAGGACAAATTATACGCTTTTACCCCTCAGGTAATGTTTCTTGTTAGATGATTTTTCTAAATGTATAAACGATACCTAAAAGACTTAAGTTATGAATCAAGTTAGAGCACAGAATATCATTGGTCACTTCTTAATTGTACATGTTAACAATCAAGTTAGAGCACAGAAGATCATTGTACATTTCTTAATTGTACATGTTAACAATCAAGTTAGAGCACAGAAGATCATTGTACACTTCTTAATTGTACATGTTAACAATCAAGTTAGAGCACAGAAGATCATTGTACATTTCTTAATTGTACATGTTAACAATCAAGTTAGAGCACAGAAGATCATTGTACACTTCTTCATTGTACATGTTAACAATCAAGTTAGAACACAGAAGATCATTGTACACTTCTTAATTGTACATGTTAACAATCAAGTTAGAGCACAGAAGATCATTGTACATTTCTTAATTGTACATGTTAACAATCAAGTTAGAGCACAGAAGATCATTGTACACTTCTTAATTGTACATGTTAACAATCAAGTTAGAACACAGAAATCATTGTACACTTCTTCATTGTATGTTAACAATCAAGTTAGAACACAGAAGATCATTGTACACTTCTTAATTGTACATGTTAACAATCAAGTTAGAGCATAGAAGATTCTCTCATTATGTTTTGTACTAGATGAATGAAATACTTTTTACATTTTTTTGTTAACTATTTTATTATTTCAGTTAACTGATCAAGGAAGATATTATATAGCATCTGATAATGAACTATTGATTGATATATTTAAAGCTGAAATCAATTTCTTGAAATTAAGTTGGAAAAATCCAAAAGGGAACCCACTTGTTATCGTAACTATGAAGTCTGTGTATTTAGGTAAGTTTTTATTCATACTATTCCTTTTTAATTTTCCTCATTTATACTATAGGTATATAAAGTATAGGTATAGTATATATATATTTTGTGCACCAGAGAGTTGGCTCAAATTTCCCTATGGGCGCAGCCATTTTGCTTTACCCTCGTAAATTTAAACAAACTATTTACGGCACTCGAAATTACTTTTTTTAATACGTTGCTTCTTACTTTTTAGTATGAAATGTTTATAATTTGTGTAAAAAATATATTTTGTCACATTCATTAGAGGTTTAAGTGATTCTTTTAATAATAGATTTGATTAAATTACTTGAAACAAATGGCTAATTAAACTTTTATTTTTTGTCTGAACTGTTCAACTTTTTATATTTTTGCAAGTGATAAGAGTTTTTTTTCCTTCAAATATTATATATTTATTCCTTCTAGCCTTATATGGTATGACTTTGGCCTTACTTTATCCATTACAAAATATGAGATCTGGGGTATAGCTGCTTTGTCCGAATGAGTGATATGCCCCGCTAATTGTTACAGATGTTCCGATTTTCCAAAGAATAAGTGTCTAATTATTGAAATATAGAATATGTCTTCATTATCTTTTACTGATGGGTAAATATATTTTTTTTTTATTCAGATGATGAAGGTAAAATTCCTCTAGCAATGATCACAACAATGAAGAAGTTGAAGAGCGGTTACATCAGTGGAACTCGTGTTTCCTTTGGTTATCTCAGGGATTTTATTAAAACTTGCTGCATCACTGATCTGACCTTCCTCCAACAACCTGGAACCAACCGAGGTTAAACATATTTTGAAATTATTTTTATTCTTTTGTTACTTGTTTCTTAGGTTTTGCATTCATGATGACCTGAAACCAGGTTGTAAGTACTTGGCCTAATCAATTTTTTTTAAGTCAAGGTCAGAGACATATCCTTGGACTAAGTCTATCCTCACACCCAGTTATGTTTATCCTCACTCTGGTTAAGTTTATATCCTGTGATATTAACCAAGGTCTCTGACCTCAGTTTATGTATCTTCGGGTTAAGTGTACATCCTGTTTTATATACAAAATATTGTCTGAACAGAATTCTATTTTACTAAGCAACTGAGTTAGTCTGAGTATAAAATTGAATATTTTTATGGAAGAAGAAGAGTAATTGAGTTTTCGAGACCTTGGATACCTACTGATGCTATGTTGATTAAGGGGGACTCTAACACACCTGGTTCACAAGTGTTACCAAAAGTTACCACTTTTAGTAACTTTGAAAAGTTATATTGGCGTTACACAATAATATAGAATGTTTTGGAAACTTCATTAAATTTTAAGAAAGTTTTACCAATATCACCCCTTTCAACTTATTTTTAATACATAATGGAATTTAGTTAAGTGTATTATTATAAAAATTAATAATTATAGTTATAAGGAGTAATTGGTCCCAGAAATAATTTTATTCCTAAATATAATTAATTTTAAACGGTTAATTAATAATTAAGTTTAAATTATTAAATATATTTTGGAGGAATAGATCCAGGAAATAATTTTATTCCTAAATATAATTAGTTTTAAATTATTAAGTTAAATATAAATAAAGTTAAATGTAATTAAGTTAAATTATTAATTAGTTTAATTATATTAAGGAATTAAATTATTTCCTGGACCTATTCTTCCTAAATGTAATTAATAATTTAAAATTAAAGGCCCCAATAAAGTTTTCAAAAATTGAAAAATTGTTTAACTGAATTAAAATTTGTGACTATTGCATCCCTCTAGGTTATGAACAAGCGTACAAAGTTTAATTTCAATACTTCGGTATATGGTGCACCCTGTTATCAATACTATATATCGATATATTTTTAGTTTAGAGATATGACGTAGGAAAAATCGATATATGCCTTTTCTTTTACGTTTATGAACACATTTTATTATTTTTTTAAATGTTTTTTGTTGTTTGTTTTTTTTATTTGTTGTAAAATGTTTATTTTATGTTTTCATAATATTTTAACTATGTTTTCATAAGAATAATCGATGATACACCACATCTAATTTTATGTTACGCGTATTTTTGTGTTTGTTATTTTCAGGTTTTTTTATTATATTTTTGTTGTTAATGTTTTCATTTATTTGTTGTATGGTTTTTTTTAATGTTTTATTTATAATTAATAATTTAACGACGTTGCTTATCTTTTAAGTGCTCAGTTCTCGTTTACGTGTCGCGTAACTAAAAATATATCGATATATAGTATTGATAACAGGGTGCACTGTATACCGAAGATTTACCCACATGGCTATAATCAGTTTGACAGCATAGGAAAATAATGCGAGGGAGCCAATGAGGTTTGACATGGATGTTAATCTACACCCACAATTTCATATCAGGTCAACCTCATTGGTTTCTAAACACTATCTTCCAATGCTGTCAACTGATTATAACTGTGTGGAATACTGTAGTCTATCTATAGTTTTTACGGATCACTAGTTTTAAGCAACATCGAGCCGGGTTAGTATGTGAATTGGTAATCGCTGGGAAGACTGAATGTATCCGAAGATCTATTGCAATGTAAATTAGGTGATTTTCTCAGGATGAGCTAAGGGAGTCTAAAGTGGTGAGAATAAGCAAAGCAAATTCAATTTTTTATATTTTACACTAATAAACCAGATTTTTTCTTATTTATTAATAGTTTATTGATATACATTGCAGTTGAAAAGGAAGTAGAGGACTATTTAAAAGAGATATTGGATAAAGATGGACAGTGTAGGAAATTCGGTATCTCGGGACTGCCTTGTAGGAGCAGAAGATCTAGCAGGAAAATATCTTGTAAGGGTGCTATCAAGAGAACCAGGTCTATTGTTTCTGCTTATCATCCAGGTAACTGTCAGATAACCTATGTTAGCAATCACAAAGTTATTTAAGCATGTGTTAAGGATTTTGTTACTGTATTGCTACCTAATAAGTCTGTTTATAACTTTGCAATGAGGCAGTGTGATAAATACATAATAGTCCATTGTTCAGTCATGAATCGATTTATTTTAAATGAAATTATTTTGGCGCCCTAGTGTTTGCTTAACTGAGGGATTTTATTCTAAAAGAGCCTCTGATAGATGGGTTAAAAGCTTCATCTTTTTTACTCTGGTCGATTTTAAATCTTTATTGAAAAATTTAATTATTTTATTTGCAAAGTGGCAACACTGAGTTTGTAACCAGCTGTTGGTTTCCCCGATATTCGTTGTACTTGCCCGGCTTGCTTGCTGTGTGAAGATGTGAATTTTAATTTTGAGAACTTATTCTATTACAAAAGGTTTAAGTAGTTTTAAGTTTTGTCTGACTCAAGATGGATTTCAGCCAGGGAGTAATGTTCAGTACTAAGTTTTTGTTCTTATTATCCAGATATTGTCTAGACTTTAAAGCACCTCTTGGTGTCTCATTCAGCACCGGGTTTTAACCGGTTGCTATTGGATGTCCATATTATTTATGGAATACTAAAATATTCCAAACCTTTTTTTTTTTTTTTTTTTGAGAGTAACCCTATCTAAAAAGCATTTATTTTATCACATGCCCCATTTAAAATATTATTATGGAATACTAAAATATTCCAAACCTTCTTGCGAGTTTATACAGACGAGGTGCTAGGCCCATTGGTAGGCCCTCGTCCAACGTGAGACTTCATCACACAGCCTCAAGTACCCTTCAGGTCTTCTCTTACTCGTGTTACCTTTGTTCTAGGGTTAGATTTAAGTATTATGGGTTATCACTACCTAGTTTTCATTTATAAGCAAGTTTTGTTTTGAACACAACTCATATAGTTGTGCTATCTAAAAAAAAATTTTTATGGGCTCATTAACCCGTAATAATGACTCAACAAAAGTTTCAAAAAAATGATATAACGTGGAAAAATATTGCTATTGGATTGAAATTTGGCACACATGTATAAGACTTAAATATGTGCCAAGTTTCTTCCCATTATCAGTATTAGTTCAATTTTTATCAGATGACTTGTGTACTTTTTTTAAAAAAATGTAAAAAAACTAAATAATTCATTGATTTGAAATTTCTTAAAACAGTATGCGCTAACATAATAAATAAGTACACAAAATTGGGTTTCAATACAAGTATGTCCATGATTTGTGTTAGATCATAAAAATTAAGCTGCATCAATTGTGGTCAGTGCCTGAATGAGTGACCTCTGAAAATGAAACAGATGTATTTACTACCTGAGGAAAGTGAGTCCGAAGTAGGGAGGATAAGGTAACAAATAGTAGAGAGGATAAGCGTAACAAATAGTAGGGAGGATAAGGTAACAATAGTAGAGAGGATAAGCGTAACAAATAGTAGGATAAGCGTAACAAATAGTAGGAGGATAAGCGTAACAAATAGTAGGGATAAGCGTAACAATAGTAGGGGATAGCGTAACAAATAGTAGGGAGGATAAGCGTAACAAATAGTAGGGAGGATAAGCGTAACAAATAGTAGGGAGGATAAGCGTAACAAATAGTAGGAGGATAAGCGTAACAAATAGTAGGGATAAGTATGATGTGATGAGGAAAAGTTCCTTAGTATCCCAAACCTGGTTTTTATATTAAATTAATTATTTTCCCTCCATCAATTATAAATAAATAAATAATAATAAATTGATGTTCTGTGGTAAACCCTAGTATTGGGTCATCACAACGTCATAATAGCTTAAATACCTCATTGTCATTAAAGAGTTTTACAATTTACAAATTCCTCAATGGAGTAAAACGCATGTTTAAACAGGATCTGTTTTACATTAAGCCTTAAACTGCTCTTGTGGAAAGTTGATAATCCCTGTATCCAAATGATTAATTAGTCTGACGCCTTGGTGATTAGGTGATAAGGATGTTAGGTTTTTTATTTATTTATTTATTTTATTTTATTTTTTTGATTAATCAATCAAACAAGCATTGTTGTTTTAGCTAGGAATTTGCAAAGCCTATTGGCTAATTAGACCCTTCTGTTTTATTAAATTTTAATGTATTGTAGAAGGGTTGGATTACGGGAGAGAGAGTGGTCCAGGAAGCAGTTCATCATCTGTTATAGATCATAACATATCCAGCTGTGATTCCAGACAAGATATGGACATCACTGATTCCATTCTACAACAAGCAGTGCAGACGCCTAATAGAATTAGGTATGTCCTATTTCATACTATTTCAATATATCAAAATAGTATGAATGTTATTTATTTAAATTAAAATATGTACAAAAAGACAAAGATATTCTTGTAGAAAGTTATTTAAGAATCTTCTATTCTGAGTTTAGCTTCAATTTATGTTTAAGAATGTGTAAAATTCTTATGAACAATGAGAAAATCAAATGAAGCATGACCATGACCATGATAACAGATTTAAATTAAAAAAATAAAAATATAATTTTAAAAGAACACAATAACTCATAAATAATATTTTATTATTACTCTGTTTTTTACTGTTTATTTTACTTAAAATACTTAATATATTATAAATACTTTTTATAATACTGTAAAAATGTAATGTATAGTATACTGTAAGTAATGTTCCCACTTACCAATCCTTGTGGGATTTCACTATATTTTGTAAATTTCTATGTTTATTCTTGTAACAAGTTATGTGAAATATATTTTTTGAATAAAAAAAAAATCTTGTTAAAACCCTAATGCTTAAAAGCATACTTACTAAATATATATTTGAAAAAAATATATTTATAACTAAAATTAAATCGGTTTGAAGCAAAAATATAATTTATGATACAAAAGATTTTTTTTATAAAGTAGGAACAAGAAATAATTAAACTATTATAATAATAATATTGTATGTGAAATGTCAATGTAATATTGTTTTGTACGAATGTATCTGACTTATCCTATTCCTAACCATGTTAGACTAATGGAGAAATAAATATGTATTTATTTATTTTATTTATGTAACAAAAATATTTTTAAAAGTAAAAAATAATAAAAGTTAATTAAATAAAAAAAATTATAGAAAAAAACTGATAAAGAGAATAAATAAATATATATGTCTTATTCCTTCTTTGAAATTTGTTTACTTGTAAAGGTTTTTTTTCTTAAAATTATTTTTTTTCTGTTTAGAAACACTTCAGAAGCCCAGTATGCGAATACAGAAGTAGAAGAATTGTTACAAATGTTAAAGGACTGTCAGAATTTAGAAGAACAAGGAGATATATTACAATATCTTATTGATACACACGGACTTTCCATGCCTACTGGTATACCTTATGCCATTCTACTTTAATAGAATTTCTTTTATTTAAGGCCTAGGGTAAAATAATATATAAACCAAGTAGAATATTCCTATACTAACCTGTGTAAAAAAAATTAACATCAGCTGATAGCTGGCTCAAAAATAAAAAAAAAATATCTGAGATTAGAATAAATGCGCATGAGCCTTTAAGGGTTTATATTTAATTTTATTGTTAAGACACATTGGATTCACTTTATTGATTTCATTGGAACCATAGAGATATATACTAGAGGGGGCATAGCCTATCTTAATACATTGAGAGGCCTGAAACCCAGTATGCGAATACAGAAGTAGAAGAATTGTTACAAATGTTAAAGGACTGTCAGAATTTAGAAGAACAAGGAGATATATTACAATATCTTATTGACACTCACAGACTTTCCATGCCTACTGGTCAAAGAGACTAAAACTATTAGAGGGAGTACAGGACCCGATTAACACAGTGATAAGGGCTGGAAGTGAGACAGTTTCCATAGGTGCCCTAAACTGTACTTACCCCTACTACAGTCTCCCTAGAGAAAGAATAGATACTCCCTTACCCTCTACAACTTCTATTGTGGCATGCATTCTACTAACGGCGGACATTTTTCAGTGATGCCACATTAAACCACTTTATTCAAAACTAAATATTAAAGAATACATGCAATAGATAATAATTAAAACTTATTTTAAATTCATTTTACTTGATTTAAACAAAATAGCTGAAAAATAATGTAATATTTACATGAAATTGTAATTATTAGGAAAAATAAAAAAATGATGTCACCAATGTACTGTTAGGGCACCTAGCTACCCAAGGAATGATAAGAACTGTTGTATCCTCCCTCTAATAGTTTTAGTCTCTTTGCTACTGGTATACCTTATCTACTTATGCCATTCTACTTTAATAGAATTTCTTTTATTTAACGCCTAGGGTAAAATAATATATAAACCAAGTAGGATATTCCTATACTAACCTGTTTAAAAAATTTAACATCAGCTGATAGCTGGCTCAAAAATAAAAAAAAATATCTAAGATTAGAATAAATGCGCATGAGCCTTTAAGGATTTACATTTATATTTAATTTTTTTGTTAACACACATTGAATTCACTTTATTGATTTCATTGGAACCATAGAGATATATACTAGAGAGGGGCATAGCCTATCTTAATACATTGAGAGGCCTGATTGAAACCTCCTCCAAGAGGGAGTTAAGGTTATAATTAATCAATTGTTTTTGGCTTCCCGCAGATTGTTTGTGTTATGATTTGTATTTTAAACATTCTACTGTATAATTTACTGTTTTTTGTTCTGTTTATTTGATGATAATGATAATCGAATGTGGTCAGGTTACTTTTTCGATGTTTCAAACAATAGGGCCCCTCTAGTAATATATCTCTATGATTGGAACACTTTAAATTTTTTTTGCAAGCGCTCTTTATTTATTAAATTTAGTATAGTTTTAAATAAAAGTATATTTGGAAAACATGCATCTTTCTCATTTAGCATATAAGGTTATTGAGGATTAATATTTAGATATTAATTTAATTAACCTTTGTTTTTTAGTATCTATTAATTATCTTTTTCCTAGGCATGGTTAATGACAAAGGAGTGAATATAAGTTTGAAAGATTTATTAAAAGAAGTCTATATTAAAGCTTGTGGAAGGAAGTTGTGGGGACTAGTCAGACACACTGCAGGCACGCTTGGCAAGAGAGTAGAAGATCTAGCTAAGGCTGTCGCTGATCTTGTAGTCCGACAAAAGCAGGTATACCAATAAAATCAGGGACATTATACTTTTTAGTAAAATAAATTCAAAAAATCATAATTATCCTCTTACTTCAAGTGAAAATTTCTTTCACATTTTTTATTTACATTAATTTCCTTTTCACATTTCTTTTTTCTTTACACATCCAATGCTAGATTGCTCATTTTCTTTTTGTTTCAACTTCTATTTTAGTTTTGATATTTTTTTATTCTTCACAATTTCATATTTTCCTTACATATTTTCGTCTGGGATTAAACCTGTATTTTTGAGATGGCTCGTGTGGCTGAAGGGGGGGGGGCTCAGAAGTGTGTCCAAAATTTGTTTTACAAAACGATATATATATTCCAATTTTTGCTTAATTTTTTTGTATAAATTTAATAACCTGATCAGTAGCCTCACAACATGTTATTTTTAAAAAATTTTTAAAAGAAAATGAGCTAACAAGTTGCATAAATTGAGCTTTAAAGGAGTGTAAATATTACTGAGCTGTGTAGTGTAATCTACGGTATAAATATGTGCATTTTATTTGAAAAATTTAGTAACAAGTTGTGACACTACTGCTCAGGTAATTGAATGTAGAATGAAAAATTAGGTAAATATTGGATTGATAACCAAGGAAGCATGCGTTTCAAAGAAAATTCGTTTGGCTTGCGGACCTCTGCGCTAGAATTATTTTAAAGTTATTCACTATATTACTATAAATAAGATGATAAAAAATAAGCAGCGGTACCAAGATTCGAACCTGGGAACCCTAGCTTTGAGTAGTCTTATGCAGTCTACCGTGTTAGAAATATTAGTTTACATCACTGACCTTTATTATTTTATTATTATTATTAAAGATTGGGGTTGGAGTTGAGGATAGACCCCATTTGCACTGCGACTGGAAGTCTATTGTACAATCCCCTCAATTGGTCCAGTTCAGAATAATCCTTTTCCCCGGACTAGGTCTAGGATCTTTTTGACCAGTGATTCATTGGTAGAGTCAAACTTAGTGAGAGTGCTGCTACCAAAGTTGGAGAACCTTTGAAAGGCTTGGGCTTCACATCTCAAAAGTATGTGAGAGGCAATTTCGGTTTCCGATTCACAAAGCCTACACACTGGGTTATCTTTAAAGATACCAATGGTATAGAGATGTTTTCGGAGGTGACAGTGACCAGTTAGTAGTCCAGTTATTGTTCTATGGTCCCTTCTGCTAAGACTGAGGAGGTCCTCAGTTACTTTGGGACTGGGTCCTTTTAACATAAGTTTACTGTGCCTCATGCCAGAGGATTTGTTCCAGTGGTGGAGGTGATTGGTTAAAAGCCAATCTTTAATTACACCTTTAGCTATAGCTTTGGGTATGGCTACTATGGGTTCAGGGCCACAGGAGTGGTCTCAGACCCCTTTTTTGCAAGAATGTCTGCTTGCTCAATACCTTCAATTCCCTTATGGCCAGGCACCCATCTGATTGCTACATCATTGTTGAGCGACAAGGTCAGAAGGTTTTGTAAGCAGTCCCAGACAAGCTTGGAGTTGACTTTGTATGAACTAAGAGCTTTAATGGCAGCTTGGCTGTCAGTGTTTATTATTTTAGTTTTACCTTGTTATACTATATTACTTTATAGTTTCCATTTTTTTTGTTTTACAATTTTATATTTTAGTTACATATTTTCTTTTGTTATTGAACCTACAACACATTTCATGTTATTTTTCACATTTTACATTTTATATTTAAAATTTTTACTTTTCCTCATTCATACTGTAGGTATATAGGAAAAGTATTGTTTGCAAAAATATCCGAAACCTGGATGAAACTGGAATTATCCGTTTCAGGTGTTTTTTAGGCTTCCTGAGTGGTTTTCTCAAAGCTATCTGTCTGTATGTGTCTGTTATCATCGTAGCTCCTAGTGTATTTATGTTAGAGAGTTGAAACTTTGTACAAACATTAGTCTACTGCTGTAGTTGTTTTATTCGGAAAATATTTTTTTATGAACCTGCAATAATGATTCAGTGAAAATTTTGAAAAATTATAATCTCATAAAAATCATAATAAAATCATAAAAAATTTCCCAGGTACCCTGTACCCAATATTAATATATTCTTGGTTCAGACCACTCAGTGCCAAGTACCTCAAATTAATATAAGTGCCAGTGAGCTCGTAATTGAATACTTTTGAGGTATCAGTATTTCAATTTTTCTCATTTTGGCTAACATTATAATGTGTTTGCAACTAAATATGTATCTATGAAAATTAACTGTAGTTATATTTTTTGTTTTATTTTACAACAAACATACATAGATCTATGGTGGGCTTAAGAGATAATCAAAGGGTATTGAACAAAGCAAGAGTTCCATGATACGGGCTAAAGATATTTACTTGAGTTCATCTGCAGTGCAGTGGTTTATTATATTCAAATGTAAATTGAATCATAGAGATGTTATTACTAGAGAGGCCCTATTTGTTGAATTTTGAAACATCGAAAAAATAATCTGATTACCTTCGACTTTAAATATAATTAAATAAACAGAACAAAATTACAGTAACATGTATTAAAGATTAAAGAATGTTTAAAATACATATTAAAACACATATAATACATATAAAACACATAAAATATTTATAAAAATTGTTTGGGAAGCAAAAACAATTGATATATTATAACCTGAACTTACTCGGGAAGGAGGTTTCAATGAGACACAGAGCCCCAAAAAGATGTTTCAGGCCTCTCAATGTATTAAGATATGCTTCCCCCCTCTAGTATATATCCCTATAAACTGAATGTTTAAAACAGACGAATAGACTTACTTGTTTTGGCCAACTTTCTTTGGAAATATTATGCTGATTTACCTTATCAGCTTAGTATATCCCTATCTTGCGTCTTATGAATTAAGTTAGTGAATGTGAAGCTAGTCTGTTTCACTGGTCCTTGTCCTTCTGATCATGAAAAAATAGGTTTTGCGAAACTATAAATATGATATGATATATTAAGAAATAAAAAAATCCCATTTTAAGGCCTTTTATTAGGGTGTTATTCCTGCAAGAGCAACTCAGGTGGGTTGTATCTACTATTCTCTTAGAATTAATTAAAGTTGGGGGAATCTTTATATTACAAATTTAGATAAATTGATAAATTGAGTGTTTATATGTTCACAGCGTATATATATTTGTGTGTGTGTGTGTGTATGTGTTTCTGGACACAACACATTTATTAAATACGATAGCTTTGGAGTGATTAATAATTTTAAATCTAACTTGGTACTATAATTAACCTTGGGGTGGACAAGAGCCCTGTTGAATATCAGGTTGTTGTGACATTATTAACCCTGTAGGGCAATTCAGCTATAATTGAAAAAAATCAATAAAATTAAAGTTTAAATCTTTTTCTATTTTAGTTATAATTTAATCTTAGTTTGCCTGGAAGTTTTGTACTTCCTACTGAATAAACTGATGAATTACCATTAAAATCCAGGAAGATAAACAAAAAAGCAGAATAGTTACTGTTTCATCTAGCATACGAGTACACAACTTGTTCCAATAGAATTTTGTTAACAGGGTTAACAATTTGTTAACATGCTCGTGTACTTAAAAAAGCTCAACTAATAAACGCTGGTAAATAGGGGCTCAGATTTTGGCTATTTGGAACAAGTGGTTCTTCTATTACTACTACTATTTTGTATCCAGTTTGGTCATCTTTATTCTGCATTTATTCTATTTCTATTATCTGTAGATGTGAATTTAGTATGAAACTTTTTTTCAGATAACTGTTGGAATGCCTCCAGTTCATGAGTTATCCATCACTGGTCCCCTGCCTGAGGCAGAGTTGAGACAGCTAATCCACGAGGCATACGGAGAAGATGAGAGCTCAGCTATGCTCACCCAGGTCTGTTTTACTTTTGATCAGATAAAAACATAAAATTTGTTCCCATGGTGTTTTGTTAATATTAAAGGCAGCCTCTGTGGTCAAGGTTGTTTCAGTGGCAGTATTCATAAAAAGGTTGTATTTACCGTAAGTTGAAGAAGCAATTGAAGAATCAGCTACCGTCGATACTTGCTGTTGGTACCAACCCAGACCTCCGTGGTGTCAAAGGTCAGTATTAATACTGCAATCGAAGAATCAGCTACCGTCGATACTTGCTGTTGGTACCAACAGCAAGTATCGACGGTTGCTGATTCTTCGATTGCAGTATTAATACTGACCTTTGACACCACGGAGGTCTGGGTTTTGCATCCCAGGATAATCTCTGAGTTTATATAAGATTATGATACATATAAACTGTCACCAACTTTAGGTTAAACTTGGAGCATAATGGTTGCCACTTCCACCTGAGGTTGTTCCCATAGGGGTTGTCCCTTATGAGCTAAGCTACTTGACTCTAAACAGGCATTATCATTGTTATTTTTATATAAATATTACAATTGACTTTTGTAAATATGAAAATTCCATAGAGATATACTAGAGGGGGCATAGCCTATCTCAATAGATTGAGAGGCTGAAACATCTTTTTGGGGCTCTCTAAGTGGCTCTGTGTAACCTCATTGAAACCTCCTTCAAAAGTGGGTTTAGGTTATTATAAATCAATTGATTTTGGCTTCTTGCACATTGATTGTGTTTTGATTTGTATTTTTAATATTCTCCTGTATAAGTTATTGTAATTTTGTACTGATTATTTGATTGTATTTATAATCGAAGGTGGTCAGGTTACTTCTTCGATGATTCAAAATTCAAACAAAAGGGCCCCTCTAGTAATAATATCTCTATGGGAAATTCAGGTCTTTCGGTGGTGACTGTATCAATGTGGATGAAGAATCCGACATTTCGCTTCCACTGTGGGAGTTATCTTCAGGTATGTAGGACATCATGAATGAAAACACAATACTGAACTGATGCCTCCCACATTGAATGGGAAATGTTTGATTCTTCATATACTTTGACGTGGTCACCATCGAACGTCAATCTTTAAGAACTGAGGAATCCTACGCAGTTTTTGGTTTTATAACTTTTTTATTCAAAAAATCAGTTGATATTGACAAAGCGTTGTTATATCACAAAATAAATAAATGTCAGTGTTTTTAAACTTGTTTTTTTACAAGTTTAAACAATTACTACTTTACCCACACATTTTAAACATTCCACATTTACATTCCATTTGTAATTATATTGTTTAAAGATCTCTAAATAAAGGTTCCACACCAAATTAAATTTTATTGTTTAATAATTTCTAAATTCTGTTCTTTGCCTATTTTTAAATTTATTGTTAGTTAATTCATAAATAATGTTATTAGTCTTTAAGTGTTGTTGTTTGATAATTCTACGTATTGTTTTTAGTCATTTTTTTTAAATTTTTTTGTATAATAATTTTTATCTTGATTTACTCTTTTGATACTTTTTAATGCTCCTCCACTCTCAGGCTTAGTTTTGTGGTGATGTGCTCTTTTTAATCTTAGTATTAAGACAATTTATATGTATATTGTATTATATTTAAAAAAAATATTATAAACCTAATGAAGGATTATTTGAATTTTGATTCAGGGGTTAAAACCAAAGTCCATCTTTCAAACAGGAGATAGGGTTTGCTATGTCGACTCCTAACCTGATCGTGACCTCTATTTAGTAGTCATACATAGGTGTTCAACCTTTGCCAAACTCAGCTTATAATGAATTTTACCATATTTCAGGAGCTGTTAGTTTACTTAGCAATGTTTATTAGAACAGAACCTTTCCTATTCTCTGAGATGCTAAGACTTCGTATCGGACTAATAATTCAGGTTAGTTTCTTACGTTAACTTTTTAAATCTTATCTTAATTAATCTTTGTCATTCATTATTTTTTTTTTTTCATTTTATCTCAATTTAAATTTATTTATTGATTGTTATCTCTCATTATTTGATTATCTCAACTTAATTAATCTATTATACACTTACCCTTTTCTATTTACATTTTTATCTATTAGCTTCGTTTTATGTTTACATATTTTCTCGTCTGAGTACAATCACTGGATTGTGCCTCTTACTAGCCTTATCAATCTACTTAAACTGTATCAACTCTTGTTACAATACTTGTAACATTATTTTTGATGTATTTAATAAAAATTGGGTCCAGGGTGCCTCGGAAATTTTCCCCACACAATGAATTTGTTACACTCATCATCACGTCTTCAGGTTCGCTTTGCTCGTCCCCAGACAGTAAATAAATTCATTTTAATTCTAGCTGTCACCCCTCCAGGCGCTGACCTCGATTGATGGTGTTTAACATTTATGATCCAACAAAACCTGTAGATATACTTGAAACAAAACTTAGTATACTTTTTTATTACGTAAAGAAATACACTTGTACCAAATTTCAACCTAATTGGATTATTTTAGTTTTTTATACAATTTTTTAAAAACCATATACTTGACATTTGATAAAAATTAAACTAATTATAATAATGAGATGTAACTTGACAAATATCTGTGTCAAGTTAAGACACGTATGTAGTCTTATATATGACTACATACGTGTAAGCATTTTCAGTAATTAATTTTATTTACCAAATAATATGATATTTTATTTTTTAAAAACGTTGAAGGAACTTTTAATACAGAATCTGTAATCTGAATCTGAAACTTTTAAATTTGTTCTGAATTTTTCCTAAATAGGAAAAAGTAACAATATTGTTATTTATTTTCTCGATAAAAACAATAAAGTTTTTTTTATATGCTGTTCAGGTAATGGCTGGAGAATTGTGCAGATCACTAAGTTGTTCAGGAGAAGAAGCTTCTGAACATTTACTGAATTTATCTCCGTATGAAATGAAAACATTGCTTCACCACATTATCAGTGGACAAGAATTTCTTATAAGTA
The DNA here is from genome assembly GCA_018340805.1 of Microvelia longipes. Classification (NCBI taxonomy): domain Eukaryota; kingdom Metazoa; phylum Arthropoda; class Insecta; order Hemiptera; family Veliidae; genus Microvelia; species Microvelia longipes. The sequence continues at coordinate 12,876,118 of JACMZG010001870.1, read as the reverse complement.
GTGGTAAATATAAAAGTTTTACTTTTCCTAATTTAAGTTCTTAACATTACTGATAGTGCTTCCAGTTAATGGCCTAAGAACTCCCGTGACATATCAAGCTAAATCGTGAGTAGCTAATCCTACTGCTCTGACAATCGGTCCTGAATCTTCGATGAATCTTAGGTAACCTGTAGAGTCGTGCTGGCTTAGGATCAGTATTCTTAATCCTAACCTTATCTTTCTCCTCCTAACCTTATAATTAGGTTTTTAAACTTTGTTGTGCTGGATGGAAGAATAAGTAACTGTCATCCTTCAGGAGGTCCTTCATCTTCTAACTATTAGTCTTGTAACTATTAGTCTTCATTATCACAGCATTCCCCTTATCCTCTGGTAGAATCACTATGACAGGATCATCTCATAGTTTCTTAAACGCTAAGACTTCAAATTTGCTAATTTAAAGATCCCTTGTAAGATTTTGATATTGTTCATCTCCCCCCCTCCATTATATTATTTGTGGAGAGGACAAGGTTCACATTTTCAAAGAAGATCATGCGAGGTTATATAATATACTAAAGAAGTTAATTTTAAAGATTATATGAAATATCTAATATTTGCAGCTTGACTAGTAAGAAGTACAGTAAAAATGCTCATAGTTAGGAACAAAGAAAAGAGCCTCTCCTCAAATGTCACTTTTTCACAATGGTGAAAATTAAATAATTTTTGCATGTCTATCAATTAAAAGTGCGTTTTTTGATATTTACTTAAAAAATAAATATTTAAAATTTAAAATATTTTAAATAATAATAAAATAAAAAAAACATTATTTAACAACTTTACAATTACGTAAATAAATATATGCAATATATTTGTTACAAAAGTACTTATTTATTACAAATTTATATAATATTATATTTTATATTATATTTTATTATTTTTATTTAATTATACATTCTTTATATATTTATATATTTAATACTTGAAAAACTTGAAGAAACGAATTACATAAATCCCTAGTCTAGAAACTATAGATACAAACAGTAAGACTGTCAACTCAATGGTGGAAAAATTTGGACCGATTGACGCTAGCGCTGCGGCAGACCTAATTTTTAACTGAGTAGGTGTGGCTTTATTTTCCGCTTTTTGCCTACATTCCATTTGAAATTAACTTTTAATACTTTTTAGTCGTACATCTAACTAGCTGAAGTGCTTAACGCGGTCTTCGTCGTCTTTAAACTTCCAGAGAACCCTTCTGATAGCAAATAAGTTTACATTTTATTAAATTTATTTAATAATTTAATCAGGTGAACATTAGTGGTTAAATTATCCATGTGCTAGAAGATAGATTTTGGCATTTAATGCAGCCTGAAACAATAAAAAACGCTTTGCTACGTTTTTTTTAATTTAGACGCTCATATGTGATTACCTGAATTATATGGATTAAATTATTAAATAATTAACTGAAATGTAAACTTACCAGCCATCAGTAGCGTTATGTTGAAGTTTGAATGTGTTAGTTTTTAAATTTTTGTAATACAGAACATGACAATGACAAACCATTTTTATTAGGTTAAAATAATAAGGAACCAAAAGAAATATAATTGTATTATTACAATAAATGCAGCTGTCATAACCAATAGTTGACATGGTTTACATAAATTTAAAGTTAAAAAATATAATCTTATTTTATATAACTTATTTGAAGACTACAACATCAAAATTGCTCTAAAAAATTCTGTTAATTTTTACATTAAATATTTTTCAAAATTAAAAGACCCCCTCACTAATGCCCAAAGATGCAACGTTGTATACAGAATACCATGTAAAGACTGCCCCCAAGCATACACAGGAGAGACCTCTCAACTTTTCAAAAAAAGACTTGACACACATAACAATCAAATACTTGACAACTCTAACCTTACAGCTTTATCAGAACATATGACAAAACTTGACCACCGACCAGACAAAGAAAACTGTCGTATACTTCATACAGAACCACATACAGACAAAAGGAAATTTTTAGAAATGCTCTATATAAAAGCTGACAAAGACAGTATGAACAAAAAACAAGACATTAACAATCTTAGCAGTATTTATTATAATATTATCTTAAATTCATAATTTTTCCTTTACTTTTTTGTATTTCATTTTAAATTTACTTAGTTAGACACATGACATAAAAACAATCAAAATTTTATTTTTTTCCAACTTTTTCATTTTTGTCATTTTAAAGAACTGAAGAAGCTCAGGATCCCTGGGCGAAAGCTCTTCAACAATTTATTTTCAATAAATTTTTATAAGGACTAAAATCTTCATTAATTTAATTGATATGATGATAAAAAATATAATCGGTAATTTTTTGAAAGCTTTTAGACTTAGTTCGTGAGTAGTCCACACAGGTCTGCGGCAGCTCTGATTCAAAGCAGCTTGTGATAATCCAATCCAAACTTTTCCTCATTGAAGTTAACCCCCCCCCCTGCCCCTAGTCTCAGTAAATCCTACTCTTAAGCATTGTAGCAATTATTTTTCATGAGGGGTTCCCGATTGCATGTTTAGCATAACCATTAAATGCTTGTGAAAAGCAATGAACAACCCAGAGTGCGAGCGAAACAAGCCAAAGAAAAATGTTCCATTTCGATTTTGAAGAAGAGTATTTTTGAAGCACTGCTTTGGGTCATGCATGTTGCTAAGGAAGGGAAGGGAAATGTCCTAGTGTGTTGTCGGGTAACTCAGATTTGGGGGTACTCGGTTATATTTTAAAAATGGATGAATAAAATAATAATATGATATCCATTACAAATATATTGTCCATCGCATGGGAGTACTAAAAGAGGTCTTTTTAAGGTTCCATTGTTACAACAAGGACATGTATTGTTCATTGTTCTTAATGCGAGTGCTGTGAGCAAAATAAAAAAAACCTTTTATCAATTAGGGGTGTTATTTTATAGATTGGTGACATCTATGATCTATTAGTGAAATTATGTTATCTGCATCTTTTCATTTAAATTTAACTCTTATTATTATTATTTTTGCTCCTAGCCTCCTATATCGCTCCCTCTATTACTTATCGCCCCCTTGGTTGTCACCTTAGAATCCTATATCGACCCCAGAGGGGAGATATTGCCCACGTTGAAAACCTAAATGAAGAAAAGGTAAAAATTACAGACTAATTTTATCCTAGAATGACTAACCAAATTTTCATTTAACTACTAACCATTCGTTTTTTCTCATTTCTTTGAATCAAAATGTAAAATATATTTTATCAATATATTTTGTTATTATTTTTTAGTTGGCCAAGGAAACTTTTCCATAGTGAGCTGTAAATCTGGCAGAGTCAGTAAAGTAAGTTCATTTATAATAGTACTTTATGCAACTAGTTAGAAAAACAGAACTTTACATGTATCTTTAGATTTGCAGCCCAACCAAAGCGAGGGTTGTAATTCTCACTAGCAATTCAAAGATGTTTTACTCACGTGTTAAGTAATGTAGTTCATCCACAATTATAAATGGCCTTTGGATTTTGATGTCATTATAGAAGTTGTAGCCTTTTTGGCCTGTGTTATTAAGTCAGGCGAAGTATTTTCTTTACAACAACTAACTTTATTACTCATTTCTTGAATAGTTATCTACTTTAACTACTAAAGAGTTAATTAAGTAAGCGAATTCGATAAACTACATGAACTCAAACTGGCAACACGTATTGATAAGATCTAAAAAACTTGCTGATAAGGAGTCACGGAGAAGCATTCTTCTTATTTTTGCCACTAGTGCAGAAAATGAAAAGAATTACTTTTATTTTTGGCAATAGTTTCAAAATTAAGAAGATTTCTTCTTCAACAATGCGAAGATGTGATACTTTCTTGTACAGAGACGTGATACTAGACATGTAATGTCAACATTACGTTACAATCATAGGTTAAGTAATTTATTCTATTTGTATAATTTTTAGTATCTGTGATAAAGATTTAATTCATTTATTTATACTTGTGTTGCGTTTGTTAGAAGAGTGAGATATCCCTGGTAGAAGTGCCAGAAAGACAGACGCAGTGTTCTCTAGAGGATGAAAAGGAGAGAGGGCAATGGTTAAGGAGAAGGAGGCTGGATGGGGCTCTTAATAAAGTACCTCAGGACTTCTATACAAAGATATGGCATCTCATAGATAAGGTAGAAGAAGCCGCAAAGGATTAAAGTTAGATTTAAAAAAATAAAATGAAAATAAATAAAAGAAATAAATATACAATTAAATAGAATTCAAGTTAAAAAATGTAGCTTGAAAGAGACCATTTCTCGTGTTTTTTGGATGCTGAGTCGAATAAAAATAATCCAGAGTCAATATGACATCTGACCTCCAAAAAATTTGGTAAATGACCGGAAAACCTAGAGTCCCATTAGTAAAAAAGAAATTATGATTAGGGTGTCATTTCTTTGGGGGGTTCAGTGTTTAATGAAACTATTTTGAAGTCAATATGAGCTCCTAAAGTACTCTAACCTTGAAGCTCGGGTTCAAATCTTGCACCATATAAGTATATTTCTACAAAGTATATTACTTAAACTATATTAATTCTGACGCAGTCCACGAAACTTTCTTCGGCATGATTTCTTCCTTGCTCAATAATATATTTTTCACTTGAGTTTTCAGTTTAAGGTTCATGGTCTTAGCAGTAGCTAGCACAAGCAGTATTTACTTATCAATTTTCATGGATTTTTAAAAAAAGTGAATATTTATCCCATGGATTTTATAAAACCATGCTGACTGTTTCGAAATCGGCTCTGTACATCATTTTAAGCACTCATGAAACCTCAGTTCATGCTAGCCTTTGAAGTTTAGCCCAGCTACCTGTTTATCCCCCCTTAATTTTCTGGAAAAATTCAAGAAAATTGAGCAGGGAATGAATTGTTGAACAATAAATCCAGCATTAAAAAAGAAATGTTTAAGCTATTGCTATAACTTCCAGTAAATGTAGACCTAAATAGTGTGTGCCAACATTACTTGTTGCCACACACAACAAATTTAGTTGTTATTAATTTACTTGTTGCCACACACAACAAATTTAGTTGTTATTAATTTACTTGTTGCCACACACAACAAATTTGTTGTTATTTAATTTACTTGTTGCCACACACAACAAATTTAGTTGTTATTAATTTACTTGTTGCCACACACAACAAATTTAGTTGTTATTAATTTACTTGTTGCCACACACAACAAATTTAGTTGTTATTAATTTACTTGTTGCCACACACAACAAATTTAGTTGTTATTAATTTACCTTGTTGCCACACATGTCAAATTTCAAATTTAGAATTTATTTTGTAGAAACTAGAATTGTTATTTTTTTCTGTTATAGTGTGAAGGCATAGTTATTGAGGGGCACTTACTTCATCAAAATTTAACTAAAGAGGTTTGTAAGTCTTAAATTTATTTAAATATTAGCAGTATACAGTATATTCATCCTACACTTATTGATGTAGAGATATTCTTGATGTCCAAGTATATTCTTGATGTCCAAGTATATTCTTGATGTTGTGTAATATTGGAAATGCTTTAAAAACACAATTTTTATTTTTCCTCATTTATACCGTAGGTATATAGGAAAAGTATTGTGTTTGCAAAAAAAATCTGAATCCAGGATGAAACTGGAATTATCAGATTCAGATGTTTTTAAGGCCTCCTGAATAGTTTTCAAAGTTGTCTATCTGTATGTTTGTGTGTGTCTGTCTGTTATCATCGTAGCACCCAGTGCATTTACGTGCATTCATTAAAAGTAATGAACTTTTGTTAAATAAAAATAACCACATGTATAGCACAAGAAATAAAAATAATTTACTTATAAACCAACATAGGCTAGAAAAGTCCAGAGTAGGGCAAGGTATACTAGGAATTAAGTTTTTTAATGCAATTAAACCTGAAATAAGAAGTATGCCTTTAGAAATATTTTGTAAAAAAGTAAAAAGCTTTTTAATAAAAAATCCATTGTACTCAACAGAAGATTATTTTAAACTAGATTTTTATGATATGTAAATAATTGTAATTTTTTTTTATGTATATATATGTATCTTTATAATTTTTTTTGACGTTTGTATATACAGTGAATGTATCTCCACAAATAAAACATTTTATTATTATTATTATTATTTATGCTAGAGAGTTGAAATTTTGTACAAAAATCAGTCTACGGCTGTAATTGTGCTATTAGGAAAAAATTTGTTGTGTCATTAATCTGCAATAATGACTCTGTAAAAGTTTGAAAAAAATGCGATCAAATTGAGATTAGGCATGCATGTTAGTCTTATACATAGTATAAGACTAACATATGTGCCAAGTTTCATCTCATTATCAGCATTAGTTCAATTTTAATTGAATGACTTGTGTACGTTTTTAAAAAATTGTAAAATGGTCCAATTGAGTTGAGATTTGGTACAAGTGTATACCACTACCTAATAAATATGTACATCAAGTTTCGTTTCAATACGACAAGTATATCAATGATTTTTGTTGGATCCTAAAAATTAAGAAGCATTGAGTGTGGTCAGTGCTG
>JACMZG010001870.1:12835498-12869593 GCA_018340805.1 Microvelia longipes | reverse complement strand
TATATATATATAACTTTTGTCATTCGGACAACCCTATAAGCGTCATTTTCATGATGAAAATTCGCTTAAAAGTAGAAATTAAAATAATTAAGATAACGACTGCATTCGCGCCAAATTTCAAATTTGTCAAAATTTTCAAAGTTTTATGAATTGTTTACAGTGTTGTCAAGTAATAAATAACGGTGATGAAGTCCAAGCTGATACAATTTATAAGGTGATTCAATTGGAGGGTTTTTATGAATGAAATCAAAAATTTTTTTGACATGTTAGGTTATAGTCCGGAATTGACGTCATTGCAGGAATAAATAGTAAATTTTCAATGTTGACCGCCTATACCGATTCCTGCAATGACGTCACACGTCATTCATAAAAACGTCAGGTTATAACCTCAGCATGCGTTTGGTTTGTTTACATCGAATTGAATCACCTTATAAATTTCTAACATCTTGGATGAAGTCATAGAAAATTATTTTCTGGATTGGTTTTGAACTGTATTAATTCTTCTGGCATAAAAATACTGGGAGCTACGTTGATAAAAGACACACACATTCTGATAGATAACAAGGTAACAACCACTATGGAGGTCCTAAAAAAACTTAAAACAGATTACTCAGGTTAAATGTCGGTTTTGGGGTTTTAATGCAACACAATACTTTTTCTTTATACTTTCTGTGAAATATTGATAAATAAAACGAAAGGACTGAATTTTTAAGAATGAATTACTATGGGTGCCATTCGTTGGCGCTCCAAATCGTTGGAGCTCCATGGAGCTCCAACGATATGGAGCGCCAACGAATTGCCTGTACTTACATTTTCTCGCGTGATTTCTCTAAAAATTCATAGACGCTCCAAGTCGTTGGCGCTCCAAGTTGTTGGCGCTCCATATCGTTGGAGCTCCAACGATATGGAGCGCCAACAACTTGGAGCGCCAACGACTTGGAGCGTCTATGAATTTTTAGAGAAATCACGCGAGAAAATGTAAGTACAGGCAATTCGTTGGCGCTCCATATCGTTGGAGCTCCATGGAGCTCCAACGATTTGGAGCGCCAACGAATGGCACCCATAGTAATTCATTCTTAAAAATTCAGTCCTTTCGTTTTATTTATCAATATTTCACAGAAAGTATAAAGAAAAAGTATTGTGTTGCATTAAAACCCCAAAACCGACATTTAACCTGAGTAATCTGTTTTAAGTTTTTTTAGGACCTCCATAGTGGTTGTTACCTTGTTATCTATCAGAATGTGTGTGTCTTTTATCAACGTAGCTCCCAGTATTTTTATGCCAGAAGAATTAATACAGTTCAAAACCAATCCAGAAAATAATTTTCTATGACTTCATCCAAGATGTTAGAAATTTATAAGGTGATTCAATTCGATGTAAACAAACCAAACGCATGCTGAGGTTTAACTGAAATTTTTATGAATGATCGTGTGACGTCATTGCAGGAAAAAGGTATAGGCGGTCAACATTGAAAATTTACTATTTATTCCTGCAATGACGTCAATTCCGGACTATAACCTAACATGTCAAAAAAATTTTTGATTTCATTCATAAAAACCCTCCAATTGAATCACCTTATAAATTGTATCAGCTTGGACTTCATCACCGTTATTTATTACTTGACAACACTGTAAACAATTCATAAAACTTTGAAAATTTTGACAAATTTGAAATTTGGCGCGAATGCAGTCGTTATCTTAATTATTTTAATTTCTACTTTTAAGCGAATTTTCATCATGAAAATGACGCTTATAGGGTTGTCCGAATGACCAAAGTTATTATATATATATATATATTATATATATATATTATATATTAAGAATAATTTTGGTATCAAAGCCAAACTAAGTCGATTCCCTATCCTCAACTTTCGTCATTTGGACAACCCTATAAGCATTGTCCAAAACTAAAATTTTTGGATATAGCGATTGATACTAAAATAATGTCCTAATATATATATATATATATATATATATATATATATATATATATATATATTATAATATATATATATATATATATATTATATATTATATATATATTATATATTATATTATATATATAATATATATATATATATATATATATATATATATATATAAATCATATATATATATATAATATATATATCACGAAAGAGAAGAGGGGGTCTGGTAAATGATCTTTTTCTTTAATGATTTTAAATCTTTGTGAACTATTCCTAATAATAATAATTATTATTATTATTCATTTTAATTATTATTTAATTATTAAACTATGAATACCTTCCAACCGCATCTCATTATTTTGTTGAGCAACCTATTGAAGTTTGTATCCGGTGGTTCCAAAGCTAAAAGTATAGAAAAAAATCATAAATTAAGAAAGTAATCAGTTAGATCACAGTAAAGATCCTTTATTCTGGTAGGGGCCCAACTCGGTCAACTGACTACTTATACTCTGGTCCACTGATTATTTTTTTTCTATGGGTTGAATTTCTACTTCCGAAATGGGATTCACTTGAATTATCCGTTTTAGATTTCTTTAAAACCCCGAAGCGGTTTTTTAAAAATTTGTCTGTCTGTATATGTTTGTAATCATCGTATAGCTTTCCTGTGTATTTATGGTACAAAATTTAGTGCAAAAAATCAATCTCTAGATTTAGTTGTGCTATCAGAAAAATAATTTTTCTATGACGTCATTACTGTCAATAATGACTCAGCAAACATTAATGAATCATAAATCATAAAATAACGGAAAAATGATCAAATCAGTTTAGTATGCTTGTAGAACCATGGTAGTACAACATAATAGCAACAGATGTGCTAAGTTTCATCTCATTATCGGCATTAGTTCAATGTTTATTTAATGACATGTATATGGTTTTTAAAAATTGTTATAATCGAAAATAATCTAATTGAGTTATATATGATACAAGCGTATCGTTGTAGGTAATAAATATGTATGGGATGTTTCATTCCAATACGTCCAGTATATGTACGGACGTATGTATTGGATCACTGAAGTTAGGCAGCATCGAGTGAGGTCAGCAACTGGATGGCTGACCGCTAGGAATGAAACGGATGTTCTTGAGGACGAGCGGCAATAGAGACTCTCCAGATGGAGACTAGAGACCCCCTACCTCTCTGCAAGCCCTATTTGAGCACATGTTTATAATGCACCTTACAAACGCAGATAATATTAGCAATGAGATAATATTACTAGAGGAACCCTATAGGTTAAATTTTGAAACATCGGAAAAGTAACCTCCTTCGATAGTCCGAGTAGCGTATCCCAGACATCTGGTACCAAAATTAAGTGTTTACACGTTACAGTAAGGAAGGAAGATCTCTATGTTTAGGTATGTTAAGTATAATACAAAGGTTGATTACCTTTCATAGTTTCTATGATTGAAGTAAGTTTATTACTCTGACACCGCATTGCTTCATTTTCCTTTTCCAACCTACAAATTTCATTTTTCAAGTTTTCCTGAAGACAAAGCAGTTTCTCTTCGTACTGCTTGAGTTTCATAACTTCTATGCGGCACTGTTTATTGCTCTCTACTTCACAGGCTAATCTTTCAGCAGCTTCGTCCAACTTCTGCTTCAACTCCTGTGTCAACTTCTTTCTCCTATTCATTTCGTCTTTCAGTAACTTGTTTTCTTCGTTTAGTAAATTAGCTCGTTGTTCAGCGTCTTCTATTTGTTTTTCCTGAATTTTCAAATGGTTCCTCAAGCAATCAATTGTCGCTTGAGCAACTTCCAATTCACTCTCTTTTAATTTCAATTCTTCTTCTAATTTTTCTCTTAATGACTCCGTCAACGCTAATCGTTCTTGCACTTTTTTCAGTTCAGCGTTTTTATTTGCTAATGCTTCTTCAGAAGCGGCTAGCTCGTTTACCAATCTCTTGTTCTCTTTTTCTAAGCATTTAATCAATTGTTTCATCTTATTAATTTCGTCTTTTAAATTTTTATTTTCTTCCTTTAATTCGTGTGTAAAACTTTTACATTCCGTCAATCTAGTTTCGGTGTTTATCAATTCACTTTTAACTCTAGATAACTCATTCTTTAAGTTTTTAATATTTGTTCTTTCAGTCTCTAATTGATTTTTTAAATTTTCATTTTCTCTTTTTAAATCGTACAAAGTTTTTTTTAAATCGGCAACTTCGTTTCGTAACAGTTTATTTTCAGCGTTGACTCTTTTAATGTCACTTGTTAACTCAGCGATTCTAGCATTAGCGGTGTTCAGTTCTTGCTTCATACAGGTATTTTCATCTAAGCACTCTTTGAGCTTGACTTTTTCATGTTTTAGTTGATGTCCTAATGTGATATTCTTCTCATCCAAAGCCTTCATCTGAATCTTCATTTGATCGATCTCTGTCAATAATTCCGCCTTTTCATTTTCCAAACTATCGACTTTATTTAGTGCGGCATAATATTCTGGCTGCACTTTCTCCAGCTCTGCTTTCAACGCATCATGGATTACTTTTAAATCCTTCAAATTGTTATTTAAATGATGGATTTGCTTTTCTTGTGATACCATTTTATCATTCTGTAATAACAATGTTTTATTTAACTTTTCACTTTTTAATGTTTCGTCTCTGAGCTTTGACTCCAAAGCCTGTATTTCCCTCTGATAATCAATTATTTGTTGTTTCAAATGGTTTATCTCTTTTGTTAGGGCTTTACTTCGGTAAAGCTCGGCTTGCAAATCGTTTTCAATAGTCGTTACTTTCTGCTTCATCCGATTGAGTTCGTCTTTAAGTTGCGCATTATCCAGCATTTCATTTTCTAGCTGATTCTCTAATCCTGATATTATCATCTTCTTGTCGGTAATATCTTTCTCCAATTTAGTTATTTCATTTTTAGCTTCTGAAAGCTGTTTCTTAATTTCTCGACTTTCTTTCTCCATGTTCTTCATCATTTGATGAAAGCCTTCTATTTGTTCTTTTAGAGCTTTTACCTGAGCATGACAAGTTCTTAGTTCATCTTCTCTCTCTTTGAGTTCCACATTTAAATCTTGGTTTTTTTTGGTCAGCTCTCTTATTTCCGTCTCACAGATTTCTACTTTCTCCTGCAAGTCCTTGATGATATCCCGAGCTGCTTGCAACTCTACTTGTAAGTGATCTCTTATTCTCTCTAAACCAACTATTTCTTCCTGCAATGCCTTCTTCTCGTCAGTCAATTCCTTAACTCTTGCATTTAATTCTCTGACCGTGTACTCACATGCTGAATACTTATCTTTCAAAGCACCATATTCAACTTTTAATGTCCGTAGAGTTTGATTTAAATTTTTTACGTTCTCCCGTTCTATTTCTAAGGCTTCTTTTAATTCTTCAACCATTTTGTCCTTTTCAGCTATTTTCATATTTAACCCGTTGATATCAGTCTTAAGTCGCTGTACATCATTCTTTAAGCTACTTATCTTCTCTTCTTGGCTCAATAATACAGCATTCAATTCTTTTATCTTTCCTATTAGCTGTTCTTTTGCATTAATTTCAGATTCCAATAGTTCGTTAAGTTCTTGCAGATCTTTCTCTAGTGATCCAACTTTTTGCTGAAGTTCACCAATTATATTATTAAGTTGTCGGACTTGATTCTGCAGTCCTTCTTTTTCAGCTTCTAATCCCGCGACTTTACTTCTTTCTAAAGTGAGATCTTTTTTTAATACACTTATGTATTCGTTTAGTTCTTTGATTAAACAATTAGCTTTGTTTAATTCTATTTTAGTCATGTCTAATTCTCTTTCTGTTTGTGCCAATTTATCTAGTGTTTCAGATAGTTCTTTTTTTACCATTTGTAATTCCGCTATTACCTCAGCCAGTTTTTCTTCTAAGCAGTTTTTAAGTGCAGTCATGTTTTCTAAATCTACAATTAGCTTTTCAATTTGTTTGTCCTTCATTTCATTTTCAGCTATGCAAGCCTTAAGTTGGCAATGTAATGCAGCGTTTTCATTCTGGCAACATTTTAGGGCTTCTTTGCACGACTCAAGTTGGCTTTTGAGTTCCTCACAATTAAGAGAAATTATTGAGTGTTTTTTACTGATTGCATCTCTCTCGCTTGTTATTTCTGAAATAACATTCAAAACCTGACCTATTTCTTCTTTAACTTCTATTTCTTGCTTCTCTTTTTCCTTGACAATATTCTGTAAAGATTCGTTTAATTTCTTCATTCCAGTTACGTCACTATGGAGTTCTCTTGAGTGCCGTTCTAATTTCTCTATTTTAATTTTAGACTCCTGCAACTCTTTTTCAAAGAGACTTGCTTGGTCCTGAGACTTTCTAGCTAGTTGTCTTATTTCGTTAAGCGAACCTTTTAAACTTACTTTTTCTGCTTTCTCTGCAGACACTTGCCCTTTCAGTCCAGTATTCAGTCTTATTAATTCTTCTGACTGTTGACGAGCATCCCCTGCAGCAGCTCTACATTTAGCCAGCTCCTCTAAACATTTTTTAAGTCGTTCTTTAAGATCGTCTATTTCGTCCTGTTTCTGATTGAGTAAAGCATTAAGGTCGTCTATCTTATCTCGTAAGTTCTTATTTTCAGCCTTGGAATCTTCTAGAGCGCTCTCCAGTCCCTTCAATCGATTCGACAAATCTTGGTTTTGACCTTTAAATCGTTCTAAATCCTCTCCTAGTTTTAAGCTTCCAGCTTGTGATTGTTTTCTCTGCCCTTGAGCAATATCCAGCTGCCCTTTCATTTCAGCTAAACGTTTCATTAACTCTTCTAATTCGGCCCGAAGTCTCGCATTGTCGTCTAAAGCTTGTTGTAAATCATCTTTGACCTCCGATATGGTGTGCTGAGATTTTGCCAATTCGTCTCTCCGAAGCTCGCTTTCTATTTTAAGCTGTACAATAGCTTTTTGAGCCTCTTCTGATTGTTGAACAGCTTTAACCAATTCAGCCTGGGGTCTTTTAACTTGTTCTGTTAAACTTGCTACTTCAATTTTTGAAGCCTCATGGGCTTTCTCCAAAACTTTTATTTTATCCTGTAAAGCTGCCTGTTCCTCCTTCATTTGAGGCAGTTCTTTAACACTTTCAGTTAACTCTATTTCTTTATTTTTTAATTCATCTTGACAATCACTCAGCTGCTTCTTAAGATCACCGAGTTGGTTTTGCAATCCTTCTATAATTTTTTTCAGTCCGTCAATTATATCCTGTAACTCTTTATTCCTATCCTTTTCATCTTGTAAATCTTTTCCTATGGCATCTTGTAAACTTTTTGACTCCTCAATTTCGTCCTTAAGTAAAGTTATTTTTCTTTCTGCGGTATGGGCTCTATCTTCAGGTTCTTTAATTCTTTCTTCAAGTTCTTTGGTTTTGGCAGCAGCATCCTTTATACATTCCTCTAACGTATTCTTAAGATCCTCATTCTGTGCTCTAAGTTGTTTGACCAGTTCCTGACATTCTTTCAAAGCTGCCCTACATTTCTCAAGTTCTTCACGAAGAGTTCTGTTCTCATCAGATAAATCGTCAACTTCTACTAAAGATGCTTGTTTGATCTGAGTTATTTCCTTTTCTAATTCTTTCCTTTCTTCTTTCCTCACCTCCTCAATCTGATTTACTTTCTCCTGAAGAGTAACGATTTCTTCTTTAGATGATTTTAGCTCTTCAGACATAGCTCTAATTATTTGTTTTGACTCCTTTTTCATCTCTACTTGTTCACTGATTATAGATTCTTTCTCGCGTATCGATTCTGACAGTGACCTTATCGTGTCATCTTGTTTAGTAATTTCTTCTACCTTCATCGCTATTTCTGATTTGATGATGTCCAAAGATTTTTGAGCAATAGCAAGTTCGTGTTGTACGATAGCCGTCTGGCTCTCAGCACCTGAAACCACTTTCTCCAACTCTGAATTTTCCCTTTGAAGTGATTCTACCGTTCTTCGTAATTCCTTGGCCTCCGATATTTCTCTTTGGACCACCTCAAACGTTTGCTGCGATTCGGAAAGAAAACTTTCTAGCTCAGAGCTTCTAGTTCTCGCTGATTCCAAATCTTCTTGTAAATGAATTACTTGTTGAGATAAAATAGAACTTTTTCTCTCTTCCGACACCAATGACTCTCTTAATCTGCTCGATTCCGATCTGAGTTCAGAAATCTCACTCTCCAAACTCGAGATGGTTGACATTAACTCCGAACTGCTCTCTATTTCCGAAAATATGCTAGAAGACCTTTCTCTCTCCTTTTCTAAATCCTCCCTTAAAACTTTTTGCATTGCACTTTCTCGTTGAAGTTGTCCCTGACTGCTTCTCAATAGAGAAGCGAGTCTCTCCATTTCTTGCATTGAATGCTGCGACTTATCTTCCGAATCGCGGAGCCTTGAACGTATTTCTTCGTTTTCTTTCAAGCACTTTGCAAGCCTTTCTTTTTTTAAATTATAATCTTCTATTAATTTACAGAAAGCTTCTTTAGTCATCTTCATAGCATTTTGAAAATATTCGTGGTTCATGGATTCAGCTGCTTCTTTTAATTTCTCCATGTTGGCTACTTTGCAAAGAGCTTCGATTTCTTTTTCTTTTTCACGAAGGGCTAACTGCAGCTGTAGCTCTGAATCCGCCTTTAAGCTTAAGGCGTCTTTAAAATAGTCCTTGTTGTCAATAAGTCTAGCAATGTTCTTTTTCAATTGTGTTCTAACCTCTTCTAAGACTTCGACAAGTTCAGTTGTTCTCATGAGTTCTTCTTTTGTTTTCATAAGTTCCTGACCTTTGAGTTTAAGTTCCACATTAAGTTCACTGAACCATTTAGCCATTTTTTCCTAAAATACATATAATATAGGTACAGCAGGTAATACAGGTATTTAGATATAAATAAACGATTTATTTATTTATTTTTATATAGCGTAAAGTAAAGGAATGAAATAAAAAGGAAGTGCACAGAAAATGAAAAGTACAATGATAGTACACAGAAATAAAGGAAAAAAGTTTTGTTTGTCGTGTTCAAAATCATATTAGTATCAAAAATTCTGGCGCGGATTTCCACAAGCCGAGCGAATTTTCTTTGAATGCTTGCCTTTTTGCTCATCAATACATTCGATGCTTGTTTCCGGTATATGCTATACAATTTTAGCAGTAGCGTCACAACTTGTCATTAAATGTATCCGGATTTTGAAGGAAATGCGCATATTTATCCCATAGATTATGTAGCATATTATATAATCAATAACTATGTGCAATTATATAGCGTTATTTGCACTTATTTGAAGTTCATTTTATCCTAACTTTTAGCGCAGGTATCACGATAACTGTGGCAGTAATCGCGAGAAATACAACTAAACAAACAAATTATTATAAAAACAAATAAACAATTAAATATCGTGCTATTTATCCGTCTAATGAGGAACTCACTGACTTTCGCTCAATTAACTATTTTAAATATTATTCCTTAAAGTGCTTTACCTTAATGTTTTAAAATAATATAATTTTAAAATTAAAAAAAGCTGTGACATTAAGGTAAAAATTACAAAAGTTATATAACTTTTACATACACTGATATAATGATAATATGATTATATGATATGATAATATAATATAATATGATTTACAACACTGACATAACTTTATTAATTGAGAGCTCGAGTGTTGCCCCGCGTGCTGATGACGACCTAATGCCGAAATCGGTCCAGGGATATTCTGATCCAACAGCAAGTATCGACGGTAGCTGATTCTTCAATTGCTTCTTCAACTTGCGGTAAATACAACCTTTTTAATTTTTACCTTAATGTCACAGCTTTTTTTAATATTAAAATTATATTATTTTTTTTGTAATATCTGTTTCAGAGAATTTTCATTATAGAAATGAAGCTGAGGTTCGAATTTCATAATAGAAATGAGGTTGTTCGAACGATGGAAATTAAGGAGGAATGGGGGATCGATTCCTTCATAATAACAAATAATATTAAGAAGGAATCAATCCCCCCATTCCCCCTTAACTTTTGTCATCCGAACAACCTCATTAGCTTCATTTCCATGGTGTGAATGTACTTAATATTACTAATTTTCTTCGGAAAACCTCGGAAGCTAACTACTTTATCTTCCACAGTTTTGTTTTAGGATGAAACTTGACCTTGAGCTTTAAGACTTTCATCCACCTCTTGTTATATAAAAAAATTAATAATTGTATTTATGTCATCTTTTTAAAAGGAATTATACATCTTCCTTTGTTCTAGTTTAAATACTTTGAACTGATGAGATGTACAACGTTTTCTAGAATAAAGCTGCTTCGCAGCAAAATGGCGGCCTGAATCCTAACTTTGCAGAGGGAATTCTTATGCCTCGACTATAACAACCAGCTAAATTGAGCGTATGGTTGATGTACTTTGCCCATGCCGCTACACAAGCTTCTGTTTATCATGTTAGTTTTTTTAGATGTAATTTTTTTACATTACAAAAAATCAAGCAAAGATAATACAAGCTAAACAGACCACTAGGTATGGATAGAAAAATTATAACCTCAACTAACAAAAACCTCCGTAGTAAAAAGTGGTAAGCGAGATTTTTGGAGCACTAGCAAGATACAGCGGACGCAGGAGATGCAGCTTTACTTTGGAAAATGTTAGTAGTATAAACCTAGAGGATACTTATGTGAAGAGTTCCCGTAAGTTCTCTTTGAGTACTTATTGCAACTATTTCTCCTTCCTAAGGTACCTCCACCTCAGCAAGCCTTGCCTTAGGAACCTAGTTAGTGTTTTGACCGGTCACTGTAGATTAAATAAACATATTAATACTTTAGGCATAATTTCAGAGGCTAACAGCCCCATGTGTGGCCATTATGAGGAGACAGCCTTTCACCTGCTAATAGAGGGTGAGGCCTATACTAATCTTCGTACCCGCATATTTGGCGTTGGCCTCTTGTATGAAGAGGAGCTTTTTCTCTTAGTTGGAGAGATATCCTACAATATATCAACCTTTCCAAGAGATTTTTGGTAGAGGTGGTGTAGGCTAAGGAATCGGGGCTGGCAGGAAGGGCCCAACAACGTGGCCTATTTGCCTGGCTTTGCCTCCCCACCCTATTACTACTACTACTACTAGGGTACCTCCTTCTCTGCTGAAGTTTTAGCTAAAGATTCAGTTCTATCTATAAGCATTCTTATTTCGTCATCCTGATCCTGTATGATACACTTTAACTCAGTGTTCTCTTTAAGCAGGCACTGGTTTTGAGTTTCAGCAAGACTCAACTCCTTTAATCTTTTCCTTAGTTTGTTCTTCTCTTCTGTTATAGCGTTCAGTAGTTTGCATCTCTCTTTTAACTCTTCCATCTCCCAATAAGTCTACAATAAACAAGGAAGTGTGATAACTACCACATTATAACAGCTTATCAAGAGAATCATAAAAATTGGGGTCGTGGTACTTATAAACTTTTCCTCAACATAGCGCATTCGCTATGTCATCCTTTAAAAAAGGAAAAAACCTTATTCATAATTTAAGAATTTCCTTTGGAAAAAATCACTTATAGATTTTATAGGTCCAGAGATAGATTAAGACAAACAAGATGATAGATTAAAGGTCCTAACAATGAAAAAAATGTTTTGCGAAACGTGTGTGTATATATATATATATATATATATATATATATATATATATATATATATATATATATATATATTATAATCTTTTCCTTAGTTTGTTCTTCTCTTCTGTTATAGCGTTCAGTAGTTTGCATCTCTCTTTAACTCTTCCATCTCCAATAAGTCTACAATAAAGAATATATATATATATATATATATTATATATATATATATATAATATATATATATATATATTATATATATATATATATATATATATATTATATATATATATATATACAGGGTGTTTCATATAAAGTGTCCACCAGAAAGGAGGTGATAGTACTCCTCAAAAGGAACGAAAAATGTCCTATAATATAAACCCCGATCTCCAACCGTTTTCCCACAAGGTCAAATTTAATATTTCAAAAACATATTTGACCTCACATCATAAAATTGTTAATAGGGATTTAACTATTCAAGCTAGAAAGGCAAAAATTGGTATCATTAGAAAGCTGAGTAAATTTCCTAAAGGACAAACTATTAAACTATGTCAAATATTTTGGAACTACTGCCCAAAAATTTTGCATGAAACATGTTTTTTTTTAAAAATGAATTTTATGGAATTTTTGTAGTAGGCATTAGAGGAAGTAAGAGATGAGCAAAAGTTTAGCCAAGAACGGAAAAAACTTCTCTATGACTGCCCTTTAAGAAAATGTAAATATTTTCATACATTCAATAGTCAAAAATGTAAGCTATTGTTGCTAGAAGTTGCAAAAACTGATCATTTTTGTCGTATAAAAGCGAAAATAATGTGTTATTTTAACAAAATATTTTATTTTCGAAAATAATTTAATAATACGATTTTTAGACTCTAGAAGGTAAAATAAACCTATTTTATTCTTACACATTTTACTCTAAAACCACTCTTTTCCCTTGCTTTAGAGATTTTAAATTATTTTATGTACCATGTAATTAACATTGTAGACATATGCAAAAATGCAAAAAAAATCAGTTTTTCCAACTTCTAGGAAGAATGGCTTAAAATTTTGACTATTGAATGTATGAAAATATTTACATTTTCTTAAAGGGCAATCATAAAAGAAGTTTTTTCTGTTCTTGGCTGAACTTTTGCTCATCTCTTACATCTCTAATGCCCTACTACAAAAAATTCCATAAAATTCATTTTTTTTAAAAAATCATGTTTCATGCCAAATTTTGGGCAGTAGTTCCAAAATATTTGACATAGTTAGTAGATTGTCCTTTAGGAAATTTACTCAGCTTTCTAATGATACCAATTTTGCCTTTCTAGCTTGAATAGTTAAATCCCTATTAACAATTTTATGATGTGAGGTCAAATATGTTTTTGAAATATTAAATTTGACCTTGTGGGAAACGGTTGGAGATCGGGGTTTATATTATAGGACATTTTTCGTTCCTTTTGAGGAGTACTATCACCTCCTTTTCTGGTGGACACTTTATATGAAACACCCTGTATATAAATTTATGATATATATATATATATATATATATATATATATATATATATATATATATATATATATATATATATATATATATATATATATATATATATATATATATATTATATATATATATATATATATATATATAAATTATACTTAGACATTTTCTCGTAAACACGATATTATTTAAAAGAGTAAATATTTTTTAAACAAACTTGATGCAAAAATTATCCTCGGGGAGGACACGAGAGCTCTATTAAAATAAGGTAATTGTGCTGTTGTCAATAACCCAGTTTGCTGAGTCAGCAAAATTTTTAGAAAATTGATAAAATTCAAGGTTAAAATTTTATATAATAAATTTATTTTAATTTATATATTACAAAATTTAATAAAAGTCTTTATTTATGTGTGTTCAGAGTCAAGCTTTAACTCGTCATCTAAAACTAGGTTAATTTAAAGAAAAATTCGTCAGGCTTGCGGACCTCCACGCCAGGATTTTTTATTCAGATCCTTGTTATTGTAAATTATTTGCTGTAATTGAGTTGTTTGCCGGTATTGTGTGACCTTGTGTTTCTGCATTGTGAGGTCATTGTTTTGTTTTCTAAGAAGCTGAACCTAATTAGCTTTAACTAACTTATTGGCGTTGCTCTAGTCACCGTCACGTTAGAAGTTAATAATACACCAAAATCACAGGCAAAAAGAAAAGAGAAAATGTCCTTATGGTGTACCGCTGGGAGTAAAAAGTTGATAAGAATTAAAAAAGGGCCTAATATTGACCCTTGCCTGACCCCGTGTGAAATTTCTTAAAGAGAAGATTTATTTGACCCCAAATCAACGTACTGTAACCAGCCTGACAGGTAAGAAACGATAAGATTAGCTTTCATCAAAGCCGTAATATAGCAATTTAAATTTTAAAATTTGTATTAATGCTTGACAATGCTCCCAAAATGTTTGACAATACTTTATGGGATAATCGTAATCTAAAACTAGGTTAATTTTAAAGAATAACTCGTCAGGCTTGCGGACCTCCGCGCCAGGATTTATATTCAGATCCTTGTTATTGTAAATTGTTTGCTGTAATTGAGTTGTTTGCCGGTACTGTGTTACCTTATGTCCCTGCATTGTGAGGTCATTGTTTTGTTTTCTAAGAAGCTGAACCTCTTTAACTGCATAGTCATATTTCTCCATGAATTCCTCCATCCGTTTGTCTATACCTTCTAAAAGCAACAACCTATGGACAGAATTGAAATTTAGGAGGAAAAACCGGGTACGGGGTACCTCTGTAATTACCCTTAAAATTCGCCCTCAGAATGTCATAATTATCCAAACCTTAAAGTAGTAATACTTCGGTATACTTGCAACGATCGACCTCAGAATAAGGTAGTGATGATAAATACAAATAAATAAAATAATAATAAATCGTTTATTTCTATCTAAATAAAATAATAATGTCTAGGTTATCATGGGCGCTGGACCTCTCACAATGTCAAGATTACCCAAGTAAAAGGGATCGATTCTGTTTGGATTCTTTAAACCAAAAATATATGTCATATACCTTATGACATATACCTATATATGTATAGTATACTATACATATGACCTTATATATATATATTATATATTATATATATATATATATATATATATATATATATATATATATATATATATATATAATATATATATATCCCTTTTTTAACATAATACTGGCCTGCTTACCTATGACACAGTTGGTCCCTGTCTTTAGTTACATTTTCGAGTCTAATGAGAACATCATTTTCATAATAACAAACTTTATCTTGTAATTTCTGTTTACTCCTTTCAAATTCAATCCTCTGACTGGAGAGTTCTTTAACCATTCGCCTAAGATTTCTTATCTCGTTATCATCTGTCCGATCATTGCAGTCGTATCTACCCTGCACCAACGTATTTTTACGTGGACATTATGATACTACAAAAGAAGATTGGGGACAGGTTGTCTGGTTTGCACGTACGCCTTACCAGTGTGCCTATCCCGGTTGGGACCTCTAGGATTTTCATACGAGAGATGGAAATCCTTTCACGTGACGTCCTAAGCCGGTGGTTCTGAGCCTGTGCGATGCCAGGAACTCGTAAAAGACCCATAACCCTAAATGAACCTCGGTTTAGGCAAAATTGACGACCCTTAAAAGTAGCTAACATAAAATATATTCATGTTTTTGCCTTATGGTTTTGAGAGCAAAAAAGCTTAGTCTGGCAGTGGGGCACGTGTTGTCTCTAGTTAAAGCTATAGAAACTTATAATAAAGTAGCGGCTCTTGTGAGGATTAGACGCAAAATGCCCGCACTAGGATTCATAAGGTAGAACACTATCATCTATCTAAGAGAGTTAGCAAAAAGGGTCCAAAACGTGGCCTACTTGCTAGGTGATCTCACTTATCCCTAATTACTATCTTTATCTAAATGTTGCAAGTACGTGTCGTATACGTATAACCTACAAAACGAGTAGTAAATACACAACAAGTACGTCTGTGCAAGAACTTTTCCAACATTTTCAAAAAATACTAAGACTCTTTCAAAAGAGTCCTTCATGAGTTAAGGTAGCGCGTCCAACATAAACTTTAAGGTATACAGATCGTAACCTATGCCTTTAATTTTAACAATTAGGTGATAAAACAAGTTTTATTTTATCAATCTCAGTTTTACTTAAACAGGGAGAAATGGGAAATGGGGAGAACCGCATTTCCTATGACTCCTTTGTACTTGAACCAAGAAGATAGGAAAATATCATTTTATACCGAATCTAGTCGGTCCCTTACCTGAAGGCACCTCTGCTTGAATTCTTCCTCAGATTGTGACAACGGTAACGAGTGATCTTCATCTCTTGTGTTTAACAGTTCATTAATTATATCTATCTTCTTTAATGCTTTCCCTAGTGCTTTTCTTTCTCCCTAATAGAACATTAATCAGTTCAGGTTTATTTTTGTAACAAGTTTCAACTCTATTGCATAAACAAAAAGGAAATTACGATAATAATATCGCAAGATAAGATAAAAAATCTACTATAGATGTTTATGGAAGGTAATAGTCAATCCTGTATGATCCCCCAACATAGGACTAAGCTCAATGAATTCCAATGAAACTGAATCACCCATGAAGATATTATTACTACAAGGGCCCTATATGTTAAATTTTGAAACATCGAAAAAGTAACGTGACCACTTTCACTTATAAATATAATCAAATAATCAGTACAAAATTACAATAAATTATATAGTAAAACGTTAAAAATACAAATCAAAACACAAAAAATGTGCAGGAAATTGAGATAAAAATATTAATTATAACATTAACTCACTCTTGCAGAAGGTTTCAATGAGGTTACACAGAGCCCATGAGAGCGCCAAAAAGATGTTTCAGGCCTCTCAATGTATTTAGATAGGCTATGCCCCCTCTAGTATGGTATATCTCTATGGTATCACCCTTCATGTTAATGGATTTAAAAGCAATCGCGAATCTTAATATAGTTATTTTTATTTTATTTATAAAACTTAAAATTAATCATTGAGTCATCGCATCAATTTCATTTTAGCGAATGTAATTTTTAATTTTGAAGTACTTTTTAACCGTAGGTTAAAAGGTGGTGACGATAAGCATGATATGCTGGCAGAGTAGACAAAAAACATATGCCACCTAAATCAAATGCCCAATTATTGCCTCCCTGCTAAAAAAACACCCTCACTTAATGAAGACTTTTGACCGACTTTAGCGTTATTTCAGTTTTTTATCCAGTAGGGTTCTATGTATTTTTGACAAACATTGAATTTAAAATAAAATTGCGATTGAGGCTGTTCGCATTTTTTGAGAAAACCAGGATTCGGGTAGGCATTAGCCATACATGCCGAGGCATCAAAACTGAAGCAAATCGTAATAAATTAGGAAAGTGTGCAATCAAGTTGAAACTTAGTACAAATATGATCGCCACCATTACTGGAAGCACCAGTCTTTTATACTGATGCTTTGTTTAGTTCAAACTTTTAAATGCCAGATTCGATTTTTTTCCATTATAATAGAATTTATTTTCACCGAACAATAAACAGATCCAAAAATTGACAACGGAATCAAGAAGTATCTGTGCAGCATTTTGTTGCGATTGTAAAAGGACAGCAAAAGGTGGATTGTGCTTTAAAGGGCTAGGTTTCTTCGAGTACTCAACAGCAATTAAGTAGAAAATGGCACTGGAAACCTTAGATGGAAGTCTCTGTCGTCGCAATGTTATCGAGATACTTTAACTGCTTTAAACAAGTTAATCTCATAACCTCAGAAGATAAAACTCAAACTAATATATTTAAAAATAGTCCGACATTATAGTTAAATAATATATGTGAGTAGTTACCCTGTCAGGATACTTGGCTAATTCTAAGTAAGGTATATAATTCCCGTAGGTTGTTTGCTGAAAATAATTATTCAATATAAATCATCTAACTTAAGACATTA
The DNA here is from genome assembly GCA_018340805.1 of Microvelia longipes. Taxonomy (NCBI): domain Eukaryota; kingdom Metazoa; phylum Arthropoda; class Insecta; order Hemiptera; family Veliidae; genus Microvelia; species Microvelia longipes. The sequence goes on along the minus strand of JACMZG010001870.1, from coordinate 12,852,156 downwards.
TAATTCGCAATTGTAAATTTTTTTATTATTATGGATAATTTAATTTAATCATCATTTCATCCAAAATACAATTTTCATTATTTTTTACGTTATTTGCTGAAGAAATATTAAGTGATCTTTATTCCCCCAGCAAAAATCAATTATTTGACATAGGAATATTAAGTGATCTTTATTCCCCCAGCAAAAATCAATTATTTGACAAAGGAATATTAAGTGATCCTTATTTTCCCTTGCTAAATCACATATTTGACAAAGGAATATATGTTAAATGAATATATTCAGTGTTCCTTATTTTCTGCTAAATCACATATTTGACATAGGAATATTAAGTGATTTTATTTTCTCTTGCTAAACCACATATTTGACATAGGAATATTAAGTGATTTTATTTTCTCTTACTAAACCACATATTTGACATAGGAATATTAAGTGATTTTATTTTCCCTTACTAATCACATATTTGACATAGGAATATTAAGTGATTTTATTTCCTTGCATTAAGTGATTTTATTTTCCTTGCTAATCACATATTTGACATAGGAATATTAAGTGATCTTTATTTTCCCTTGCTTAATCACATATTTGACAAAGGAATATTAAGTGATCCTTAATATCCCTTGTTAAATTACATACTTTACTTTTGAGATAGACACTCAAGACTATCTATGACACTTCTTTGCTTATGATACTTATTTGCCTAAAATTTATATGAAAAAGGAATAAGGGGGGTGGTAAATTTTAAATACACTCTACTTCGTGTGGAGTTATCACTATAAAATTGGTATCTACTCCCACTAAGTTGACCGATAGAAGTTCAAATACCCAATTATTTTTTTAGTAATCGTCTGCCATGTATGGCAGTCTGATTACCAAAATAATACCGGAATTCAGCAATATTGGTATTAAGTAGTCCAGGATGTGACACAGTTTCAGAAATGATTCATATAATTATAAGCTCAAATATAACTCTTTAAAGTTACCGTAGAAAAACACATTTTGGTAATTAGATACATGCCAGACGATTACCAAAAAATAATTAGGTATTTAAACACACAGTGGTCGACTTAGTGCGGGTAGATATCAATTTTATCGCTATACCTCCATGCGACATTGAATATTCAGGGTGAAGTATTTGAAATGGACCACTCTGTATATATATATATATATATATATATATATATATATATTATATATATATTATATATATATATATTATATATATATTATATATATATATAAGTGGCATATGCCACTTATTTTAAGTTTTATATAGTTTAATGTGAGTTTTAAGAGAAGTTGTTCCTCTAAAAAGTGTTAATGGAAGGAAGACAAAGGTCTTCCTTTGTCTTCAGTAATCAATCAATGATTTCTAACAACAATGATATCAATCAACCATATCTACTGGGTATCGTTTTACGGTAAAAGTCTTACATTGGTAACCTCCTGATCCTATTGATTAATTAATGAAAAACCTTTTGGATTACCTTTGTCTTGGTTCCTTAAACAATTCTTATAGGAAAACTTTCCTCTAAACTCACTAGAAATTATACATAGAAAAGAACGAAACTGTACATCGTATATCATCTGCAAACACTTTATTTACCTTTTACAAAACCTTTTATTTATACAGAGTCCCTAAAGACAGAGCACACTTCCTCTTATCATTCCACATCTCCCTTAAAATTACTTTAATTAGTAACTGAATTATTCATTTATGTGGAAACGATCGCCTAAAAGTAATTAAAGCCAGTAGGTATTGGTTGATGCTGGGTTCTGTAGTGTAGCGATAATGCAATTCGAAAGTAATGTATATTTTTATACATTAATACTTATGCTGCTTGCAGTTTTAATTTATTCATATTCATAATTTCAATTTTGCGGGTGGGTCCCTTATCATACTCTAACCCATAACTTTATTTATTTGCTGTTGCAGTACTTACAGACTGATTAACACTATCAATGAGCTGCTGATGCTGTTTCTTTGGGTTAGCCGACCAGGCCCTGACGTCTGTACAGGAAGCATATGCTTTTAGCCTACCGTGACTTCTCTTCCTAACTAGACATCTCTCAGGCTCAGCCAGAGCGCATCTACCTCGAGACGTTCGTCTCCAAGCTACATCGTTTGATATGTACGTGGTCATCACACCTTCCTTATCCTTATCCTTATCTAATGAACACCTAACTACTAGAAAAACTTACAGATAAAATGTGAAATTGTCAAAATATGTTTGTTGTCATTTGGAGGATTATATTTTTGTGAGAATATCCCAGATAAAACCTTGAAAATCCATTGCAACCAACACTAAAAACTGGCTCCAAAAAGCGTTGTTTATGCATCAAAACGGAGAGTTAATCAACTTGTAAAACATATGTAGGCCTTTTTTGTCAAATGCTCTCCTCCTGTTAATTTTTAATTACTCAATGGTCTTCAACTTCAGCAACTAAAAATATCTTTAGATCTTTAGTAATCTACTTTTAAAGTTCAAAAAACAATTTTAGAACATGCTGGATTACAATACTTATTAGTCTAACAGAAGAAATATGTCAGTAGTAAGCTTATTTATAAGATTATTTGTGTGTTGGTTCCACAACAATTTCTATAGCAATGGTCAATATGACTCATTAAATATATATATTATTAATTTTACTTTTGTATAAATGTCCCAAGATAGAATTTAGGTACTCTAAGAAGTTAGGTACAATTTCTCGCCGAAATTTGTTTTTAAGGAGAAACATATAATATTAATATTTTCTTCGGTAAGATAAATACTGATTGCATGGCACTAATCATTTTTAGTTTTATCCACTGTTATCCAAACTGATAAAAAATTAATAATTTTTAGCTTTTATAAAGACGGAGAAATTTTGTGCAAATCAATATACAGGGTGTTTCATATAAAGTGTCCACCAAAGAAGGAGGTGATAGTACTCCTCAAAGGGAACAAAAAATGATCTATTATAAAAAAGCCGATCTCCAACCGTTTTCCCACAAGGTCAAATTTATTATTTTAAAAAAATATTTGACCTCACATCATAAAATTATTAATAGGGTTTACACTATTCAACCTAGAAAGGCGAAATTAGTCTCGTTAGAAAGCTGAGTAAATTTCCTAAAGAACAAACTACTAACTATGTCAAATATTTTGGATCTACTGCCCAAAAATTTGCATAAAAAATGATGTTTTGAAAAAATTGAATTTTATGGAATTTTTGTGGTAGGGCATTAGAGGAAGTAAGAGATGAGCAAAAGTTTAGCCAAGAACGGAAACAATTTCTCTTATGATTGCCCTTTAAGAAAATCCAAATATTTTTCTACATTCAATGGTGAAAAATATGTGCTAATGCTGATAGAAGTTGCAAAAACTGATAATTTTTGTCGTATAAAAGTAAAAACAATGTGTTATTTTAACAAAATATTTTTTTTTTGAAAGTGAACTAATAATACGCTATATAGACTCTAGGGGGTAAAATAAACATATTCCTAGACATTTTTCTCTAAAACCACTCTCCCCCCCCCCCTTTAGAGATTTTTAATTATTTTATGTACCATGTAATTAACATTGTAGAGATATTCAAAAATGCCAAAAAAATAGCAGTTTTTCCAACTTCTAGGATGAATGGCTTAACATTTTGACTATTGAATGTATGATTTTGTTGACTATGAATGTAAGTTTGGGTTTTCTTAAAGGGTAATCATAAGAGAAGTTTTTTCCGTTCTTGGCTAAACTTTTGCTCATCTCTTACTTTCTCTAATGCCCTACCACAAAACTTCCATAAAAATCAATTTTTTCAAAAAATCATTTTCCATGCAAATTTTTAGGCAGCAGTTTCAAAATATTTGACATAGTAAGTACTTTGTATTTACTCAGCTTTCTAACGAGACTAATTTCGCCTTTCTAGCTTGAATAGTTTAAACGCTATTAATAATTTTATAATGTGAGGTCAAATATTTTTTTAAAATATTAAATTTGACCTTGAGGGAAAACGGTTGGAGATCGGGGTTTTTATAATAGAACATTTTTTGTTCCCTTTGAGAAGTACTATCACCTCTTTCTTTGGTGGACAATTTTTATGAAACACCCTGTATATTTCAAAGAGTTGAATCCTTCTAATATTTCAGAGAATGGGCTAGTTTATTTTTTTTTACAATTTGTTAATCTTTAACAAATAAGATTAATAAAATTGGTCCGAGGACCAAGCCTTGAGGGACTCCACACGATACTTTACACCTAGAGATCTATTATTGTCGAAGTTATTCAGGAATAGGATTTGAAGAGATCTAAATCAACGCTCCTAAAACCATAAAATTCATGTCGGGCGAATTTCACTTAGAATGCGTGTTTTCTTGCTGAACAAACCATTTCTTGCTTAACGTTCCGGTTCAACTTAAGCAGTCACTAATGATCAAGCACTACTCGTAACTTATTTCTTCTGTATTTTTCAAAGAAATTGCGCACAATTATCTTGTTGGCTATACAAAACTATGCCTCTTAAATTGGCAGTGCACACCATTATTAGCACTAATTATTACCCCAACATTATGATTCGCTAATATCCAATAAGCTTTAATATGAGCAAGTCATGAGGCACCAGGTCGAATGCTTTAGAACAAACCATAAACTCTATGCATATAAAGTTTATGTCACTTATATTGCGATAAGATTTTTCAGTTGAGACCTTAAAGAAAGTTTAATCGTAATTCTCATATCTTGCACCCCTTTAAGAGAGGAAAGCACGGGAAAGGCAAACTAAAAGAACGAAATCAGATAAAACCCGTAAAATAAGATTCTAAGCCGGGAATAAGAAAAATACGGAAAAGAGAAAACGGAAGAACCCGAAAAGAAGGAAACACCCCACCTGCACACGATAACCAAAGCCAGCTTTGATCAGCTTGTAAAAGTAATGAAATAATAGTGAAATAATATTTAAATAATACCTGGAGCTAAAGAAGAGAGTACGGGAGGCCAAAGGGACTGAGAGAGCTAAAGGAGGGAAACCTCGCCTTTTAAAGCTTCGGTCGGGAGAGGGGGAAAACAGTGTTGCCAGACCCTTAACAGACATCCCAAGGGATCCAGGAGTGAGGGGGCGCCGCCGGGGCCCCGGAGGTCCCCCAGACCCCAGATACCAAGACAAAATCTGCAAGGGCTGGTTAAGGAAAGGAATTAGGAGAGGGAAACAAAAGGATGAAAAGGAAAAGCAACCTGGTTGCATCACACCTCTCGTGGGGGGGGGGGGGGGCTGATCACTAAGAAGAAAACAAGACAAACATTATATGGCAACATGGTATGGTTAAAACACAAAATTCCCATCACCAAAATTCAAAACATAAAAATGATAATAACAAAATTACCTAGGTAAAGCAAATATGGTAAAATGCAAGGAGTACAATGTACATATAAGTATTAAATTTTACAAAAGTTCATAAAATAAAGGCATGGGTCAAACGCCCTTTTCAGAAAAATTGGCCAATAGCTCTTTTGCTAATAAGGTATAGTATATTTTTTTTATAATCATTTTTTTTATTTTGTTTTTTTTTTTTTTTTTTTTTTTTGTTTTTTTTTTTTTTTTTTTTTTTTTAAATATTGGTATATTTTACTATAATCTACTTATATGTTTTTTTTTCTTTTTATTTTTTTTTTTTTGAGGGCATGACCACACATGCTAACAAATCATTAAAACATGACATTAGTCACCAAAAAATTCCTTAATTGGGGCCTGAAGAAAAGAAGTCCTGAAACCTGAAGTCCTGGAAGATAAGTCAAGTACGGCCGAGTCCTGCCCTGTCCCTACTAGTCCCAATCTGGAACCAAACTCCCCAAAGTGGTCAACAAGAAAGAACAAAATGATGAGGAGGCTAAGACACAGTAGTAGCAATTCTTGAAGAGAAAAAAAAAAATCTAAATGAAAAATTCGCTATAGCTCAACTCGTATCTGAAAATTGCTGAGGGGAGAGCACTGCCAGGTAAAACTACCAAAATCTAGCACAGAGAATTATAGATGAGAGAAAAACTTGAAGAGTGAAGGTCAAAAATAAATTTACAGCACTAACATGAATAAGGTGTAAAGAACAGAGGTCAACCTGTAATATTAATAACCAAAACTCTATAGCAAAGAAACACGAAAGGACCGAACTAGAGGAACACTCGCCTCCCTCTGGGCGCTTCCAGGAAGGAGGGGTGAAGCCTCTATATCCAATTAGAAAGAGCGTAGTTAAAATATGAAAGCCTATGGCGTAAGTAAAGAAGATTCATGGTGTATCTGCTTGCAGCATCAACTTTCACCTGGACCAGGAACGGAGGATTATCCCTAAAGCCATGGACAACAGGAATTCAAAGCAGAGTGAAGATTTGGCATGTTGTGAAAGAAGCACCAGCAGCAATCAGGTTGATGAGGGCTCTAAATCAGTAAACTTCCTTTTCTTTTCCACAAGAAGAAGAACTACATCAGAAAGGGGCAGGTTTCAGACGGAACGATCAGAACGTGGGCAGGGCTTGGCTGAAGATCAGGAACAGAAAGCCAAAACAGAGAGGTGGGGAGTAATGGGTGGCTAGCACACTCATCACTCCACCAAGGTAGAGATGAGAAGATCCAAAACAAGGCGGAAGCTGTGGAATAAGTGACGTTAACAACAACCCATTCAATGTACTTAATACGACTAGAAAAAAATAATAAAGTACATAAAATAAAAAATGTATGACAAGGAAGAATCTAAACATTAACGATTTAAGTTAAACAATTCTTAAAGCTAAGGCTTAATTGATTACTAGTAAGCAACCTTAAATAAAGAAAAATTAATATATGTAACATAGCAATAAAGGATAATACAAATAAATTTTTAAGTAAAAGAAACTCTTTTACATTAATAATAAAATAATGTTATTTTCTTTTCTTACCAAGATCAACATAATGTTATCAATAATCAAAGGTAATTAAGTAAATAAAACAAAATGCATAAGGCAAATTAGATTATACAACAAAGTATAACATAACATGAGCTTAAGTGGACTCATAAAATAAAAAACTCTTATGGGAAAGCACCATAAATTACACAATAATAAATTGTCGAGAGCCAATAAAGACCTACAAGGAACAAACACTACTGGAGAACGACCAAAATCAATTACAACAGTAAGATTAAGTTCAAGTTAACCAAAGTGAGTCCAAGTTAAATCAAAAGACCAACATGGGAGAACCCAAAATTGGTTTCCTATTGCATATAAATGCAAAAGGAAGGATTTTCTTTTTTTTTTTTTTTTTTTTTTTTTTTTTTTTTGGAATATTCCTACACTTGCACTTACAAAAGAAATTAATTTAATTGGTCAAAACCAAGAAAAATAACATAGAGTAAGAAGGAATAAATTAACCTCAGTGCGAGAATAACTCACCATACTAAGGCCAAAATGGTCACGTCCACAATGAGTGTGAAAAGAAACACTCAAGAAGGGAGGGGCTGATATTTATTTCAGAAGGAAACATATATCAAGCCAATCACAATCAAAAGTAACATACATGAGAATAAACCCAATTCATGGCATAAGGCACATGAAACGTGGGGGGGGGTCCATAAGGGACAAGAGGGAAAACCAATCATAGAAAATGAGGTTAATAGATCCCTAGATGAAAATATAAAGCATAAAATACATACATATAAACTACATTAGCTAAATTTATACAAATAATAATAATAGTGGTATACCTTACAATTATATATAGAATACAAGTAACTAACCATACTCATACCATGACTGCCATATAAAGAATAAAATATTAAAATAAGGAACATACATAAGTACCAAGAATACATCAAAATTATTATGATTCATGAAGCACCCACAAGGTGAAAAGAAAGGAATCTCAAAATAATTCTTTAATAGGAAGAAAATAAGCGAATAGGAAGGCTCCAAATACAACAATAATTAAATTGCAATAAATAATACTAAAAAAATAATAAATAACTATCGCGCGATAAAAAAATAAACACTAAATAATGAAATAACCTAAAGAAGGTAACAAAACTTAACCTAAATATCACTTCATGGTTTCAGTGTGCAGGGAGGGGGTCTAGGGAGAGGTTTGAGGGAGGGGAGGGTGGTATTTCTTTAATTTGGAAATGTGAGAGGAATGCTGGCTTCCTGAGGTCACATCTTGAATTAAGGCTGTAACAGGAGTGATAAACTTAATTATAGTATAAGGACCATCAAACAGGAGGGCCAGCTTGTGATTAACTTTATTTGCTTTATTAGATAGAACATGTGTTCTCATGAGCACTAAGTCGCCCACACTAAATGGGTTTTCTACTCTGTTTTTTATTATTGGTTAGCAATCTTCTGATGAGATTTTTTTAATTATTAATGGCCTTTTCCCAGACAACATTGCTGTCGGGTTCTGGCTGTCTGTCAAGCAGCTCGGACAGTTGCCATTGCAGATCTAACGGGTCTCTCACAGGGAATCTAAAGGTTAGGTCGTTAGGTGAGGTTTGAATAGCGGAATGATACCCAGAATTAAAAGCTAATTGAAAATGAAAAATAAGGGAATCCCATTTTGAGTGATTTTTGATTGTGAAAAATTCTAAAAGCAACTTTTAACTGCTTATTAACCCTCTCCGAATGGTTGGGTTGGGGGTTATAAGGAGATAATAAATATGATTAATTCCATACTCAAAACACATATTTTGAAATTTATTAGCAATAAAAGCAGGGCCTCTATCAGAGATAATATGAGTGGGGAAGCCCAAAACGGAAAAGAACCTGTTCTGGAGGATTCTAATAGTAGTGTCAGTAGTGCAATTACGGGCAGGAATGAACATAGAGTACTTGCTGAACCCGTCACAAATAACAAGCACATACTGATTCCCCAGACTAGACCGGGGCAAGGGACCAATATAATCAACATACACGGCTTCTAGAGGTCTAGTCCAAGTTTTAGAGCTTAAATAACCAAGCTTAGCATTATTAGATTGCTTGCAGGTTTGGCACTGATGACATATTTTAACATAATTTAAAATATCATCTTTCATAGTTTTCCAATAGAATGAAGCCTTAATGGCTTTAGTCATCTTCTCTGCCCCCGGGTGAGCAGCAGAGGGGGAATTGTGATAATAATACAATATTGCCGGGACAATCTGGTAGGGGTGAGTATGACATAGGCAGAACAAGGGTGGGGCTTATACAGCAGAACATTTTGTTTAATGCAGTAAGGGGGTGAGGTAGCAATTTTAGGGTTATTTTTTATTTTTTGAATACTGGGATCAGAATCCTGATGCTGGGCAATATTTTGAAAGGCTTCTGGGACAGAAGATAAGAAAAGAAGCTGGTGAGCTCCTTCGTTAGGACTAGCTGAGACCTCTGAAGGAGGCTCAGTAGTTCTGGACAGACAATCAGCAACCTTTTTCGGTGCTTCTAATATGTTTCACAGTAAACTGGAGGCTCCCTATTTGGGCACTCCATCTAGCTAACTTACTGTTAGTTCTAGACCCCTTGAGTAGGAAGGACAAGGCACTATTGTCAGTTTCGAGAGTGAAGTGGTCATATTCTAAATACATTTTAAATTTTGTTATGCCGAAATAAATTGCCATTGCCTCGAGCTCAAATATGTTTTTTTTTTTCATGAGCCAATAATGTTCGGGACGCATACGCAATAGGGAGTCTGTGTCCGGAAAGGTCTTCTTGGCATAACACAGCAGCCAAGGCCAGCGTAGAGGCATCAGTTTGAAGAACAAAAGGCTTACTGAAATCAGGAAGTTGTAAGATGGGGGCTGACATAAGTGCATTTTTGAGTTTTTGAAAGGCATCTTCTTGATCTTTTTGCCATAGGAAAGGAACATTTTTCTTACGCAACTGGTTAATGGGGGCAGATAATTCAGAAAATTTAGGAATATATTTTTGGTAAAAGGCCACCATGCCTATGAAACGGGCTATTTGTTTAACAGAGTTGGGGCGTGGGAAGTCAAGAATGGGCTTGATTCTATCTGGGTTTATGGAAATCTGGCCATCTTCAATAAGATGCCCTAAGTACTCAATTTTAGTTTCTGCAACTCTAATCTTTTTGGGGTTGATAGTAAGGCCAGAAGCAGCTAGTCTTTGAAGAACTATATTTAATATTTTACGGTGATCATTAAGGTTACGGGTATAAATAATTATGTCGTCTAAGTAATTAAAAACATAAACATATTTCAAGTCATAAAATATTTGATCTAAGAGGCGGGTAAGGACCACAGAACTATTCCTATAGCCCATGGGGAGAAAATTATACTCGAATAAACCAAAAGGCACTACAAAGGCAGTATATTGCTTACTTTCCTCATGGAGGGGAATCTGGAAGTAAGCACTGCTTAGATCCAGAGTGGTGAAAAACTTAGCATCACCAAGATGCTGGTAAGCAGATTCCAGGGTCGGAATCGGATTAGCCTCGGTCTGAACCAGCTGGTTAAGACGTCTGTAGTCAGTAACCAGGCGATAACCATTATTTCTTTGGGTACTAAGAAAGCTGGACTCGCATAAGTGGACATAGATGGGCGGATAATACCTTGGTTTACCAATTCATTGATATTAGAGCGTAATTGAGCTAATTTAGGGGGGGCAAGCGGATACGGCTTTGCTCTAACTGGGTTGTAATCCTTAAGGGTTATTTTATATTGGACCAAATCAGTTTTTCCCACTCGTGAGGTCAAAACATAGGATAAGAAGAGAGCAGGTTTTGAAACAGCTCAATCCTCATCTTCTAAGTTTGCATTAATGAGGGTGCGGAAATTATGATGTCCATTCCTCGTCTGGTTCTTCGCTATGGTCGTCTGGCTCCTGAGCTAGGTCAGCCAAGGGGTTGAAATTAGTTTGGGAGGGATTAGAATTAGAGGTTGCTAAGAAGGTTTGTGAGGTAGCGTGATAGTTATTGTACGGAATGGTTAGATAGGGGGGAAGTAGAAGGTTATACTTCGGTTATACGAATTAATGATCATTCGAGTATGATTCATAAAGTCACGGCCTAAAATAATAGGAACCGGAATAGAAGCAGCATAAAATGGAATGTCCATGATAGGTTATTAATTTTAAAATGTAATAAAACCATAGTTTTAGCTGTCATTTTGGAGGAGTCAGCCAGTTGTATTTCCTGATTACAAGGGTGATTTGTTTTATAACTCTATGAAGGGATGTGAGTTGGTACAGACACTAGTATTAATAAGCTGTGGGTACTACCTGAGTCTACCTGACCTGCATACTCTTTGGAATTGAAACGCAAAGTAATAATAATTGGATCTGAGTTTAGGTTAACATGATTTTGGGGTGGGGGAGATGGTAGGACTGGGGGGTTATTAGGAGAGTACGGCCTACCTTGAGGTACTCTCAATGAGAGTTTAAATTTTTCCTGCTCCTATTGTAGTGATTACGAGGTTGGTTTACAGGTTGCCTGTAAATATTGGCCATCAAGGGGGTGGTGAATTTGCCTGAGTAGATGCGGGGGCTGTATAAAAGAAAGTATTAGTGTTACCTGAAGTAGTAGTAGTAACAGGGGCATTGTTTCTTGGATTTCTATTATTCCTTTGGTGAGGTTGGTACCCTTGTTGATTTTGGAATGTCTCTCGGTACTCTTGTTCTGACCTGGCTATCTCATTGGTTGCTCTAGCCAGTTCATATAGCCCTGCTATAGAAGTTGGGAAATTTTGAAAGACTATACCTCGCCTAGTCTGTGGGTTAATATTTTGTAACACAATTGTTACAATTTCTTGCTCAGTAAGGTGTGGTAATAACAGCTGGGCGTTATTTGTAATACTAGATATAAATTGATTAAAGTTTTCCTTTGGGTGCTGTAACCTGTACACTTTGTCAATAGTTACCTTTTGTAGCGTTCTTGCTGGTAGCAGCTCAGTTTGTAACCTCATTCTTAACTGGAACCAAGAGTATTTGAGCCTAGACCCTTCTAACCACATTTTATTGACATAACCTTCCGTGTATGGTAACGTATATATAATAAAATCTTGGTCTGATACTAAGCCTAGATCAAACGCTGCATTGAGTTTTGTGATTTGCTCAACTAGGGTTGAAGCATCAGCACCAGACACCTTCCCTACGTCTCTGAGCGTAGTTTGCAAAATTTTGTAAGCATCTTTGTGAGCACGTGAAGCTGGAACTTCGTTATTCACGGCCATGGGGTAACTAAGGAGGTTAGGTGAGTTAAAGATTGCCTGTGAGTTATTGACAGGCTGGTTTGACAAAATAGATAAGTTTGAAGGTTGCTGAACTGACATGTTTGGATAATAAAAGTGATGAGTTAAATTCTGTGGCATACTAGGTTGTTGAGAGAATACCATAGAGGCACTAGGTTGATGGGCATATGGCTGATAAGTGATGGGTTGTTGATTACTTACCTGGGATATTCTATGGTTGCACGTTGGTTTGACAGCTATTAGGTTGCTGTGTCATAGCATTAGCCATGCTAGGTTGTTGGGCACGAGGCTGAGACATATTAGGCAGTTGAGTACTTACTTGAGACACAGGTTGCTGAATAACAGTATGAGACATAATGGGTTGTTGGGCAATTGCCTGGGAATTTAATGACAAATGGCTTACACACTGATTACTACTGGTCAGTGGGCAACTGAAAAGTGTGTTATTTCTTATAGCTGGTTGAGTGTAAGAGAGGTTTTCTATGTGGTTATGATTTAAATTGGATGTGGTACATAAATTTTGAGGGTTTTCGTTAATTAAAGTAGATTGACAAGGAGGGGAAGTACAATGACTTTGTCTGAAATCGCTATAGAATAGCGATGAGTTAGGTACATTGGGGGGGAGGTGGGAAACCTCGTTTGTCCGGACGGATGCTGTTATATGATCAACATCACAGTCCACTAACGAATGATTATTAACTTGGGTAATATCACACTGGTTATTTGAGACTATAGATTTGGCATAATTAGATTTAAAATTATAAGAAATAGGTGGTGGGGATGACACAGTATAACTACAAGTCTCCTGGTTATGTGGGGGAGTTTTGTGTTTCTGATTATCAGTACTACAGTTTTCTGCACCTGTCTCACAGGACATATTCAGGGATAGCCTCTGAATATCTGTCTGTTGAATCTCAAACAGACGCTGTGAAGCTATGACACTGGCCTGACCCAACACTGATTGGTTGGGGTCCAAATTTAATTGTTGGCGGGTGTGGCATCTGCATGAGCGATTGGGGGGGATGTCATTGTAATGCACGACGGAGTAGACGGCTGTGACAAGGATGCCCCACATAAATTAATGCTACTAGGGTGAGCGGTGGCTAAAGTGGTTAAGCTAGAAGAGCTTGCCATAGATGTAGTGGTCACGCAAGTGTTTTCGGTGATAGTAGTCACTATTGGTACCCGCAATTGAGTTTCTCTATGTTTCATTACAAAACTGTGTAACAATGCTCTCATTTTTTCTGCATTGTCGTACGTTACACATATACCCCATGCTAGGCACTGACTTTTTAACTGTTCTTTATTAAGTAATTTGATCCAAGATACAGTTTGTGGAATTTCCAAATTGGAATAAATCTTAACCATGGTGGGTATTGAATGTAAAAAAAACCAACAAATTGTTAAAGTAAGACCCGGAAACTGATGAAACCACTCCCTCAAACACACATTGCAGTTGCCAACCAGTAACAGAAGAAAAAACAAAAAGTTGAATAAATGGTTTGATCTCACCGGGTTTGATGCGCTGACTGATGTATAAGTACTTCCTGAATGTAGACGTATGGTTGTCGCTGAAGAACGCGGTATCAGACGGAACAGGGCCAAAATTTAAATGAAATAAGCAAATAAAGAAATAAATTTGATGAATTTAGGTAGAAAATGAATATGTGTCACAAACTATTAAGTTAAGGAATAAGGTTAATTTAAATTTATTAGGTATTAAAAGAAAAGGGGAGGGGGAAAGCGTTGTGTCGCCGGCGCGGTCCAACGCCAAACTACGCGCCGTATAATTCGTAACCGGCCTCCCGTAGACCCTTCTCACGCTCGAAATAAATATATCGCCCTTTACAGGTGGATGCAAAAGGCGACAAGATAAATATATGATTTAGATATGAAAGCTGATCAGGAAGATAGAAAGTAAAATAAAATAACTAAATAAATTATGTATAGACAAAGATAATATATGGAAAATATGGAGTAATATAAAATATATGGAGTAATGTAATATATGGAGTAATTTATAAAATTGATAGATACCTAAGAACTGACCTTCGTTACGTGAGTGCAGGTGGGGGGGGTTAACTCGCACGGTCACAAATTACCACAAAAATAACAAATTTAAACCAGAATTAGTCGAAATGAACTTCGAATAGCGGTAATACACCAGAAATACAAAAAAAGTAACGAAACAGCACAGCTTTCACACAGTAAAGCGTGGGTGAATACTGAAAATTCGCCGACAATACGATATCAGAGACAAAATATTTCATATAAGCAAATTTTTGAGTTACGTATTGGTAAATAGTTAGGAAAATGAGGAAATGATAGTAAATAAATGCGAAATAGAAACGCTTGAAAAGTAAAATCGAGGGGGGGGTCACGTAACCTGACTCGGAGGTTCGGCACACTTTCAAGATAAATTTTGCGAAATATAAATTTACTTTTAACACACTTATACTTGCTTACAACAAACAGAGCTACACAAATTGAGCGAGATAATTCATAAACGTGAAACAAAACGTAATTTGCCGTAATGACGGGCCACGAGGAGCCGGTCAAAAGTCCAAAAACCCGTAACGGGGACTACAAAAAAACCGGGAGAATCGTAGAAAAAAAAAACGATCGTAGTCTAACGAGAACTACACGCCGCTCTGCTACTTATGCACCTTTAAGAGAGGAAAGCACGGGAAAGGCAAACTAAAAGAACGAAATCAGATAAAACCCTTAAAATAAGATTCTAAGCCGGGAATAAGAAAAATACGGAAAAGAGAAAACGGAAGAACCCGAAAAGAAGGAAACACCCCACCTGCACACGATAACCAAAGCCAGCTTTGATCAGCTTGTAAAAGTAATGAAATAATAGTGAAATAAATATTTAATAATACCTGGAGCTAAAGAAGAGAGTACGGGAGGCAAAGGGACTGAGAGAGATAAAGGAGGAAACTCGCCTTTTAAAGCTTCGGTCGGGAGAGGGGAAAACAGTGTTGCAGACCCTTAACAGACATCCAAGGGATCCAGGAGTGAGGGGGCGCCGCCGGGGCCCGGAGGTCCCCAGACCCCAGATACAAGACAAAATCTGCAAAGGGCTGGTTAAGGAAAGGAATTAGGAGAGGGAAACAAAAGTGAAAGGAAAGCAACCTGGTTGCCAATCCTCCACTGACACCCATAGTATAACACGATACAAGACAGAACATAATACCAGCTTTACTCTTCCTCGTGCGCATGCTCATCGGTTAACAGCCTCTCTTAACCTTCTTGCTATTAAACGGTAAGCTTTTTCCAGCGAACTTTAAAACTTATGAGGTTCAGGGTCATGGAAGCCGCGAATTCTCTCGGAGAGGGAATTACTAATCAGAATAATATACAATATTCTTCTTTTTAGGTTCTCTTTCTCTGTCCCTCTTCTTCTCTCTCTCTTCCTCTCTCTCTCTCTCTCTCTCTCTATATATATATATATATATATATATTATTATATATACTATATATAACGTATCTACGGGATACCGATACTTTCACGGTACTCACTCGGATCGCAATACACATGGTACAAAATTGAGCTTGTTAATGTCCCGAACCCTATTGTATATGTGAAGTCATTAACCTGGCCACAATCATCTTTATTGGTTTAGTTGTTATGTTAGTTAGCTACTTATTTTTTTATATTTTTATGTGCTTGAACTATCCTATAAACGAAAGCGGCTTTATTTCCTTTAAATAGAATAAATGCGAACACCAATCATTGAATATATATGTTTAAAGGGTTTAAAAGAGCAATTCATATCAACCTCATATAGTAAACAAAATTATGTATTTTTCATTTACAAAAAGTTCTTTGGCTAAAATAAATAAATGTATAATGTTATAAATGTTATGTACAAATTTAATCTATTATTAAAATTTTAATAAATTTAATCATCTCACTCTCATAAATAATAGTTATTTATGCACCAAGGCAGTAAAGAATGCTATTATTCCCCTGTGCAGTTAGTTGGTTCCCAAGGCGTAAGCCGAGGGAACCAAAGTATTTAACTTCAAAGGCGAAGCCGAGGGATTTTATGTGTTTAACTCCTGAGGCAAAGGTGAGGGAGTTATGATTATTATCTCCCGAGGGAGGTAATTACGAGGGAAAAATAGTATTTTACTCCCAAGGTGCATACAAGAATTTATCTCCGGATGTTGACGACATTCAATTATTCTTATTTCATACTGTTTGTACGAAATAAGTTCAATTGGTACAATTTTTATTTTGGTGGTGTTTAAAAACTCAAACTTGGCCCTTTCAAATGGATTCTACATACATTTAGTTAATGTATGTATTACATTAGTTAATATAAGTATGTTATTTAGATAATTATTTACTTAATTAAAAAAAAATATTTGTGAGCAAATATTAAATAAAAATGCTAATATCCCAAAATTTTGAAAAAATCCTAAAAAGAGCCTTAAAATGTTAATCAATTTTTTTTACTAAGTTTCACTTTGAGACCATCATGGATAG
>JACMZG010001870.1:12806329-12835461 GCA_018340805.1 Microvelia longipes | reverse complement strand
CCCCGGAGGTCCCCCAGACCCCAGATACCAAGACAAAATCTGCAAGGGCTGGTTAAGGAAAGGAATTAGGAGAGGGAAACAAAAGGATGAAAAGGAAAAGCAACCTGGTTGCAATCTCACACTGACACCCATAGTATAAACAGATACAAGAACAGAACACAGGAATACAGCCTTTATCTTCCTCCGTGCCGCAATGCTCACTGTTAACAGTCTCCTAACTATCTTTGCTATAAACCGGTAAGGTTTTCAGCGAATTTAAAACTTATGAGGTTAGGGTCATGGAAGGCGAATTCTTCGGGAGGGGAACTTACTAATCAAGAATATATAAATATTCTTATTAATTAGGTTCTCTTTCTCTGTCCCTCTCTCTCTCTCTCTCTCTCTCTCTCTCTCTCTCTCATATATATATATATATATATATATATATATATATATATATATATACGTATCTACGGGATACGATAACTTTCGAACGGTATCTCGGATCGCAATACACATGGTACAAAATTGAGCTTGTTAATGTCCCGAACCCTATTGTATATGTGAAGTCATTAACCTGGCCACAATCATCTTTATTGGTTTAGTTGTTATGTTAGTTAGCTACTTATTTTTTTATATTTTTATGTGCTTGAACTATCCTATAAACGAAAGCGGCTTTATTTCCTTTAAATAGAATAAATGCGAACACCAATCATTGAATATATATGTTTAAAGGGTTTAAAAGAGCAATTCATATCAACCTCATATAGTAAACAAAATTATGTATTTTTCATTTACAAAAAGTTCTTTGGCTAAAATAAATAAATGTATAATGTTATAAATGTTATGTACAAATTTAATCTATTATTAAAATTTTAATAAATTTAATCATCTCACTCTCATAAATAATAGTTATTTATGCACCAAGGCAGTAAAGAATGCTATTATTCCCCTGTGCAGTTAGTTGGTTCCCAAGGCGTAAGCCGAGGGAACCAAAGTATTTAACTTCAAAGGCGAAGCCGAGGGATTTTTATGTGTTTAACTCCTGAGGCAAAGGTGAGGGAGTTATGATTATTATCTCCCGAGGGAGGTAATTACGAGGGAAAAATAGTATTTTACTCCCAAGGTGCATACAAGAATTTATCTCCGGATGTTGACGACATTCAATTATTCTTATTTCATACTGTTTGTACGAAATAAGTTCAATTGGTACAATTTTTATTTTGGTGGTGTTTAAAAACTCAAACTTGGCCCTTTCAAATGGATTCTACATACATTTAGTTAATGTATGTATTACATTAGTTAATATAAGTATGTTATTTAGATAATTATTTACTTAATTAAAAAAAAATATTTGTGAGCAAATATTAAATAAAAATGCTAATATCCCAAAATTTTGAAAAAATCCTAAAAAGAGCCTTAAAATGTTAATCAATTTTTTTTACTAAGTTTCACTTTGAGACCATCATGGATAGTAGCGCATAACGTCTAAAGACGTAAAAATGCACCAAAGTTCAACAAATTGTGATATTTATACTAAAAAATACGAAAATACGAAGAATTTCAACTCTACTAGTCGCAAGTTTTCGAATTATTATTATAGCAGAATAAGACCTGAGGTTTGATGTTTTGAATTTGTAGTATAGACCAGTTACCTCTGAAGAGGTAACTGGACTGTCAGCTGTAAGGAATGTCAGCGGAGTTATGCGTGACAAATTTAGCATAAAACCAGGACATCCATTTCTGAGAGAGTAATTTTGGTTAAATATTTTTTCCGATACTTGAGAAAGAAAAGCATTAGGTATTTAAAAAGGTTTTTGCTAACCAATTTAAAAAATTAAAATATCATCAAGTTATACGTATAGAGATAGCTTATTGTGTTTAAAACTAAAAGTTAGCCATCTCTAAATTTCGAGTACGACACTGTTGGTGCGTGTCATCGTTTGAGCCTATATCCCGTCAAACAAATTTTAAATTCAATAACGAATTGTGTGGCTAACACACACACACACATTTTTGCAATGTTAAATGTTATTTAATATTTATGCAAAGTACATAAAACATATTTAGCAGTCTCTTAGTAAGAGGAGTTACCTCAAAAATAAAAAATAAAATAAAATAGTTATTTACGATTCTATTTTGGAGTACTTAATCCATAAATAGATATTTATTTGAATAAATATGATTCTAAATAATAACATTTACAGTTAAATATATAGATATATATATATATATATATATATATATATATATATATATATATATATATATATATATATATATAATATATATATAAATACTCGAAATATTTACATATTAAACCATTATTGATAATAAATTGGAATAAAATCTTGATTTACACGAATTATTTACTCAAGGCTCTTTACTTTACAAGGAAATTATAAAAACAGCTCTTTAAATCCCCCGGCTCCAGCTCGTTAACTCGAGCTATATCGAGATATATTTTTATTTGTCACAGTGCTTCTAGATCGTGAAATTATGAGAGGAAATAACTGCTATAAAGATTCACTAATAGTAATTTACAATCGTAAATTATTTAAGCAATAAAGAGGCATACTATGTTTTGCATGTTTTTAATAACGGATCTTTAATGTTTCATTATTATTGCTACTCATTTTGAGGCAAATGAGGCATTAAAAGATACTTTTCTCTATGTTGAGACTAAAAATTTCCTCTTTTTTAAAGGCCGAGCCTTTAAAATTTTTTAGGGAAGGGCGGATGCGTTCAACAAAATTTTGCTCAAATCAATTCAAATCAAGTCTAATTTTTAAATATTAATAATCAATTTCTTATTCGAAATATACCAATAAATAATTTTGGTCGCGGCACCTAAATTTTATTAGAGGGGTTCGACCAAAAAAGGTGTAAAGACAAATATGTTTGAAAATTTGAATATAACGTTAATTTAATTAATTTTACGTCTGAAAATAAAACACATTGGGAGTAAAATGTTGTTAAGTAATTATTAACTGGAGAATATTCACTGTTAAATGCATCGGCATTTCCTCGGGAATAAAATGCTTTGTTGCCTCGGTTTCACCTCAGGAACAACACATATACTCCCATAATCTATAATAAAAAATACTTTATTACCTAGTTACATACCATGCAAAAAAATATTCTTTTTTACTTTATACGATATTATTATTTATCTTCTGATGAAAACTTAGATCTAAAATTAATATCCCGTCCTGTTGTTTCCTTAGTTCTTTTCTGATTTATTAAGTTTTAAGTTTAAATTGATTTTCTTGAAAACGTAGTAAATTCCATATTTTCAGCTCAAGCATAGAAGAGCACTGAAGAAGCCCAAGCATGCAAACTATTAGAGCTAAATACGTGCGTGAGAGCCACGCCAAAGGGATTTCATAAACAAAACTTTCGAAAACTTTTACAATAAAGTAAAAATTAAACTTAAAAATTATACAATGGAAGACAATAGTTTTAGACTTTACTTTTTTCATATATTAGAGTTCAGTAAATCTAAGTGCAACTACAGCTTAATTAGACGAATTTGGTCAAACTATGGTAAAAGAAAAACTTTTTACCTCGTAAACGTATTCTAATTACATAAAAGAACTACGTGTGCGTGGCATTTTTATGTATAAGTTAAAAACAAAATAAAAACACCATTAAGTTGAAAGAGAAAAAAATCGAATCTCAATTCCACTTTCAGACATATTCCACGTATTCCTGTAATTTTTTAAGAAAATAGCGTCGAAAATAAAGTCAGAGACTGGCGTGAAAAACGCCAGAACATTTTATGCAAGCCAAATTGCTCTGCTAATAGATCTCAACAAATGATGAAAAACATAGTCTATCTATCCACAGTAGCAAGCTTCGCATAATGACGCAAGCTTAACATTTTTTGAAATCGTACAAAATTTAGTTTTAATTTTGATTAAGTAGTTCCCTGTCAGTTGAGTAAAATTTAAGTAGAACATTTTTCGTTACTGATCAAACTTCTAAAAATAGGAATTTTCATTTATCGAAAACAGATGACTACAACCAAAGATGACGTTTAGAAACTGAAAACAATTTTGGATTTGTGACAGTAATGGGGTGTTAAATAAAAGATTGTTCTACATATCACTATACTTCAATACAATAAAATATACTTTAGTATATTTTATATACTTAACAAACATGCATATTAAATTCATATTCATGAGTTGTATAACTAAAAATCAACACATCTTCGTACTCGCTTCACTCGTTCTCAGATTGTAAAAACATCCGTTTCATTTCCAGCGGTGACCCATGTAAACACTGACCATGCTCGATGCTGCTTAAATTTTATGATCTAACAAAAATCATGGATATACTTGTCGTATTGAAACGAAACGTTGAGCACTTATTTATTACGTAAAGACATATACTTGTACTACATTTCACCAGACTTGAATTATTTTCAGAGTTTTTATTATTTTTTGAAAAAAACGAATACAAGCCATTTGATAAAAATTGAACTAATGCTGATAATGAGATGAAACTTGGCATATATGTTAATCTTATACATGGCTTCATGCGTGCTAAACTTCAAATAGATAGCAACATTTTTCCGCGTTTTATGGTTTTTACATATTTTTTGCTGAGTCATTGTAGAGGGTTAATAACGTCATAATAAAATTATTTATAGATTTATGGATAGCACAACTACTGCTATAGAATGATTCTTGTACAAAGTTTCAACTTTCTAGTATACTCTGGGAGCTACGATGATAACAGACACACACACATACTTACAGACAACTTTGAGAAAATTATTCAGGAGGCCTTAAAAACACCTGAAACGGATAATTTCGGTGATATCCTAGTTTCACAAACATTTGTTTGCAACACAATACTTTTCCTATTCCTACAGTATAAATGAGGAGAAGTAAAAACCATAAAATCAAAATTTACCAAAGGGCATAAAATAGAGCGAAGATACTAAAGGCTTAGATAATTCGACATAGTGTCATGTCCCACTCTGTATCTTTATATCTATCTCATCAGATCGCTGACAGCCTGAACTTACTCTACCCTTTACTTAAGATAAAGAAGTGGAACATGACATACACATATGTCAAGGCATCAACAATGACGATAGTCAGTGTTAAAACAGTTCCAAAATGTATAGTAATTTGCTTGTTACATTCCTAGGTGTATCTCCCATATTTTGACAACTCTTCATCTTTTGCAAAACTTGGTAGTATCATACTATCAACTATCTAGTACTGTACTGGAATAATGGTTAATTTTTGCCAGATCAGGAAATTTAATTGACAATAGTTATTTAAGCCATTAGGCTGAGAAGTATGTCTTTATGTCACGGCAATTAGATATACCGACGAGCAAAGCGAGTCGGGAAAAATTGCCAAGACATAAAGAGATTCTCAGCCGGATGGCATACACTATTTCTTTGAGGTAGCACTCATTAAATAAAGCACTCATTAAAAAAAATCAAAAAAAGCACTCATTAAACTGCGCTATATACTTAATTGAAAAAAAAAACGTCCAATTATTATTAACTCCATATTATCGCCGTCATTAAATTCATCCATAGCTTCACACTTTTACTCAATAATGTAAATGCTTTACAAATAAACACACAAAAATTGTCAATTAAAACACCTTTTAAAAACGAAAAAAATTAGTCTACGACCAAAAACAGAAACAAAATGAACGTTTTTAAAGAAAACTCATGAAGGTTTAACACAGATTGTTTTTTGAACACGCTACATTACAGTAATGGCGGCAACATATGAATTACTTTTACGTCCTAGGAGTTTTTTTACATTCATTATTGTCCTCGGAGGTGAAAAGTACTAAATAACCTCCTATAACAATAATGATTGGCTTCTCATCCTAAAAACGGTCCAATAAAGTGCTCAATTACGTACTACCTCAAAAAAATATATTTTTTTATGCATTTAAATGTTAAAATGCATAATTATATCATTGTAGTTATCCGATTATGATAAATAAACATTTGACATTTCAGAAATTCAATCAGCTACAAACATTTTTGCACAACACTGTTTAAGTATCTGTAGTCTCTGTAGGAGACCATCAACAGAGAACTACTTATTTAAAGAAGATTAAAATTTGGACGAAATTCCAAAATATTGAGCATGCGCTATTGTATAAATTTCTCGCTTATGACAGACAGACTATGACTATTTTATGCTTTTGCTAATCGTTGAGAGCTTGCATGTTTGATGGTTTTAAATGTTGCTTTTTATTTAGTCTGGTCGGAAAATAGAACAATGTTACATTGTACAACATGTTATTGTAACATTGTACACAACAATGTAACATGTTACAATATTACATAAAATATTACAATTTTCATATATTTTATGTAATAATTATGCACTAGGATTACTACCATTACATTTTGAGATTTCATGAGTAGAATAGTATTAGTAGGCTTAGTTAGATTACCCTAACGTTTTTTATTATTATTCTGTTTGTAGACATGACTGTGCCTGGGGTCAGGCGAAATATAGTCATTTAAAGAAGTAAGAGAGAGGTTCTTATTTACAGTCCCATCCTGTGTCTTAAGAAAGTTTGCAAATGACAGACTAAGCATTTTCTTCGACAATTGCGGAATATTTTCTGAAAAATTTGGTCTAAGCAGTATATAATGAGCGTTTTACAGACCTAGTTTTGGTAGTTCTGATAAACTGAATTGTATATTTTTAACCCATTACCATAATTTGTACAATTTTAATCATTCGCACTGATCATCTGATCCCTCATAAGATTTGAGATTCAACTCTATATTGATATAGGGCTTACAAAATACGGATTAAAGTTTCAATACTTCAACTGGTTCGAGATTACAGCTTTTTTCCTGACACTGTTGCAGTTTTGAGCTCAGTCTCTGATATAAAGCATAAGCTAGGCTCACCTCAAGAATTGAAGTGTTTTATAGGGTTCAGGATAGACGCAGTTCTCGTGGCAGACTCATATTATAGCTTCTGGCCAGCTGGCTAGTAGTAACTCATTTCGAGCAAGCTAATTTAATAACATCAGAAAAACCCAAAACCAAACTCGTTAGCTTTTAATTTGGCAAAAAGGCTTCAGAAAGTCAACATTTTTTTTTTGACTAAAGTAAATAAAGAGATAAAACAGCTAAAAGTGTCAATGCCGACGCTGAAATGGTTCGAGCACTGTCTGTAAGGGAATCACAGAAGTTGTAGTTGCAGGATTGTTTTGTGATTGGTTGAAATCTTTCTTTCAAATACTGCCAACTACACAACCCCACTTGACAGCCTTCGTACTCGACTGTGTGTTCGTTAATAAAGAACATTACTTTGTTCGCTTCGCCAGACGTACATCTGTAACAAGAAATGTTTAATATTAATTTCAATGTTTTGACTAAACAAAAGTTTATTAATCAATGTAGCAAGCGGTAGAACATGACGCAATAAGAATTTTTCAAACCGCCCCGTCTTGAATAAATGGCTGGATCCGCCTCTGTGTGCCATCATTATCATAATTTTATTTTTGTATGTTTAAATGGGTGGGAATTAAGGGAAATTAAAGAAATCGGACAGGGGTACCTCGGAACTTTTCCTAACCACTTCGGACTCACTTTATTCGTGATACAGGGAGCAATATTAGTTTTTATACTAGCGTCACGTATCTGCCTACTGATCACGCACGATGCTACTTAACAAAAGTTATCCGACAAAAACCGTGGATATACTAGCGATATTTAAATGGAACTTAAAATATTTCTATACTATAAAGGAATAAACTGGTGTTATAAGAAATTAGCCCCCCAAGAAAAACATATTGCCTTTTTAGTTAACAAAACTAAAATTAAATTTAACTTATTTAAAATATTTTAACAAAATAAATAATGAAATAAAATATTTTTATTTATTATATGAAAAGATATTTTATTAATAAATAACTAATTATGACTTTTTTCCTACTTTTAAAAACTTTAATTAGCAACCAAAGGTGACCCATCAACATAATTTACTTTTTTTAGATTCATTTTACATAAAAGTTAAATATGAAGATAAGTAATACTAGTATATAGTTACAATGAAATGAGTAGATCTTATTCAAAAAATACAGTATTATATATATTATATATATATATATATATATAATATATATATATATATTATATATATATATATAAATATATATATATATAAATATATAATTATATATATATATATATATAATATATATATATATATATATTATATATTAATATAAATATATATATATAATATATATATATATATATATAAATATATATATATATATATTTATATATATATATATATATATATATATATATATATATATAATATATATATATACATATATATATATATATATATATATATATATATATATTATATATATATATATATATATATATATACGGGACTGTAGGATATAGGGAGAGTGATAAGTGAGAAATATAAGGAATATAGCCAGGACGGAGGATGGACGATAGATCGAGAAATTAATTCAATGGTATCCGGGGGAAAAGTAAAAAGAAGAGAGGAACTCCAAGAATAAAGGGGGACGAGGAGATGAGAAGAATATTTGGACAGGAAAATTGGCAAAGAACAGTATGGAATTGGATGGAAAGGGCTAGGATGGCAGATGTGAACAGGGATGTTAAGGTTAAACAGATAATAGTAAAAATAATTATCACCAATTATCTCCTGTTTATGAAGAAATAATAGCTAATTATTGTGAAATAAATTAATATCAAATGAAATGAGCATTAATTCATTGATATAAAATTTTATATAATTTAAATAAAAAAATAATAAAATATAATGTAAAATATACTGTATATAAAATATAAGTACGTACAGTTTTTTTTTAATCTTCAATAGTCAAATTATAAAATATAAAATTTATCAAATTATTTATCACTTCCTCTGTCTATTAATACTTAAAGAAATTTATAGTAGCAGGAAATTTAAAGAAGAGAAGATAGATTGACATAGGATTTATTCAGGGTTCAAGGGTTCGTATACTTCAAAAATTTATGCCATTGCTGTGAATAAGAGCTTTAGTAACTAGATTTTAAAAATAGATGTGTATTTAGTATGCAAGAGAAAAACTATTAAATAACTTCGAGACCTGTTCGCTGTTATGAAGCAACTTTTTTTTATTTAACAACAACAATTCTAGGGAGATAAGTTTATTAAAATTTCAGAGAAAATTGATCTAATTTCAACAGTTTGAGCTATTGTTAAATTATTGTTTAAAAAAGGCGAGCTCTCGCTAAATTTTTTGGTTACAAGCTAACTTCCATTTAACCAATAATATTTTTAAAGTCGGTTAAAATAGCATATTATGTTACAAGACTGTAAAGATAGTTTTTTTACCGTGGCAATACTATATTTACGACAGTAGCGAAACGAGAGAGTAGCGAAACGAGTAGAAAGTGAAATACGACAAGTATATCCATTATTTTTTGTTGGATTATAATAGTTAAAATGTATCAAGTGTGGTCAGTGCCTAGATGGGTGACCGCTGGAAATGAAACAGATGAATTTACTATCTAAGAACGAGCGAAGCGAGTCCGAAGTTTAGTTGCAGTATAAATGTGATATTTATTTAATGAACACAACCTAATTCTGTGATTCTCAACCTTTTTCACTCACAGCCCAACTTTTAAATACTTAAATCTCCAATCTCCAATCTCTATTACTTCTTCTGTCAGGCTCTCCTAATAAGAAATAAAGACACCTAGCATATTTATACATATTTTCCCAATTTATAGATACATAAAGAAATAATTATTTCTTTTTTTTTGAAATTGCATTGTACAATAAGAGAGAGAGAGACACAAACCTTTAAATAAAACTTCAACCCAATTTCTTTTGTTACTATTTTTTAATTTTATCCCTTTAATAAGATTATTGAGCCTAAGCTGTGAAGTTGTTTTCTTATTTATTTATTTTTTTCGATTTTCATTTATTTATTTTTTTCTCGTTTCTCTGTTTTCTCTTCTTTTCTAATGTAACAGATCTTATTTTTCGTTAGTGGTTTCTCCATCTCTTTTTCTTTCAATTTGGCCTTAAGATATATTTACTTTTGTTAAAAGCAGAC
This sequence comes from Microvelia longipes, assembly GCA_018340805.1. Lineage (NCBI taxonomy): Eukaryota > Metazoa > Arthropoda > Insecta > Hemiptera > Veliidae > Microvelia > Microvelia longipes. The sequence goes on along the minus strand of JACMZG010001870.1, from coordinate 12,825,375 downwards.
AAACTTTTTATTTATTTTTCTATTTTCAATAAGAAGTCTAATTTATTTATTGTCTAATTTCTTACTTAAGTACTAATTTATGTGTTTTCTTTTATACTTTGCTAAACTTGTAATTGTCCCACAAGGACTCCTCCCCCTTTAAAGACTGTATGTCTATGACAAATAAATATATTATTGTTATTATTATTATTATTACTTAAATCTGAGGACGAGCGAAGCAAATACGAAGTAGGGAGGTTGAGCGGAGCGAATCCGATGCGATGAGGAAACGTTCCGAGCTACTCCATACCCCGTTATTTAAGGAGTGGGCTTTTTTTGAGAGAAACGTTTTATGATTTCGTTAGTTTTAAGCGGATTATTGGTATGTTGGGTTTTTGGACACAGTCGAGTGTCTGATTGTTTTTGTAAGAGAGAAGGTTATTGTGTGCGAGGTAAGCGTCATAGACTTTAAATATTACTGATATACTTAGAATTATACTAATATAGAAGGAGCATATGACCGTTAACACAATGTAATTCTACTGATAACACGAAAGCCGGTTGACTGGTGGCAAAGAGACTAAATCTATTAGAGGGAGTACAGGACCCGATTAACACAGTGATAAGGGGTCTGGAAGTGAGACAGTTTTTATAGGCGCTGTAACTGTACTTACCCCTTCTATAGTCTCCCAAAAGAGGGACTAGATTCTCCCCCACCCCTCTACAACTCCTATTGTAGTATGAACTCTACTAACGGCGGACATTTTTCAGTGATGCCACATTAAACCACTTTATTCAACACTAACAATTAAAGAATATATGCAATAGATAATAATTAAAACTTATTTTAAATTCATTTTACTTGATTTAAAACAAAATAGTCGAAAAATAATGTAATATTTACGTGAAATTGTAATTATTAAATAAACGACGTCACCAATGTACCTTTACGGCACCTAGCTACCCAAGGAATGATAAGAACTGTTGTATCCTCCCTCTAATAGTTTTAGTCTTTTTGACTGGTGGTCTTATGTAGGGGTACCACCCTAACAACAAAACATTATTTTAAATATGTGTCATAAATATCCATTAATGAAGAAAGATCGAAAGAACAAATATAATAAACCACCTGCTGAGTATTTAATCAAACCGGTCTTAGATGGCAAAAGGATAGCGGAATACGAGAATCTACATTTAGTTGTCGAGGACTACTTTTAATATAATTTTAATTAAAGACGTCAAACTACAATTTAGAATGCTTAAAATATTGCAATGTACCGTTATTTATATTAGTATTTTATGAATAATCAATTATTAATTAATAATAGAGCATAATAATTCAGCAACCAGATGTATTGCCAACTTTTTTATTAGAAAATAGTATATTGTTAGGGTTGCAGCATTACTAAAGACCACCTGTGAACCGCTTTTCGTATTATTACCAGTGCTCCTTCTATATATAGTATTATTCTAAGCTGATTTAGAAGGAGCATAGGACCGTAAACACAATGTAATTACACTGATAACACGAAAGCCGGTTTACTCAGAGATATATACTAGAGGGGCATACCCTATCTCATTACAGTGAGAGGCCTGAAACATGTTTTTGGGGCTCTCAGGGGCTCTGTGTAACCTCATTGAAACCTCCTCTAATAGTGAGTTAAGGTTACAATAAATCAATTGTATTCGGCTTCCCGCACATTCTTTGTATTTATTTGTATTTTTAACGCTCTAATGTATAAGTTACTAATTAGTACTGATTATTTGATTGTATATTTATTAGCGAGGTGGTAAGTTTACTTTTTCGATGTTTCAATGGCTCTCTAGTAATATATCTCTAATGGGTTTACTGGTGGTCTTAAGTAGGGGTACCACCGTAACAACAAAAGAAAGACTAATAAAGATAGATTATAAGAAACAAATATTAAAACATAATAAGCCAGCTAAGTATTTAATAAAAACGGTCTTAGATAGCTTAAGTGTAGCGGAATACACGAATCTACATTTAGTTGACGAGGACTACTTTTAACATAATTTTAATTAAAAACGTTGAAATACAATTTAAAATGCTTTCCGATATTTATATTAGTATTTTATAAATAACCAAAAATTAATTAGTAATAGAACATAATAATTCAACTAATCGAAGTATTGTCAACTTTGTTTTAAGAAAATTGTATATTGTTACGGTGGCAGCAGTACTTAAGACCACTAGTGAACTGGCTTTGCTGTTATCAGTTATGCTCCTTCTATATTATTGGGATTGTGGAATCCCAATAATGCTCTTATGATCGGAAAAGATCATTTGAGCAGTTTCGTTATTTTAAATTTATGTTTCGTGAGCCCAATCTTTCACAGTAAGGCAGATTAAAGACAATCTCTAGGAAATTCATGTAATGGGGGCCCAAAGCTTTACTAGGTTAGGGAAAAACGTTTCAGTTTAGGGACATAGAAGACTTAATTATTATTTCTTAGATTTCAGGAAAGATTTTCAGATTCAATCAGAGATATTTATTTTAGATTTGTATACGCTAATTTGGATTGTAGGTCACTAATTTTACCCTCAGGATTATTATAAGACCGAGCGAGCGTACAATTAAATCTCTCTAAGTATCCAGAGTTGATTATGACAATAATGCATTCATTAATCAAGACGTCGAGATTCCGGATCTTAAGGGTCTAATTCAAAGTGCTTTGGGTCTTAATCTCAAGTAGAAAGAGTATCATCAGTAGTATGAAAGCTTATTGGTTTACCTCGCACCCTGAATTTAGCCCTCAGGATAGCCTGGAACCCAACCCTTATTCATATCCTTCCTGATCAACGGAATGCACACCTGGTCTTCCTCATTCACAAGGTATCACAGGATGTTAGGTGTACGCACGTAGTTTACATGAATGAGATGTCGCTGTATTTTAGATTAGTTAAAGTATCATGTAACAACCCCAGGAACTCACAACCCTAAAGAGAACAACCAACTGAGCAGGGCATACTTACCTTTCTGATAGAAACCAATTCATTTAGGTATAGTTTATTGTAATGCAAGGGAAATACAAATGTTGTTGTCGATCTTACTTACTTATAAAAGACAGCAGCTATATTGCCTGCGAAAGGGTTGATGAACGCAGTTCTTACTTACTTATAAAAGACAGCAACTATATTGCCTGCGAAAGGGTTGATGAACGCAGTTCTTACTTACTTATAAAAGACAGCAAGCTATATTTCCTGCGGAAGGGCTGATGACGCCTTACTTACTTATAAAAACAGCAAATATTTGCCTGCGAATGGGTTGATGAACGCAGTTCTTACTTACTTATAAAAGACAGCAACTATATTGCCTGCGAAAGGGTTGATGAACGCAGTTCTTACTTACTATAAAAGACAGCACTATACTAATGAACGCAGTTCTTACTTACTTATAAAAGACAGCAGCTATATTTCTGCGAAAGGGCCTGAAACGCAGTTCTTACTTACTATAAAAGACAGCAGCTATATTCCTGCTGATGAATGCAGTTCCTTACTTACTTTATAAAAAGACAGCACTATATTTTCCTGGGGCTGATGAATTGCAGTTCCATTGTCTCTTTTCTACACTAGATAGGGTGCCTAAGGATGATGATAGTTGTCTCTTATCGTTTGCCATTCCAAGCCGAGACATAACTGACTCCAGAACTACTTCGTCTGCGAAGTAGAATAAAGCTGATGGCACGTCGGCTTCGTTATCTGCTACTTTCCTGTTAGCAAAGTAAACTTTAAATGTAGGCAACAATACATCTTCAGTGGCTGAGTAAATCTACTTTTTCTGAAATAAAGGTTGTGTGCTTAGTCCCAAGTCACTTTTAAAAACTTAAGCACGTCCAAAGAGGACAGAGTATGGGTATATTTTGACAGAGATAAAAAGGAGGAAAATGAATATTACTTGCTTGGTACAACTCTATTCTAGTATCATTTTACAAAAATAAAGATGAAGGAACGTATGCTTTGTTATCTGCTACTTTCCTAGATTTGAAATTCGCGATTTTTATTTTTCCTCACCTACTACCGTAGGTATAAGGAAAAGTATTGTGTTCACCCTAAAAATCCTAAATTGATGTTTTAATATAATTATTGTTATATGCTGTTTTTGTTACGTCATTAACCCGGTTTGCTTAGTCAAAAAAAATTTGTAAAAATTGGCAAAATTCAGGATTGATATTTTTCGCCTATAAAAAGGTTAATGTTTATGTTTTTTGAGACGCTGAATCAAATGAATCCAGTCCGAAGTCGATACGCCCACTCTAAGTGACCAAAAAGTAAAAAAAAACATTGTAAATTTTAGAAAACCAAAATTTAGGTCGATCAAAAATAAATTTCTAGTAGGGTGTCGTTTTTTATGTATTTTTGGATGCCGAATCGAATAAACTCGGCCCGAAGTCGATACGGCCACTCCATGTGACCAAAAAGTCGAAAAAAACGGTGGTCAATACCAGAAAAAATTTTGAACCCTAAATAACACATTTAAAGTAGGGGGTCGTTCTCCATGCTTTTTGGGCCTGTGAGTTGAATGGCAGTGGTCCGGAATCGATACGAGCACTCTAACTCAGGGTACCTAGGTTCAAGTCCTTGTTGGGACGATATTTTTTTATAGTTTTTTACATTGTATAAGTTTGCAACTACCACATAATTCTGGCGCGGTGGTCCGCATGTCGGGGAATTTCTTTTGGATGCGTGTATCCGTGCTTAACAACAATCCTGGTTAAATGATAATGTTTTATAATTTTTTACATTATATAAGTTTACAACTACTAAATAAATAATTCTAGCGCGGTGGTCCGCATGTCGGGCGAATTTCCTTTGGATGCGTGTTTCCGAGCGTAACAACAATCCTGGTTGGAATGATAATATTTTATAGTTTTTTACATTATATAAGTTTACAACTACTAAATAAATAATTCTGGCGCGTAGGTCCGCTGTCGGGCGAATTTCATTTAGAATGCGTGTTTCTGTGCTTAACAACCCATTTCTAGCTTAAGGGCCGGTTCATGCTTCTTCAGAACCTGAGCAGTTACTCAATTGTCAAAAACTGCACGTAACTCATTTTTTTTAGCTCTTAGAGTAAAAAATGTTAAAAATCGAAAAATGATCTAATTGATTTAAAATTACGTACAAGGGCGTGCCTTTAAGTAATAAATAAGCACATCAAGTTTCGTTTTAATACAAGTATATACATCGAGCGTAGCTAGTACCTGGATGGCCGCTATGAATGAAATGGATGAATTTACTGTCCTTGGACGAGCGAAGCGAGTCCAAAGTAGGGAGGATGGGAGGATTAGCGTAGCGAATCCGATGTAATAAGAAAAAGTTCCGAGGTTCCCCAAATCCCATTTTTTAAATTAATAAATACAGTGAAAAATTACACGGCTACTTTCAGTAAATAAATAAATACATTGATAAAACTTACTGAAAATTATCTATGAGGTCTTTAACTAACGGGCACCCGTATCTCAATGAAAGGTCGTTTCCATATCCGTTCTTGTAAAAATGTTTTAAATCTTCAAAGTATTCTAAAGCCTGAAAAATTACCAAACATAATTCATTACATATGAGTAAGTAGACACGAAAACGCGTGAAAGAGATTAAACAATTAATACTAAAATAATTAATGATAAATAATTGATAATAAAAGTCTTCTTGCTTTTGGAGGTACAAGCTTGTAAGCACCAAAGGAGTAAATAACTTTCTTCCCTGATTTTTCTCGGCTTCGCCTCAGGAATAAAACCATGGTTCCTTTAGCCTCGCCTTAAAGACGCAAAAATCGTGACCGTCGAGCTCCAAAGGTTAACGCTGCTAGATTGACTTATTTTGGCTGATAAAGGATCAGGTGGTCTGTCATTTCAGATCGGGAAATTTTGGCCTCTGTGCCCTTCCAAGTCCGGAAAATAGCCCCAAAATCAAATTATGCCCAATATTTTTACTTTTCTTCGTTTATACCGTAGTTATATAGGAAAAGTAATAGGTTTGCACTAATTTTATATTCTCTTGATGGACATGACGTTATCGTTTGGTTATAACCTTATAGAGAAGACGGTGGACGATTCTTAAAACATGTGTAAAAATGTCAGTTCCTGACCCTGTGGTATTTGCTGCTTTAATCTTTTGTTTTATATCATTGCTTTAATAACTAACGCTAAGCTATAAAGCTATTAACGGTTGATATCAAACAGACAAGAAGTGAGTATAGTACTAAATCCTTTAGTCATAAAATAAAAAGGTTATAGATCAACAACTGCGCTAATAGACATAGAGGATTCATGTAATGCTTGCTAAAATTGCCCGCGATGTGCTAACTATAACTGTTTTGACATCAAAGAAGTAGTAGTGTATATGATTTGATCCATTTATAAAAGATTTGATCCATTTATAAATGGTTTGATCCATTTATAAATGATTTGATCCATTTATAAATGATTTTGATCCATTTATAAATGATATAATCCATTTATAAATGATTTGATCCATTTATAAATGATATAATCCATTTATAAATGATTTGATCCATTAATAAATTATTTGATTGGAAATTAGAGGCTCCGGTCTGCTCGCTAGATTGCTAAAATATAAAATTAGGTTCATTAAAAAGGGCTCGCTTCTCTTACTAGATTGCTATAAATACTCGTAAATATGCAAGTATATTCAAAAAGGCTTGCTTTGCTCTCAAAATTTCTAAAATATAGAATTAGGTTATTAAAAAAGGGCTCGTTTCGCTTGCTAGATTGATATAAATATACGCGTATATGTAGAGTTGTAGAGAAAGATAACTAAGTTTAAAAATAATCTATATTAATAGAAATTCGCTTCGCTAGCTAGAGAGCGATAAATATACATGCAAAATATATGCAAAGAGGCTCGCTTCGTTTACTAGATAGCTATAACTACAGAGGCTCGCTTCGCTCGCAAAAAAGCTAAAATATAAATGTAGGCGTATTTAAAAATGCTGGCCGTAATTTTGGTTTCCAGTAATTTATTATAGTTTTTCCACTTTTTGTCAATAAGAGTTGTATCGACTTCGGACCAGTTTCATTCGATTCAGCCTTCCAAAAAATATCAATAATTTTTTTGTAGTGAAATAAATACCCTTGAATTTTACCTATTTTTTAAAACTTTTGCTGACTCAGCAAACCGAGTTAATGACGTCACAAAAACCACAATTATCCCTATCCCCCCCGTAAATGCCTCTCCCCCCTCCAAACCATTGAATACCCTATATTGCTAAACGTGCTACATAGCAGTTTATGATAAATAAGCTAGAATACTTACCATGAGATCTTTCTTGTTGAAGGCGGCACACCAGGGTGATGTTTTAGAGTAGTCCCAGGCTTTCTCGTACCTGCATACATCGTAGATATCTAATACTGTCTCTATATTAAACCAAAAACAAAAATTTTACTTCAGGATGCTTTTTACTTTTTTTCTATACCTTAGATATGTAAAAAGTAATAGGAACAAAAAATCCGAAACAGAGATTACACACGAATTATAAATTTAATCAAATAATCAGAATAAAATTACAGTAACTTATATAGGAGAACGTATACAGTAACTTACAGTTATTATATTATATAGGAGAACGAGTAACTATACACGTATACAGTAACTTATACAGTTATTTATATTATATATAGGAGAACGTATACAGTAACTTATACAGTTATTTATATTATATATAGGAGAACGTATACAGTAACTTATACAGTTATTTATATTATATATAGGAGAACGTATACAGTAACTTATACAGTTATTTATATTATATATAGGAGAACGTTTAAAATACAAATCAAAATATAAACAATGTGCAGGAAGACGAAAAATATGGATTTATTGTAACCTTACCTCACTCTTGAAGGAGGTCTTAATGAGGTTACACAGAGCCCAGCAAAAATATGTTTCAAGCCTCTTAGGCCCGTATTCAGAATGATCAAAAGTTTCAAAAAAAATCTCTCCTAGGTTGTTCCTAGGTTGTTCCTAGGTTGTTCCTAGCTTTTTCCTAGCTTCTTCCTAGCTTTAGTGTCCATTTTAGAACATTTTTAACCGTCCCTAGGGCTAGGAAGAGATCTCTCCTAGGTTTCTCCTAGCCTTTTCCTAACTTTGCACCTTAAATTCTAGGAAAAGGCTAGGAAAAAGCTAGGAACAACCTAGGAAGATCCAAGGTAGGTAGAGAGGTACCTTAAATCGTCCCTAGATTGTCTCTAGTCATTTTTTGTTCTATTTTAATAATTGTTTTTGAGCTTAAAATCCGTTTTGGGTAAACAAGAGTGGTTCAGGGCGAACATTTTTTTGTTTGTCACCCCTTATAAATTTTGGGGGTGCTGACCCCAAAAAGTCAAATTTTTTTTATTGCTCCAAACAACTTTTTTTGACCTGAAACGGATTTTGAGCTAATAAAAACAATTTTTTTTGTCGGCTCCCCCTTATACATTTTGGGGGTGTTGCCCCCAAAAAAATCAAAAATTTGTTTTATTGCTCCAAACAACTTCTTTTGACCTAAAACGGATTTTGCGCCAGTAAAAAATGTTTTTTTGGACGGGTCCCCTTATAAATTTTGGGGTACCACCCCCGGGAAAATTACAAAAAAATTACCGGAATTTCATTTTATTTGTATCAAATGTTCAGAATATGACGCAAAGGTTTGCTCCAATATATTCTAAAGTTACTGTAAAAAATCACATATTGGTAATATGATGACCATACATACCAGACGATTAACAACATAATAATTGGGTATTCAAACTTCCAGTTGTCAACTTAGTGGGGTTGTAACGAATTTTATCACGATAGCTCCATACGAAGCTGAGTTAATCAAAGTGATGTATTGGTGAAATGCACCAGTGCAGGGTGAAATGCATCACCCTGTATATCTTCTTCATGAGCACTATGTTAATCGTCGCGAAAGTGTGACGTCACAAAATACATATTGGCTCATATCAAAACAAAATGAAACAAAGGATCCTATTATTTATTTTTTGTGATCCTAAAGTGACCAATAGCATTGCTTTATTATGTAAACAAAGAAACGTTCTGCAACAAAACGTTACTTCCGTGACGTATTTATATTTGATATGGTCGATTATATACCCGAAGCAAATTTTTTACATTCCATTTACATTTTTTAATTTTTTGTTAAGCTATAACAAATGTTTTTTCCCTAAGCAATTGGCTTATGAATACTATAAAAAATACCACAGTTCACGACGTAAAGAAAATCGTGATCTCTACGTTCACAACGTATGAACTCAGAGATGTTTAATGCTGATTTGATTAGAAAGATCAGCTAAGTAACAATCATAACGGGGAACATTGTTTACATTATATTGGTAGAGTAAACATTATACTTATTGATGTATCTCCCCATTAAAATGTGGGATTCAAAACTCTGCCTTAACGTGGTAGAGTTGTATATTCCCATCTAGAATGAAATAGAGCTGTTAACTGTTTTGAAAATCCCCGTTTTGAGCGACTGCCTTCTAGATTGCTAACCTTGTGTTAGCATCAAATGCTATCAAATATTATAAATGGAAAGTATCAAACTTGATGAAACCTTATAAAATAAATAAAATAATACTAGTGCTGAGTATATTTTATTGAGTAATAATTATTACTGGAAAGTTCTAAACTAAACTAAATAATTACGGGTAAATTGGCTAACTTATAAAGGTAAACAAGACTGAAAAGTATATTATACATTTTGTTTGTTTTGTGTAGTTTTTAAACTGTTCACAATATCAACCGCTTTTAAAAACGCCTAAAACGAACTAATTGCTACGTAAACTAATTTGACTTTACGTGATATGACTTTATAGATCAGTGTGAAAAATGGAAGTACCAACTGTAGGGTTTATACAACCCTATAATATGATGATTTATTTATGTCTAATATAATAATTTCTCCTATAAACTTACAATTCAAAAATGTGGCACCCATACACTCTACGAAAGTTTAACCTGTTTTTATTATCACTAACTATGTTATTGTAAAAACATTTAAATAGTACATTAATGACATATAATGATTTCTTCATAAGTGAAAATAAAATGCAAATCATTCTCTAGTTTCAAACCTTCACTGGGTCAAGGTCACGGACTTTCACATTAGATATACTTTAAAATAATCGGCAACTATAAATAAGTTTGTTGTCATTACAAATTTACGTATTTTAAGGGAGTTTATTCTGTGCCAGGTTTGTTTACAAATCATTTGTTTATTTTTGTAGAATATCTCAATATTATTAGTTTTACAGTTCTCTACTAGGTAGCACTAGTTGTCAAAAAATGTCTGTTTACGTAAAATTGAGGTTCGAATTATTGTAAAGATAAATAACAAAATTAAGTTATAATTAACTATAATGTAAGTTTTTATTCTTTTTTTGTTATATCAACGTTTTAGCACGAATAAATTTACGTAAAATCATTCCTAGGGTTGATTTTTTAAAAGCTAGGAGAAGGCTAGGAAGAAGCTAGGAAGAAGCTAGGAACAACCTAGGAACAACCTAGGAACAACCTAGGAGAGATTTCAAAAACTGATTCTGAATACCGCTAGGCCTAGGAGAAAGCTAGGAACAACCTAGGAGAAGGCTAGGAACAACCTAGGAGAGATTTTTTTAAAATGATTCTGAATACGGGCCAATGTATTGAGATACGCTATGCCTCCTCTAGTATATATCTCTATGGCTAGAAAGGTGCAGCGGAAGCAAGAGAAGCAGCTTCAATTTGAAAAGTGTCGATAGTAATTGCTCACAACCACAGCAGGTTTTGTTACAGGACTTGGAGTACAAGGTTTGACGTATTTGACGCACCTCTTGTGTGGCTTGCAAATAGATGTTTTGACGTATTTGACGCACCTCTAGTGTAGCTTGCAAATAGATATTTTGACGTATTTGACGCACCTCTAGTGTAGCTTGCAAATAGATATTTTGACGTATTTGACACACCTCTAGTGTGGCTTGCAAACAGATATTTTGACGTATTTGACGCACCTCTAGTGTGGCCTGCAAATAGATATTTTGACGTATTTGACGCACCTCTAGTATGGCTTGCAAATAGATATTTTGACGTATTTGACGCACCTCTAGTGTGGCTTGCAAGTAGATGGGTTCTTCAAGACCTCAGACAATTTCACCTCGTTACTTGTGTGGGTCTGTGCCGGTAATTGTTGTACATAGCTCCGCAGTGTGTTTTTGCTAGATAGTTGAACTTGGTACACCAATAAAAAAAATGTCTTGTTGAGTCCTCCTTAACACACAGTTTGGCCCATCTATAAGGCCAGCAACCGTGCCATGTTTCATCTCAATATCAGCATTAGTTTAATTTTATAAAATGACGTTTATTCTTTTTTTTTTTAAAGATTCTTTATTTTTTTCAATCAAAAATCGTCCAATTAGTTAGTTAAAATGTATCTTTTATGAATAGGAAAAAGTATACAAAAGTTTAATTTATATGAGGATATGCTATCCGCAACCCAAACCGTGGATATGCTGTCCACGGTTTCTGTGACAAATTCGAGCATTTCGATGATTAATTTTAAACATCTTGAGCATGGTGGCAACCTGCATCGATATTGCCCGTCGATAAGTGACCGCTAGGGATAAAACGAATTTTTTTTTCTGAGAACGAGCGAAGCGAGTTCGAAGTAAAACAAAACAAAAAAAATTATAAGATTTTCAAATCTTTTAGACGAGCGGAGGGACTTCGCTCGTCTAAAAGATCCTTATAAAGTAATAAGGATTAGCTTAGCGATTCCGATGAGATACCTTGTACCAGAATTTTAGGTATAATATGAAACAAATTATACTGGAGAACAGAATAATCTTGCATAACACACCGCAAAGTAAATTGAAGTGTAATTAAACTTCTCAAAGAAAGACAAATCTCTTCGTATCGAAGAGACATGAAACTAAGGTACTAAGTTGGAATTGATATTTTAATAAAATTACTAGATTTCAACGACTCGTATTTCAAAAACGTCTAAATTGTTTAAAATGTAAAATGACGTCCACATCATTTTTTTACAAAATTTTCCAGCAGCTATGTTTAATTAACCCAGACTACTATGTATAGTTATGCTGTAGTTATGCTATTTTTTAGCACCGACTTAAAGGTAATGAATCAAGGAAAACAGAACATTATACATATAGAAAACACCATGTGGGTCTACTGTCTACTTCTGTAGAATCTTTCAAAGGCAGTTTCCAACGACGAAAGAGGTTGTCTCTACAGATTTTTCGCCTTATTGAAATAAACATTAGTAAACGGTATTAACAAATCTGACTTAAGAGCAGGCCCGTAGCCAGGTAAAGGCCAAAGAGGGCGTCCCCCCCCCCCGAAAAAATTATGCCCCCTCAGACGAAATAGTTTTTAATAGAAGTTTCGCCCTCCCTACAAGTTTTGACTGGCTACGAGCCTGCTTAAGAATAAAAATTTTTTTTTTTACTAAGTTATAATATATTACCTAGCGTTAAATTATAAAGAAATCCGAGTCTGCTACTAACAGAAGCCACAAGATTAGCAGCAATATTTCCTTGTCTAAACTTTTCTATTTCGAAAGCCAATTTAGATGTTATTTCGGGGTCACTTAAAGTAGTGCAATTACTTCCAGAGAGACGTGCTTCTACGTTCATCTCAGAGAAGTAGACGGGGGAAGAACGACTGAACAGTTCCTGAGCGAACAGCTGAGCGCTGGAACGACTTGCTTCGTCATCGCTGAATTTAAACTGTAAAAATAAAATTTAATATTAAGATTTAATTAAAGATATTAAATACTATGAGAATCGGAGTCACTTAGCAATATTCCCTTCTAAAGGTAATCTCATAAACGCAATATCCCTTACAAATTCGTTAAACCTATCTAATTGTCGTTAAAGTCTGGGTATATGTATTTTTTTATTAGGCACTGTATGGTTTTAGGGAAAAGCTACTCCAGCTAAAACGTCTAAGAGACGAAAATAGTAAATAAATAAAAACAATTTCACAACTAGCTGATAATTAAGTTAGAAATACTTCTTCTTCCCATTATTATTTTAGTTGGTGATGTATTATTGAGCTACATACAAAAAGCCTTTTTTAAAAATGCTTTCTTTAAGGTGGCTCCTTTCAATATAAGTAAAGAACGATTTTATTGCATAGACGATATTACCATTTCCTTTACGTCCGTCGGCTGTAAAATTTTGCTTTTTACTGCTGCTACGCAAATTGGTAAGTCGAGTAAATAAAGTAATATATTTATGTTATTTTATTTTATTGACTGCACATAAAAAAGTATATGAAACATGGCTGTTCAGCGATTTTATTGCTTTGGAAGTTATTATTGACGAGCGAAGCGAATCAATGAACAAATTTCTACCTATCTCATTACATTGAGAGGCCTCAGGGGCTCTGTGTAACATTATTGAAACCTCATCCAAGAGTTTATTTAAGGTTATAATAAATCAATTGTTTTGTATTTTTAACGTTGTTCTATATTAGTTACTGTAATTTTGTATTGATTATTTGATAGTATTTGTATTTTTAAGCGAAGTCGTCAGGTTACTTTTTCGAGGTTTCAATATTTAACCTATAGGTCCTCTCTAGTGTGAAAGGACCTATTAGTATATCTTACAAAAAACCACTTATGTGGTAAAATACTCCCCGCCAAGTTTTTGGTCCAAAAAAATAGGGAAATCAACTTTTCTGTCCCGCCAAGTCATGTCCGTATTGGGTGGAGACTGTCATAGGCGTTTCAAAGTGAAGTTGCTAGGTTGGCAATAGTTAAAGGCCCTATTTACATTGAGAGACAATCATCGGCTTCCTCTCCTAGGCGGCAAGCCAGCGGTGTGAACGAGTTTAATATTTTCTTTTGCTATATTTTGAGATATCAAACAATTCAGGTGTTCGTGGAGATTAATCATAACAGATGCTGCAGTTGTCATAATTGCAGCAGTTTTACTTACCTGCATAGATCCAGGAGTGTACAAAAGAAATGAATGAATAAATGAAACGATAAGAGTACGATATAATCAGGCACTATACCCTATATACTCTTGCAAACACTACCTCTAAAGGTGATTCACTTTTCTGGCACGCCGCCAAGGAGAAGAAGCTGATGATTGCCTCTCAATGTAAATAGAGGCAATGTAAATAGAGGGCCCTTAACTATTGCCAACCTAGCAACTTCACTTTGAAACGCCTATGACAGTCTCCACCCAATACGGACATGACTTGGCGGGACAGAAAAGTTGATTTCCCTACTTTTTTGGACCAAAAACTTGGCGGGGAGTATTTTACCACATAAGTGGTTTTTGGTAAGATTTCATGACTTTTTGTACGGCTCCTCTTGTATGTATAAACAGAAGTAAACATAATACGTGTATTAAATAAAGCTGTAAAGAGTGTCAAGGTATATTGTATATATACCACTCGCAAGCTTTGTTTCTGCGGCGCGTAAAAAATAGGATTTATAAATTTGGGATTTATTGATACACAAAAAATCCTTGCCTTTTTATGTTAAAAAGACATCAGGAAAAACCAGAAGTCTTCAAACACCAAAATCCATTAATTAGTAAAGATTGCAGATGGGTCAATTTATATAAAAGTAGCGTTCGCTAGCTTAGTTTCTAACTCCGTGTTTAGCATAAGAATGTCGAATTTGAGATTTTATCAGGTAGGAATACACACAGGCATAAAACACATTCAAAAAGTCACCACATATCAAAATGTGTTCAGTAGTTTAGGCTGCAGGTTAGTTTTTCGCTCCGCGTTAATCGTAAGAACATCAAATTTGAGATTTTATGAGGTAGGAATGCACACGAGCGTAAGACGAATCTAAAAAGTCCTCATATGTTAAAATCCGTTCAGTAGTTTAAGCTGTAGGTGTGTCAACAAAAAGTGCAGGAAGAATAAGAATAAGAAGTCGTCAAAAATGCCATTTTCAAACCTCTTTTTCTCCACTTCTGCTCGGCCGATTTGGATGATTTTTTTATATTTTTGATCTACAAGGCACGCCCTTTAAGGATATTATAATATTATTTATGTACCTAGAGCCGTTTTCACGCTACAAACCCTCAAAAACCCTACTTTGTTGCGTACAGTATAATTTACACTGGCAGCTTAAGTAGATTTTTGACTTTTTTGACTGACTAAGCAGGGTATTTTTGCTTTTCTTCTTGACTTGGCGGGGCGGAACGCTGCTGCGTTCCTAAATCATAATATCTCTATGAGTGAGATTCTTTAGTGCTAGCAAGGTGCAATTCAATTTGATAAGCAGCTTCAATTTGAAAAGTGTCGATAGTAATTGCTCACAACCTCAGCAGGTTTTGTTACAGGGCTTGGAGTACAAGGTTTGACGTATTTGACGCACCTCTTGTGTGGCTTGCAAATATATATTGCTACTTTAGTGACTATAATTGCTGCTCGTAATGGATATAACCATCGAAAAAGTAACCTGACCACCTTCGACTTAAATATAATCAAATAAACAGAACAAAATGTCAGTATCTTATATAGTAGATCGTTTAAAATACAACTCAGAACACGAACGAAGTGCGGGAAGCAAAAAACAATTGATTTATTTTAAACTTAACCCACTCTTGAAGGAGGTTTTAATAAGATTACACAGAGCCCCTGAGAGCCTCAAATAGATGTTTCAGGCCTCTTAATGTAATTAGATAGGCTATGCCCCCTCTAGTAATATATCTCTATGGATAAAACACAGAAAACATAAAATATTTAAAACACCTCTACGCAAGGGCGCCCGCAGGGTCTCAAGTAAAACGTTACACACACACACATATATATATATATATATATATATATATATATATATATATATATATATAATTAAATTTATTGTTGCTATTAGAGTTGAGAAAAAATAAAAAAATCTGGCTCTCTTTGAACGACCCGATTGCGTTGCGGACACCCGAGTCTCTATAGAGTGTAATATTAATAGTAATACTTGCAGTGAAGCGATCTGGACTATGAGTTAAATCTAATATAGTTGGGAAGTTAGTTTTAAGTCTCTTGGCCAAATAGATCATATCTTGTTTTCCCTGGTTGGTCAATCTACCAGCTAAATCCATGTTGACGTTCCATCTCCAGTCTTTCAGTGCGTCTCTGTCTATGTGACACAGTTCTCCGTCTGTAAACAACAAAAGCTTTGATTACGAACAGATTGATGGTGGTGAAGGAGGAATAGTATGTAAACACGTTATAACACGTTGCCGAGCTAAAATTACAAATGAGTTATATAAATAACTCTTATATAATGAACTAGTATATAAAACCCGAGGAGAGGAAGGCCAATTTCAAATGCATCAGCGGCATAAAAGCTAATCATAATCCGGGGCTTATAATTAGCTTTTGACGCTGTACCAATGTACTTCCTATATATACTATTACTACATACTTAATTACTACTACACATAAAGAGGACTATAATGGCATAGGCAATTCTAGGTGAAAATCATAGGGAGGTTTGCAACCCCCTAATCTTTTATAATATATATATATTATATATATATATATATTATATATATATATATTATAATAATATATTATATATCGTAATATTGTCTCCTTGAAAACGTCCCTTCTTTCTCGAGGATATCCTTTTCATATTGTTATATAACTCCCAAATAACTGGATAACCTCCTATTCCTCCTACACCTCCTGGTTTTTACCTCTTCACAAACTACTCTCCTTACCTTAAAATCCTTACTACCTTTCTAAGAGATGGTTTTGCCGCTCTACCCTCGTACCATGTCACAGCTGACCTCCTACCCAAAACTCCTTCAGTAACATTCAAGAGAATCAACCTTCACAACCTCCTAGTCAAAACCAATCCTCCATCTCCTCCTGTGCAACCTTACTTCTCGTGGTTCCCACACTTGCAACAGAAGTAGTTGCTTAACCTTGATGAACTCCTTAACCCCCTCCTTTACTTTCACTAGTCCCTCCACTATCGTTTCCTACCAAATTCCTTCTTCCAACAAGTACACTTCCAGACACGTGGTATATTGCCTTAAGTGTAAGCGATGTGATTGCTTCTACGTAGGAAAAACCTCAACTACTTTCAACCAATGCCTAAACAATCAAAGAATCTCATGCTTGGATATAAGGTGTGTAACTGGAAGAACTATTTTGCTTTGAAAGTTACATCTAATTAAATATATATAATTTAGTGTGTACTTATATATAAAATTCTTTCATTAAAATGGATAAACTTAAGTTTATTTTATTTTTAATTGTTTATTTTGATTTATTTAAATAAAATAAAATAATTTGATTTAATTTGATTAAATATGAAATTAAATTGAGCATGCTATAATCATTAATAATACTCTAGTTAAAAGTAAACCCCTCTGAGAAGCATTATAGGACCCCCCCCCCGTTGGGCCCCTTGAAATGTAGGTTTGGGCCTTTTTTGGCCAAACCCTCCTCGGGCCATTTTGGCCCAGTCAACCACTGTTTATTAGTGAAGAAGAGAATCTTTGTACAACTCCGTGTAGAAGAATTGGCATTGGTAGTTAGGTTTGGTTTAGAACAAAATCTAAACGTAGACTGAAAAAGTTCATCATTGAGTTATGAACAAACCCTAACTGCCAATCCTTCTACAGTAAATTTACAAAAATTCTTTCATCCTAATGGAGCGAATTTTTTTAAACCTTGCGCTCAAGAAGAGTCTGAAAGGTTACTCTTAATTAATCGTCTATAAAAAAGGATGTACAATTCTATAAGCCTTCATAACCTGGTGATCAAGGAATGTACAATGTATTCAGCCTACATTTTACATTCCTTGATTGTACATTCTTCATCGTTGCTAAGTGCAAACGAGTTTATTTATTATAAAGAACTATATAGCAGAATAAATACTTACTTCTTCTAGACTCGTGATTGTGTATAATCTGATCTCGAAGCGATGTCATATCTCTCATAGCTTTGAGTCTCTCCCAGCTTGGATATGATGTACCATACTTCCCTAACAACCACATCTGTACCGGCTCACATCCTAACACATTCAACACAAATAAATCAACGTCACATATTAAGCGACGGGAATGACGGAAACATATAGTTTTAAAAGGGGCTCCGAAAATTCCTAATGCTGGTGGTGACGTCAGACGATTTTGTTCCTTTCCAGATGTTGGTATAAGTATAAAAACTAACTCTCCAAGCATGGTATTTATATCAAAAGATACTGCCCTCGTGTTGAGCATCTGTACAAAATTTTAAGTCAACACGACAAATGAGGTCGGGTTCAGATTGAGGAATCTGAAATGAAGTATACTGGGGCATAAATAATAGCTATTTACGCACCAAATAAATAAATAATGCTGTTATTTAGTTCCTAAGACGAAAGGCGAGGAATTTGTGTATTTTACTCCCGAAGCCATGCCGAGAAAATTATGACTATTAACTCCCTCGGCTTAGACTCAGAAGGTAATTATTGCGAGGAAAAAATAGCAGATTTTATCTCCAGGCGTTGATGTCATTTAATTATCGTTATATGTCTTATTTATATACGTTTTGTTGAATTTTATTTTAAAATTTGTTGGGCCGAATTCTTCTCTCATAAATTTAGGATGTGCCGTCACTAAAAAATTGTTTTGGGGGTGCTGCCTTCAAAAAAATATTCCTCCAAACAACATCTTTGGTCTTGAAACGGATTTGGAGCTAATAGAAAAAGAATTGGTCAGGACCACTTCATAAAGTATAGGACAGTCGCACGCGAAAAGTGTTAAAAAATGTATCGGTCTCCCTAGTAAATTTAATGGATAGAGCTCTCAAAAAATGGAAAAATACTCCCTTCTATTAAGATTTGGAGGCTCTATACCCTATGATAGGAAACACTTTACAGGAAACAATACATTTCCCACTTACAGGAAACAAACTCCAAAAAGTTACTTTTTACTACCTTGGGAGCAAAAAGTACTTTTTTAATTCTTGGGATGAAAAGTATTTTTTTCCCTAGGGAGTGGGCTTGGGAAAAAGTCAATAAACTTAACTAAGGCTGGAGACTAAGGCCCGTATTCAAAGACATCTTCCTAACATTCTCCTAACA
>JACMZG010001870.1:12751329-12801329 GCA_018340805.1 Microvelia longipes | reverse complement strand
AGTTTTGTTTCAATACGGCAAGTGTATCTCTTTACGTAATAAATAAGTATACTAAGTTTTGTTTCAATACGGCAAGTGTATCTCTTTACGTAATAAATAAGTATACTAAGTTTTGTTTCAATACGGCAAGTGTATCTCTTTACGTAATAAATAAGTATACTAAGTTTTGTTTCAATACGGCAAGTGTATCTCTTTACGTAATAAATAAGTATACTAAGTTTTGTTTCAATACGGGCAAGTGTATCTCTTTACGTAATAAATAAGTATACTAAGTTTTGTTTCAATACGCAAGTGTATCTCTTTACGTAAGTGTTTCAATACGGCAAGTGTATCCCTTACGTAATAAATAAGTATACTAAGTTTTGTTTCAATACGGCAGGTGTATCTGTTTACGTAAAAATAAGTATACTAAATACGGTAAGTATATGTATGGTTTTTGTGGAGCAGCATCGAGTGAGGTCAGCTGATGAGTGACCGCTGGGAAACTATTGTAATTACTATGTGACGACGAGTGAAGCGAACCTGAAGACTTATGGTAGAATAAATTTGGCAAATTTTATACTCTGAGGACGAGCGAAGGGAGTCCAAAGTAGTGAGGATGAGCGTAGCGAATCGGATAAGGCAAAAAAAGTTCCGAGGTACCCCGCACCCGATTTGTTTAATTCGACGGTGGCTTCCTAACTCGTCTCCTACAAAATTGGGAAGTACTTAAGGACCTTTCTAATTCCACTCATCTCTGTTGGGGTGTTTCTTTGGTGAGAACAATATTGAAACCTGCCCACATACCACGCTACAAGCCCAGCTTATCTTCCGCGTGATTCTCAGGTAAATTATAAGACAAGCAGTTAAAGAATTATACAGATTACGTCACAGAAGTTAACCTAATAGATGAGGTTTTAGGGCTATCCGGAAAATAATTTCTTTACTACGTTAACCCGCAAAATTTTAAAAAATCATTAAACACGGAAAAATGTTGCGATCGGATTGAGATTTAGCACGCATGTAGCCATATATAAGACTAACATATGTGCCAAGTTTCATCTTAGCTGGTCAGCTTGAGTTTATTTTTTATCGAATAAATTGTGTAAGTTTTTAAAAAAGTGCAAAAAATTAAAAAATAATCAAATTGAGTTGAAATTTGGTTCAAGTGTGTACCTTTATGTAATAAATAAGTACACTTAGTTTCGTTTAAATATGATTAGTATATCTATGTTTTTGTTGGATCATAAAAATTAAGCAGCATCGAGTGTGGTCAGTGCCTGGATGGGTGTTCACTGGGATAAAACGGATGTATTAGCTATCTGAGGACTAGCGAGCGAGTCCGAAGACGAGATTTTTCATCCCTCCCTTATAAATCAATCTGGGAGAGGACAAGGTGAACATTTTTAAAGAAGATCTTGTGTGTACTTAAAATAACTAGGAAGTTCATTTTTAGAATGTTATGAACTATTTCTTGTATTTTCAGCTTGGCGAATAAAAATACATAGTAAGGAACAAAGATTAGAGTCACTCGATGAGGCACTACTTCACAAGGGTGAAAATTGAATAATTCCTTAATTTAATTTTTGCATGTCTATCAATAGAGTATTTGCACATTTTTTATTGCATTATCTTTAAGTACGTCATAATTTAAAAGAACACCCTGTAAAATATTAGAATGAAAAAAACTTATACTTTTGATGATACAGCAAAAAAACGAAAAATACATTTAAACATGTTTTTTGGCGGGAAAACGGCCTCTACTGCTTGTGTGACGTCTGACGTAAGAATACCGCCGTGTATTACAATATTCACTAGAGCAACACTCATAAGAGTTTATTCTATACTGTCAACAAGATGATTCTGACAGCTGTAGTCATCCGTCCTTAGGTATTGTATTACCTGGAACAGGGAATTGTTTTGTTTCAGTCTTCTTTCTTTTTTCAGTCTTTTTTCTTCTCAGTCTATTGAACTGTAAGCAACTGTTGACTTTACGATATTTCTAACTAAAACTCTCATCTAAAGATTAAACGACCCAACCTTTTACCCCACTCTCTCACCCATTCCCCCTCTCCTCTTCTTTAAATGCTTATTTCGACTATTTAAAATTATTAAATCATAAGAACAAGAAACAAGCTGGGCGGGTTTCTTTTAAAATACTTGCTTTTAAAAATACAAAAGGAAATGCGGATATTTATCCTATAGAGGTTAGACGACAAAGCTGACAATTTTCACCAGTTGAATGTTTAAAATGATCAGTGACTTACCAGGCACAGATTGATGAGTTATTCTCTTCTCATAGACGAACTCGTAAGCTGTCCTAGAGGCGAAGAACAGGTATGGACTGTTGTCCGTAGCCAGACAGTACTCTTGATTAAGACTATACTTAATTAAATGCATAACTATGTACGATAATGATAATAACAAACTATATTCACTAGCCATCATCTGCAAAAAACAAATACATTTACATTATTTATATTTTTCCCTGACTAAACCAATGAGAGAAAGCTGCATTAGTAATATGTGTGTTACTTGTTAAAAAATCGGGTAACGGGTATCTCGAAACTTTTCCTAATTACATCGGATTTGCTACGCTCATCCTTCCAGCGTCAGACTCGCTTTGCTCTTCCTCAGAAGTACAAGTAGTTACTTAAAAATCATAGATAGACTTGTTGAATTTAAACAAAACTTAGTACACTTATTTATTACGTCAAGGGGTACACTTGTACCAAATTTCAACTTAATTGGAATATTTTCCGATTTTTTACAATTTTTTGTATAAAAATTATACTTTTCGATTTGCATACGTTTTTGTTTGTATAAATCAGCATCATTGAACTAATGCTGATAATTTGATGAAACTTGGCACATATGGTAGTCTTATACATGGCTACATACGGGCCAAATTTCAATCTTATCGCATCATTTTCCGAATAGCACAACTACAGTGTTAGACTGATTTTCGTACGAAGTTTCAACTCTCTAGCATAAATACACTGGGCGCTACGATGATAACAGACACACACACACACACACACACACACACACATATATATATATATATATATATATATATATATATATAATATTATATAATACACACACGCATGCAGACAGACAACTTGTGAAAACTACTCAGGAGGCCTTAAAAACGCCAAAAACGCATAATTTCGTTTTCATCCCGGTTTCGAATTTTTTGCAAACACAATACTTTTCCTATATACCAACGGAATAAATGAGGAAAATTAAAAATATATATGAAAAATTTATGTATGAAGATTCAATACAAAATAATAAAATAAAATATAGTTGAAACCAAAGAACACAAAGATAAAGAAAGATGGCCATGGGATTTAATATTTCGGACAAAAAAAGGTAGTTCCGTAGTCAGTTAACAGTAGCGCTAGTACGTAATTTGGTAGTTACACCATGCCAACTAAAAGAATGCCAATAGCAAAATACTTCTGACAATAAACTGATAAATCCAAACATTAGCTTTATATATTAATGACCAATTTCAAGTGGATACTGGTGTCGTTTAAATAGTAAAAAGTACAAGATGATTTCACAATACTAACTTAGAATAGAGCAAAGAATGTTACGGTAAGGAAAATTATTTCCAGAGCTGCCGCTAGAGACCAGCACCGAATCTCTTATATTTTCCTACATTCTATACCTCTTATATTCTTTGGTTGAAACTGCGATGTGTCACAAAAAAAGACGGAGGCTAGAAAAAAAATCATCAAAATAGTATTGGTATCAGGAGTGCAAACCGAATCGATTTTTCCTCTCCTCTTCATTTCCGTGATCGGATCAACCTTATGTTAAGCCAAATGTTCATATAAAAAATCGCTAAAATTTAAACTTGAGTAAAATTACTAAAAATTTTAGATATATTTGATGAGATATATATTATACCTTTATTGTTAAAAAAACCCTGAAACTAAATCTTGATATCAAAATCGAGATCTATATAAGGAAACACAAAGTAGATCTTACAAAATAATCCAAGATGTTTAAATGTTCGGCAAGTATTTTTTTTTAAATTTTAAACGGATCTTTAACAAGACCATAACCACATTTATGGCTGGCAAAGGACTTAACTAAAGCTTTGTAAAAAGTGGTCCGTGGTTTATGTCGCACCATAAAGTATGATATAGAAAGGTTATAGTACGAAACACGGCTAAAATCAGTTGGCAGCGCGGGAAAATGGTGTTGAGGAACCAAATGGTTGGCCTGATTTGAAATTGAAGGCGTGGTTTAACATCCAGTAATAACCTCATTGGCTTCCTCGAAATATTTTCCAACGCTGTCAACTGATTTTAGCCATGTGTAGTACTATAGTTAAATATTCGGCAACTGTTTTTTTAAGTTTATTTATCTATGCACTGACACTATATACAGATCAATTTAAACATTATAAATCTAAATATTTACGTCTAAATCATAATCATAATCTAAATACCCCCCTTAATGTAAGTGAATACCCTCACCAAAATTTTTAAACCCTGTATGGTAATAGCGCTTCTTATAAAATTAAAATAGATATTCTTAACTCATAAATAAAATCGATGATCTAAGAAAGGAAACAAAGAGACGCTACAGAAAGACATTTGATTTAAAACTATACAATTCCTAGTCACCGTCATACAAAACAATGTCAACGAGGGGACTGCTCGACGCCTCCCCAACTAATTACCGCCTACAAAATCTAGACGAGGAAATTTAATAAAAATAAACCAAACTGTTCATACTCGTTGCCTCTTCCCATCTACACCATAATCCATCATCTTTATAGCTAGCTGGAATAACCAATTAGACTTCATGCTGAATGGATTGAAAAATATATAAATAGGCACTTAATCTTATATCTATTGTGCGTTAATATGTAAATATAGTACTTGCATATACCTGCAATTCAGCTTTGCGATTATTTTGTCATCATTTTTTGCAAGAATAATGTGCTTATGGCATATAAGTCATAAATCGGTTTTTCTAAAAGTTGTTGGTTACCTAATCGCGAAAAATAAGTGTTAATGCAATAAATATGTATTCTTGCTCGTCTATATTCTGAGCAAAATTAAGAGCTATTTCTTATTACTATTTTAATGAGGCACGAGTTGAACAACGGATATTATAAGGGTTGATAAGGGAAGGTGACTCCAATTCGAGAGGGGCGATGCATCATCTAGCAAAAAGGCCACGTTGTTGGGACTTTTTTGATAAGTCAATTAAATAGAGGATAATGTTCTACTTTTTGAGTGCTGGTGCAGACATTTTTTCGTCAAAGCTATAGAAGAATTGTAACTTTATTCTAAGTTTCAACAGCTTCACCTAGAAATAACACGTGCCCCTCTGCTAGATTGAGCATTTCTTCTTTCGAAACCAAGTGGCCTAAAGTTTGCCAAAATCAGTTCATTTCAAGTTCATTCAGGGTTAAGGATATTTTACGAGTACCTGACATCGCACAGGCTTGAAACTACTGGCTTAATGAAAAAGCGGCACATGAACGACTTTTCATCTCTTGATGAAAAGCCAGAGGGCTGGATCGGGATCAAACTCGGACTCTGGGTGGCACACACTTGCTAACCATTTTAAATTTTGCACACACTTGCTAAGGCTTTTAAAAATTTAAACTGGAACAACTATGGTATAAATGTAAATGGTATTAGACTAAATAAATTGAAGTTTGTTGATGATGTAATACTCATAGGCAAAACTCTAGAGGAAATAAAAAATATGATTAGAGACCTCATCAAAAATGCAGCAGAGATAGGGCTTAAAGTAAATTTAGAAAAAACAAAATTAATGACCTTTAATCAAAATCCAGTAGATCTATCAGCTCTTACAATAAATCAGGAAACTATAGAAGAAGTTGAAGAATTTATTTATTTAGGTCAGATTATTTCTAAGAAAGGAGCAGATAAAGAAATAAATAGAAGAATAGGTCTTGCGTGGACAGCATATAATAATTATAGAAAACTCTTTCGTTCGAGCATCAATATTAAAGATAAAATAAAATTATGGAACAGTGTTGTAAAACCTGTATTAATATACGGATGTGAGACATGGATACTAAATAATAGGAGTATGAATAAGCTCAGAGTCACAGTACGCAGCATGGAGAGGAGTATGCTAATCATATCTAGAAGAGAGAGGAAAAAGAATACATGGGTGAGAGAACAAACAGGAATGGATGATATTGCAAAAATAGTAACAGAAAAAAAGTGGAAATGGGCAGGTCATACAGTCCGGTTGAAAGATGATAGATGGAGTAAAGTTATTATGGAATGGTACCCAAGGGAGGTGAAAAGAAAGAAAGGAAGACCAAAAATTAGATGGGAGGATGGCATGAGGGAAATGTTGCGACCCAGGAGTGGCATGGAAGAGGATTGCTCTAGATAGGGAGGCTTGGAGATACCTAACAAATGTGTATGTACAAGCCTGGTTAAAACAAGAATAGGAATAATAAAATTAAAAGAAAATAACAATAAATAAATCATAAAAAATAGATTTATAAAAAAGAATAAAAATGTTGTTTTATTATAAAAGGTTGCAATAAAAAATAAAAATGATAGAAAAATGGCAAAAATAATTTTTAAATGTGTGATAATATTTAATTGATCTAAATTAATAAAATATATATTACCAGACATTGTAAAGTCTTCAAGTATAAATATTAAAAGAGTAGACATTTTTCAGAAAATAGTAAAAGGATATAGAATGTATAGTAAGTATGAATACATTGTAAGAATTTTATGTTAAATCAAATCTTAAAATTAAAGGCTTCAAACAACTAAAAATAAATAGTAAATAATTAAATAAAAACAAAATAAAGAATAAAACAAAGTATAATAAGTAGTGATAGTAATTAAATGTATTAAAATAATATGCATAATATGATATAAATAAAGTTGATTTTATTTTATACAAATAATTTCAATTTGTAATATAAAAGAGATAAATTTCTTCCTTGGCATGTTATTTTAAAAATTTATTTTAACTAGTATATGTAATTTTTTAAAAAAAATTAAAAAAAAAAAAAAAAAAAAAAATATTTTATGCATTTTTTCTTAAAGTTATGTTGTGTGATTTTTTTTGTTACTGATACATTTTATTGTATATTGAAAATTTATTTAATTTATATTATATTTTAAACTTAATTTAATTACTTAAAATAATAAGGAAATAGTGTAACAATTTTTTGCATGTACTATAAAAGTAACTTTAAAAGCAACTCAAACCTCAGCTCCGCTGATTTAAATGTATTTCTCTATCACATGAATCAATTTATTGTAATTTTGATATACATTTAATAAATGGTTATTATTATTATTATTATTAATCGCGAAAAATAAGTGTTAATGCAATAAATATGTATTCTTGCTCGTCTATATTCTGAGCAAAATTAAGAGCTATTTCTTATTACTATTTTAATGAGGCACGAGTTGAACAACGGATATTATAAGGGTTGATAAGGGAAGGTGACTCCAATTCGAGAGGGGCGATGCATCATCTAGCAAAAAGGCCACGTTGTTGGGACTTTTTTGATAAGTCAATTAAATAGAGGATAATGTTCTACTTTTTGAGTGCTGGTGCAGACATTTTTTCGTCAAAGCTATAGAAGAATTGTAACTTTATTCTTTCAACAGCTTCACCTAGAAATACACGTGCCCCTCTGCTAGATTGAGCATTTCTTCTTTCGAAACCAAGTGGCCTAAAGTTTGCCAAAATCAGTTCATTTCAAGTTCATTCAGGGTTAAGGATATTTTACGAGTACCTGACATCGCACAGGCTTGAAACTACTGGCTTAATGAAAAAGCGGCACATGAACGACTTTACATCCCTTGATGAAAAGCCAGAGGGCTGGATCGGGATCAAACTCGGACTCTGGGTGGCACACACTTGCTAACCATTATGGTCCCCCTCTTACGTACAGCACATTAATGTACAACAACTTCTAAACAAGTAAAAAAGAATAAGTTAAATGAATGAAGTCAAACGAATAGCCGACGTTCATAAGAGACACACAAGTGCTCGTATATTCTTGTGTCATCTCTAATATTAGCTTATGTTAATTTATGCCATACATGATGTCTTTATGACAAACCTGCATTATGTGAAGCTTATGTATTGAGTACCTGAATATCTCTAAAATACTTTTAATTTATATTCCTTGAATACTTGTTTGTTTTCTTTGTATCTAACTTCTTATGTTAATCTATAAGAAATTTGTCGAACAGAGCTTGTAATTTTGTATATATTAATAATATAATGCAAAAATGCTAACCACCATTTATAGGCCAAACCTAAAACCCCCCTCTCCAAAATTTGTCTTAGCCTCTTCAATATGTAAAATTGCTCTGCAAGAATTTTATAAGAAATTCGCATTTGCTCTATCATCAGAAATCTAAAAAACGAGACCTTAAATAAGACTTTATATATAATAAGATTTCTGAGACAAACAGATAATCTGTAAGATAAACAAATGTATGCTTAGTAGAGGTCCCATGAGACCTGCTTTCGAAATTTGATTTTTACTTTCACAGAAATATTGACAGACCTAACGACCTAACAGAAAAGCTACATTGTGATCATAAAACATATTGGACTTTGTGACATCAGAAATTATATGATTTGGCATTATATGATTGTTGGCAGTCTATTTTATATCTTAGACATGCAAATTTCTACTATGTGCAGATGTCTATGCCAATTCATCAAAGAGTTTAATTGTGACAATACAGAAATCGTTTAATAAACTTTAAATATTACCTTAGATTAGTGTCAGAAAGGTTTTGATGGTAAGCTACAAGTTTGTGTCTGTTAGCGTAGCGCATTATCAGTAGTAGTTTAATTTTTATCAAATGACTTACGTACGTTTATTAAAATACGGGCCTTCGGCCCGTAGCCGCTACGCGGATGAGGAACCCATAGGAACCGATTCCGCTCACACCCACTCTCAACTTCCGTCATCCGAACAACCTCATAAGCGTCATTTTCATAATGAAAATTCGCTAAAATTATAAAAATCGGAAAATAATCCAATTGAATTGAAATTTTGTACAAGTATATATAAATAAGTATACCTTTACGTAATAAATAAGTACACTAAGTTTCGTTTGACAAGTATATCTATGATTTTTGTTGGATTATAAAATGTAAGCAGCATCCAGTGTGGTCAGTGCCTGAATAGGTAACCGCTGGGAATGAAACGAATGAATTTACTATCTAAGGATAAGCGAAGCGAGTCCGAAGTATGGAGGATGAGCGAAGCGAATCCTATGTGACGAGGAAAAGTTCCGAAGCATCCCGTACCCGATTTTTTTTAATTCTAACCCGTATCATTATTCTAGGACGGATCTCGATGAGACATAAAATGAGTTCATTCTAAACCTACGAGTCGTCTAAGTGTCTAAAGTTTAGTCATAATCAATTAATAAGATTTCAAGCAGCAAACTATCAAAATTTTGTTGACTATTTGTGAAAGCTTTTACTTCACATACACAAATAGTCAATATAGATTAAATATTCAAATATTTTTTGTGTTTTTATTTTTGTATAAAAATTGTGTAACGTAGGTAGAAATTAGCGACTTATTTATTATTTATTTATCATCGTACAGAGATTTGCGTGCGAAACCATACTGGAGTAATTAGAGCTTGGACATGAAGGAAACATGTATCTATTACGTCACAGTATTATTTTGTTTTGCTTCCGCCCGCTTCATCCTAATATCACGTCTATAGAGTTTTATTTGCTTGTCTATATCCGGCAGTAAGTGGAAGCATTGTACTATATTTTTTCACCAGTATCATGTCAGTAAAAACGATAAAGTTGGTTTTAGTGTTCATATGGATGGATGTGTGTAATATGAGGACTTTTGAAGTCGATAAACATAATAAAGTAACTTGGCACAAAATTTAGCTATACGAGAAAAAGAACTGAGGAATCGAACATGGCTTACTCATGATAAGAGTTTTCTTTCTACATAGTTCACAGCCAAGCCAGATATGATGAGATGTCGTATAGAATTAATGAAATTATTATTAAATGTGAATTATCTGGACAAACCCATAAATCGTTTTTCTTATTTGACTTAATGAGGTCAGATTTTAATCTTATTATGATATTTTAAACCTCGAAATGGAAGTTTTTTTTACAAGGGAAAACACTCTGCCTAATTTAAAGCTTCATATATTTTATTTTAAATGATATACTCATAACAACAAAGTCGCTATGAAGCACCCTTTTTTAGTTCTCACTTACTTCTAGAGCGAGCTACTGAAGTAGTTGCAAAGTCCTTGACTTTACACTCAAATGCATAGTGTTATCCATTTTTTGTGGTTTTTAAAATAGGAATAAAATTTACAAAGACCAGAGTTTGTTAATAGATTATAATGTTACTGTGCAGCTGAATAGAATTATGCAGACGATTGTTAGAAATTAGTCCCCGAGCCGAAGGCGAGGGTAGGCTATGGAAATTTCCAGACGAGGCGAAGCCAAGTAAGGTAGATGGCGAATGTCCTGCCGATGCAGGTAATTGTTGGCATGAGTCGGCAATTTTTCCTTCGCTGCATAAACTACTTATGCATAAGAAAAAGTAGAGACAAAGAAGTAGTAGCAGTGATATCAAAAACTATTAAATCAAAAATAGAAGATTGGGAGTAATAAGAAAAGGATTGATATAAGCTAAAAGAAGTATTAGAAACTAGAGGAAGCTTAAAAAACTACTGGAAAACACAAAAATTGAAAAAGAGAAAATGACAGGGATGAAAGACAAGAAAGGTAATGTTAAAAATGAGAAAACAGGAATATTAAGTATCAAATCAAGTTTTACAGAGTACTATACGAGGATGTTAAAGAAAAGGACGAGAATAACAGTGTAAAGAATACATTTATACTTGATAGTTAAATAGAAGAAGTGCCAGAAATTACAACAGATGAGATAAAAATATTCGTAGTTAAGAAAGGTAAAGCAGGAGGAAAGGATGAAAAAACAGGAGAGGAATTAAAAGCAGGAGGCAATACTGTAGTGAAGGTTTACCTTTGTTTACCTTGAGGATTCTTTGCTAAAAAAAATACAGTTATTGGTATATGTTAATTTTTTAAGTAAATAAATTTGACATGACTACCATAAGTGATCAAAAAGTCGAAAAAACGGTGGTCAATTACCAAAAAACCTAAAATACGGCTGGTAAACCACAAATTTCAAGTGGGGAGTTGTTTTCGATGTTTTTTGGGCCTGTGAGTTGAATGAGAGTGATCCTGAGTCGATAGGAGCACTCAAAGCCAGGGTACCTGGGTTCAAATCCCTTTGTAGTAAAAAAGCGATAATGTAAAATATCCCATTAGAATTTCCAAAGGAAATTTGCTAAAACAATAAAAATTATCGTTCTTACCAGAATTCAAATTCAGGTCTGTGTGTGTGTGTCTGTTAACTTCGTAGCTCCCGGTGATTTATGCTAGAAAGTTATAACTTTGTACAAGAATCATTCTAGGGGTGCTGTAGTTGTGTTACAGCCGCAAAAATGACCACAAAAATTTCAAAAAATCGTTAAATGCGGAAAAGTGTTGCGATCAAATTGTGATTTGGCACGCATGTAGCTACGTATAATACTAACATATGACCTAAGTTTCTTCTTATTATTAGCATTGGTTCAATTTGTATTACAGGACTTATGAACGTTTTTAAAAAAAATAGTAAACAAATCATAAAATAAGCTCATTCAGTTGAAATTAAGGGTTAAGTGCATACCTATACCGATATACAGGTAGAGCATTGCCAAGAAAATTGCTGATACTGTTTCTAAATATTTTGTTGAGAATAATGGTAAAATGACATTAATGACTAATTTTGCAGCCGTGAGTAGATACAAATAATTAGTAATTATAATAAAAGCCTACAATGTTGTCGATTTAAATTAAGAAGTTTTTAAAACTACCTTTTACTGTCTGCAATAAGTGCATCTTGCCTTATTTACCATTACGCACTTATTACACAGGCATAAAAGTAAGGCTCCAACTTACTTTTATGGATGCGGTAGGGTTTTGAATTATATCAAAACAATTTATGGCAATCATATTTATGTATTGAAAACTTTGATCGACTTTCAATTTCTTTTGTTCTATATGAAATTAGTTTTGTCTTAGTTTATTTCTTGCTTTTTGGCTAAACGCAGAACAATAATTTTTCTTAACAGTCTTATCTACTCTAGAACTTTTAACAGAAACATGAGAGAGGTATAGAGTTTTTTTGGAGGCACTAGTTTGTTTCAATCATCCGTATGCAAGGCGTCTGTTATGATTTCTAATTATTTTTTAAAAAGCTGTGGTCTTTATGATATGTTTTCTATTTTCAAGACTTTTTTAAAATGAATCACTTTAAATGTGTTAGTGAAGTCCAGTAGAATTACATCAGTGGCGAGCTCTGTAGGTATTATAAAAAGCTGAAAACGCGAGCTTCATACTGGCGATTGTTACGTATATATTACAAACAATAAGGGTCATTTGTCTGAAGAAAATTTGTAAAAATAAAGAAAGGCTCTAAATTAGACGAGTGCTCATACGTGGTGAAAACTTATTTCTATTCAAGGTATAAAATATCAAATTAGATTAAAATTTGACTTCATGAACTCAAATATGGCTTGAAGACACAGGACTGTAGTCAGATCTTTAGAAACATTTTTAATAACAATAATATATATGATTTTTTAAATTTTGAAAGTGACGCAATTATAAACGTCTTTTTGGGTGATTCTAAAAATCTAATCAGTTTTTTCCTCTTATAGGTCTTGATTTTTGAGGTAATGCATCAACATTTATTTTTTAACTTTATTGATTACAGTCTACAATATCAATTGACATAAAAATAAATGTATAAATGTATTTGACATAGTGATCATACTGGTTAAAGTGACTTGGCAGTCTTGATAGGAGGAATCATCCAGTGGTGATACTCCTTGGCATTAAAATTGAATCAGCCAATTGAGGTGTATTGTTTTCTCAGTTATTTATAAAATTTTTATTGTAATTGTTTATATAAAAAATAAAGGGTATTTTCTTTTTTCGAGAAACATGGACATTCAGACAATACACACGTTGGTGGATACATAACGGCTAAAATTGAAACTGATCTTTCCTGTCTGAGGACGAACAAAGCGAGTTGAAAGATCTAATTAATAACTCGTATTAGTCCAATAGCCAGACCTGAAAAATGTCACTCATTTTGCACTTCTTCAAACCAAATTTTCCTGAAAATATACTTTAAAGTATGAAGGAAAAGCATAGTCAGGCAAACTATGATTTTTCTTCATACTTTTACATTTATACTTCATACGTCCTACAATCCAACGTGGAGCCCCTTTGGTGCGATCCGCTGTGGTGCGATACGGTCTCGCCTTGAACAACACGCCCCAACAACAACAGTAAATTTCAAAAATTAATTAACATGATTGGAACACTAAAACAATTTTGTAAGTGCTATTATTCATTAAATGTAGTATACTTTTAAATAAAAATATATTTAACAAACACGTATCTTCCTCATTGGGTAAATATAACCTCTTCATCTCGTGTTCAGGTAACTTTTAATGATTCGAAATAGGGCCTCACTAGTAATAATATCTCTATGCCACTGAATAATATCTCTTCATGTACTTATAAATAGGCTACTGGTTACAAACATTATTCCTATGATTAAAATAAAAAACACTAAATATACTAGGTGTATATTTCCAAAAACAGGCCAAGGTACAAAACCGATTATTAGTTAGCTCTAACCATTCACCCTAAACGAATATTTTATCATTACCCTCACCATTATCGAGCATAAAATTCAATAAACTGTTTTAGTATTGACTACCCAAGAAAAAGAAAATGACTTCGATTTTCAAGTCGTTCTTTCTCCACTGCAAATCGAAGTATTGACTCGCAATAATTTATATTATTCAACTTGTCAATCATTATCTCAAAGTAAAGGACAATATACTTGATACTTACTTTTCCGATACAGGGGAAAAGAAGAAAAGTTTAGAATTCATAATTAAATAAATTATTATTTAATAATTATAGATATATTTAACTAGAGAAGGCATACCTTATTTTAATACAGAGAGAGGCTTAAAACATATTTTGGAGCTTTCAGAGGCTCTGTGTAACCTTTAAAAGAGCAATTTAAGGTGCATTCATAATACTGCGGTAGCGTGCGTCCGGGCGTTGCGTGCAGTGACAGCTCAAATTCCAACCTATGTAATCTTATGGGACGTTCATAAACAGCTTGCAGTAGCGTTGCGGAAAATGGAAATTTCCGCAAACCTACTAAACCCGCACAAATGATCTAGTGATTAGCATTTGATTGATTACAAAACACCTTAAAGGCCTGACGCGGAAGAAACCTTTCCGTTCTCAAAGTTTTGGCATTTTTCTTACCCCCCCTCCGATTAAGAGAAGAATACTTTTGTTTTGTTTGGATTTTGATTCTTGCCGTGCTTCAAGTCGTTTTATTTTTATTTATTTTAATTTGATTTTAACAAAAGAGTTGTTTTTTATCTAAAAAATGAATATTATCTTGTTATTAAAACACAATATTGTTATTTTATTACTTTTGTTTGTGCTGTGTCTTTTTAAAGTGTTTAATTTTTCCTTTTAGTTTTGATTAGTTCAAAGATGTTTTTTATGTTTCTATTCTTAAATCAAATATTCTCGGTGTTCGCCAATTTTAATGGTATAGTTTTATTATCTTGATCCGTTTATTTTATCTTAATGTAATTGTTCTGAAATGTTATACATTATTTCTGTTCTCTTGGTTGGATTGTTCTGTTCTATTGGTTGAACAAAAAGAAAAACTGTCATTTAGTGTGAAAGTTCCCATTATCATCAGACATGATTAAATAAAAAAAATTTAATAAAATGAAAAAAATTAAATGAAATCTAAAAAGACACAGCTCGTCCAAAACAACCTTTTCTTCTTCGTCCTTTTAATCTTTGTTAAGAATTATATATTTTTGTTTCCACAATTCGGAACAAGAAGGCGCTGCGTTAGCGGCTTTTGCGGCCGTAGCGTGGCAATTGTGGAACCACCATTTTCCGCATCGCAATGACCGCTACGCACGCAAGCACGCACGCATCGCTACCGGAGTATTGTGAATGCACCTTTAAGGTTATCAATCGTTGTCGGCTTTACGCCCGCTTTTATGTTTAATTTCGTATTTTAAACGTTCATGTTTATATTTAGTTACAGTAACTTTAACAATGTGGTTAAGTTGTTTTTACTACTTCCTATTTTTACTCTTCTTCATTTATACTACAGGTATTTAGGAAAAGTATTGTAGCTCCCAGTCGGATCATCCAATTGAGTTGAAATTTGGAACTAATATATTCTGTGAGTAATATAAAAGTATACTAAGTTTTTTTTGAGTCACCACGGGTGTAGCCGCTAAGGTAAGCGGCCAATACACAGAATAAATGGACTTAAAACTTCCAAGTTTATTTAGTCATGGGTTCAATCCCAGCACGAGAGGGATTTAAAAATTCTGCGTACCACGTCCTTCAGATGGAACGCGAAGTCGGTGGTCTCGAGCCTGTGCGTTGTCAGGTACTCGGGTAACGGAAGTGAAGTCGAGATCGGTTCCGTTTAGCCTCCTAAAGTTTTGTTAGTTTTCTTCGCTGACGACTAACGTTTTATTGACGCTTGTTTTCTTATATAGATAGAATCTATGAAATAGTCAACATTAATAAGCACAAGTAATTACTCTTTAAGTTATGTCTAGACTCCAGTCTTCACTTGACAGTAATTAACCTTTTTGTGTAGTTAACGTTAAACAAAAAACCGTCGTCATATAATTGTATAATATATAATTGCCTAACATTTATTTGTTGATGTCTTTTGATTATAAATTTTCACATCAGTTGTACTTTTATCAGAACTGGCTTTTTACATTAAACTGATTATACAGCTCCATAATTGTTGTTAAAATATCTTCTCACCTTTACAGAAGTTCAACGTCAAGGACGTAACCAGAGGATGCAAAAAGGGACCTCGCTCCTTTTAGCAATTTTCTAGAGTTGAGAATGTGTTAGAGATCATAAACTTTGAAGAAATACGTTTCTATATATATAAAGAGATATATATATATATATATATATATATATATATATATATATATATATATATATATATATATCCTGACCGCTGAGAATGAACGGATACATTTACTATCTGAGGACGAGCGAAGCGAGTCCGAAAACATGTCGCAGTATAAATTTGGTGAATTTTATATTCTGAGGACGAGCGAAGCGAGAGTTCGAAGCAGGGAGGATGAGCGTAGCGAATCTGATGTGAAGAGGAAAAGTTCCGAGGTACCCCGTACCCAATTTTTTTTCTTGATTGGCAATTGCAGAGGGGATGCAAGGGCCGCTTTAGATTTAAAATACAACACTCCCCTAAAAAAATATATTAATATTTATCTTCTATGTATTGCCTTTATCTACAAATAGTAGATAAAGAATTTTAAATAGTATTAATAAATTTCAATTAATATTAATAGCTGCTTCGATGATTTTTACCTACGATCTTTTATGGTTAGTTAACATCTAAGTTATACAAAATGAATTTAATAAAGATAGAAATAGCAGTCAAGGTCGACTCCATCATTGCTTCTTCAATACTTGCCTAGGTTTTGTTATGAATTATTAACTTTATTTGCTAAAGATTTATTACAAATCTTCAGTTCACTTATAACAAAAACCTAAACGTCAATGAAAACATGCATATCTTTCAATTTGGTTCCTTTTGTCTCCCATCTTTCAAAGGACCTACATTAAAAGATTTTTTAGTGTTTTGTTGATGGTAAATAATAATGATTCAGTTTAAATCTAAAATGGTATAAAATTTTCAAAAATTTAAATGAGATAAGATGAGAAATGCTGTTTTACCGGTCTATTTTATCGTTCTATATCTTCCCATAGAGATATATACTAGAGAAAATACTATGCCCCACAGCCTATCTCGATACATTGAAAGGCCTGAAACATCGTATTAGGGGCTCTCAGGGGCTCTGTGTAACCTCATTAAAACCTCCTTCAAGAGTGAGTTATGGCAATAATAAATCTATTGTTTTTGGCTTCCTATACCTTGTTTGTGTTTTGAATTGTATTTTTAACGTACTACTATATAAGTTATTGTAATTTTGTACTGATTATTTGATTACATTATAAGCGAAGGTGATCAGGTTATTTTGTCAGTGTTTCAAAATTCAACCAATAGGGCCCCTCTAGTAATAATATCTCTATGCATAGAGATATATACTAGAGAGGGCATAGCCTATCTCAAAGCATTGAAAGACCTGAAACATCTTTTTGGGGTCCTCAGGGGCTCTGTGTAATCTCATTGAAACCTCCTCCAAGAGCGAGTTAAGGTTTCACATGTCTATTGATTTCGGCTTTCCGCACATTGTTTGTGTTTTTATTTGTATAATAAATGGTTTACTATATAAGTTACTGAATTTCCATCTGTTTATTGAATTATTT
This sequence comes from Microvelia longipes, assembly GCA_018340805.1. Taxonomy (NCBI): domain Eukaryota; kingdom Metazoa; phylum Arthropoda; class Insecta; order Hemiptera; family Veliidae; genus Microvelia; species Microvelia longipes. The sequence continues at coordinate 12,783,818 of JACMZG010001870.1, read as the reverse complement.
TGATAATCTAGTGTGGTCAGGTTACTTTTCCGATGTTTCATAATTCAACCAATATGGCCCCTCTAGTAATATATCTCTATATCTCTATGTATCTTCCTCACATTAACCTATTCTTTTTAATCTTCATGAAAACGGAAACTACGACTAATTCTTTATTTAATTTTTTCTATCTTTATCAAAATGATTTCTAGTCACAGATCTGAGTAATAAAATTGTAATCTTGTAATAAGATATAAAGCAATAAGCAATACATATAAGTAAAAAAGTGTTAAAAATTTCTAATCTATACGACATATACATGAATAAGTCCTGACTGATGATCTCAGATCTCATTGAATAAAAGAAACTCAGACGCGTTACGAGTTATGGAGGTCAAATTATATTTCATTCCCGAACTAAAAATGTTTAAAGCCGTTACACATTGGTTTTCTTCAACAATATTTTTTAAATTTTTATTTAATATGATGGTCTGAATCAATGAAAGGAATTATTTTAATTTCTCTGTTTTAAAATTATGTAATGACATATATTGATTTGAGTCAGGTATTTTAGAGCTTTATTTGAAGTTAAAAAGCTATTTAAAAAGTGAACATTAAGACAGTGACTGCACTTCGGAACAAGTGACACTGTGCAATCCAGGTCAATTACTACAATCTACCTCTTTGTCTTCTGATATGATTCAGTCTGTCTAGTCACGGACTTTTTACTCTTCTAAGCATTACTTTTATCTATTTTGACTCATACGACGTCTCGGGACATTACTTTCGTTAACGCTGATAAAGAAACATCGTCTTTATACATAGAGAATATAGTATAAGAAGGTAGTTGGCTCAGATACAAAATTTTAAAGTCTCTCCACTTCAGGACTGTAGAATTTTATATTTTTTGAGGGAAGAACTCTAGGACTGCCTTAAACAAGGAATGATTTAATTTTAAATCACTCCATGCTCTCGGGTCAGATTGAGCGTTGCTATTTCGTTCAATCTGCAATTTTGATTACACTATAGGTCTTCTACAATTTCTCTTAGTGTTTTTATAAGGTTTAATAGATGCCCATCACCTTTTGATACGCTCTATTGACATTAAATGTCTGTCAATATGCACCGAAAAAATGTCTTTACATTAAATAACATCAATAACCATGTCTCTCCAATAATAGTTATTTATGCACCAAGGGAGTAAAGAATGCTATTATTTCCCTGAGCAGTTAGTTGGTTCCTAAGGCGTAAGCTGAGAGGATCAAATTATTCAACACCCAAGGCGAAGCCAAGGGATTTATGAGTTTAACTTCTGAGGCAAAGCCGAGGAATTTACATGTGTAAAACTTCTGTAGCAAAGCCGAGGAAGTCGTGACTATTTACTCTCGAGGCGAAGCCAAGGAAGGAAATTTCTTGGAGGGAAAATAGCATTTTACTCCCGAGGTAAATACAAGATTTTATCTCTAGACTTTCATTTTATTTTAATACGTTTTGTTGCATTTTATTCTATTTTTGTTGAGTCGGACCCCCTAATAAATTTTATAGGTGCTGCCCCCAAAAAAAAAAATCAATTTTTTTTTATTGCTCCAAACTACTTCTTTTGACGGGTTTTGAGCCAATACATTTTTGTTGGTCTGCTCCCCCTTTTAAATTTTGGGGGTGCCATCCCCGAGAAAATTTCAAAAATTTATCGGTCATCTGAATAAATTTAGAGAATACCTCCCCTAAAAAATTGATATAATTGGCTCTATTTACCCAATAATAGGAAACAACTTTTTTACAAGAGAGGAAAAGTTACTTTTTACTCCCAAGGGAATGAAAAGTAACTTTTTCTCCCTTAGGAGTGAAAAGTGCTTCTTTACTCCTTAGGATTAAATCTAAATCTTGATTAAATCGATTAAATTAAGTGCTAACTTTATTAACTTTCCAGTAGTTATTAAAGTAGATAAGTAATGAGTGATAGAGACAGTTGTTGTGAAGAAAATACACCGCCTGCTGAATTAATAACACAGAAAAAAACGCTACAAACGATTTGATATCAGCGAAATCTAAAGGCTGTTTATAACATTGTTATTATTTGTTTAAACCTAACAATCTTAAAGCATAATCCACTCAAGTAGGTATTCTATAACTAGGGACTCAACATACAAGGTTTATGCATTACTCGTGTGGTGCTACAACCCTCGCCGCTTCACACGGCCTGTAAATCACCGCTCGCTTACTAAATTTCCTTTTTCTCATTAATCGCGTAATGTACTATATACCATAGAAGTAAAAAATTGTTCTATTTCCTTTATCAATAAGTTGGTTTTCGAAGAAAAGGCGACGATATCAAAGCATTTAATTTTTAAGGCGAAACCAAGGGATTTATGTGCCTGATTCCTGAGGAAAAGCTAAGAAAGCTGAGGCGAAGCCGAAGAATGATTGACGTATTAAAACAATGGATACGTTAATCTACCATGTATCCTATTCCATATTATAGAGGTAAAACTAAAACTTGTTAAGACTTAATCACTTGTTTTCTCTTATTCTTATCTTTAATTGATTTGCTTTACTCTAATCAAACTTTTTCAACAAACTAAACTTCTCATACAAATGTTCAGAAACTTTAAGCTTTTTACATCAAGTAAAAACTTTATAAAAACCACAAGGGGTTTTGGCCAAAGAATTTTCTTAAGGGAAAGTTTCCTCCTTTTAGAATATGATAACCAACTCGGTTTTGGCCCAAGTTTCAATGTGTAAGTCGGCGTGATTCCAAAGATTAAATTGGATATTTGCTTATGGAATATCTTCATTTTCTTTATAAAATTATCCCCAAGCAGCAAATCAAAGTTGCTTGAGTATAAAATAATTTTTAGCAATTGAAATCACATCAGAAGTTCAGTTTTGAAATTTCAGTTTCAGAAATTTATCAGCTTGAAATTTATCAGCATAAGATCTATTCAATATCTTTATTATAAAAGTAGTGAGTCAAGCATAATTAAAATTCTTCAGTCCTGCCTTCATATGTAGCTACCTGAAACCTGTTTTAGGTAGCTACTCTTTTTCCCGCCAAATTGTTTTTACTACTTCCTATTTTTACACTTCTTCATTTATACTACAGGTATTTGGGAAAAGTATTGAGTATGCAAGAAAATCCGAAACCGGGATTTTACCAAAATTATCCGTTTCAGGTGTTATCAAAACCTCCTAAGTGGTTTTTACCGAGTTCTCTGTGTGTATGTGTGTGTATTGATTGTGTGTGTGTCCGTTATCATCGAATCATCCAATTGAGTTGAAATTTGGAATTAATATATTCTGTGAGTAATATGTATACTAAGTTGTATTTTGTTTTTTCTTGTCACCCGTGGTGTAGTGGTTAAGGTACGCGGCCAATACATTGGACTTTAAACTTCGGAGTTTATTTAGTCGTGGGTTCAATCCCAGCACGGTCCTCTGGAATTTTTATGAGGGATAAAATTTCTTATTTCGTCCTTTAGAAGGGACGTAAAGCCGGTGGTCTCGAGCCTGTGCGCTGTCAGGTACTCGTTAAAGATCCCTTACCCTAAATGAAATACTATAGTATATTATAATACTATAGTACTATAATATACTATAGTATATTATAATACTATAGTGTGTCTGTCTTGTAGTTTAAAGTGAATGGAGGTTTGGCTTAACAGCGGGGCCACGTGTTGTTCCTAGTTTTCACTATAAGAGTCAATGAAAATATGTATGATTGCTTGAAAAAAAGCATGAGAGGAACCATAGAAATCCACGGTTCTTCTGTCTAGATTATATGAAATATATCTACACTTGAAAATAAAAGGAGTAGAACACTATCTGAGGAGCTGGCAAAAAGGGCCCAACAACGTGGCCTACTTGTCTGGTAGCTATTACCACTCTCCCCCATATTACTACTACTAAGTTTCGTTTTAATACGGGAAGTATATCTGCGGTTTTTGGTTGAATCATAAAAGTTAAGCAGCATTGAGTGAGTTCAGTGCCTGGATGGGTAACCGCTGGTGATAAAACATATGAATTTACTGTCTAAGGACGAGCGAAGCGACTCAAAAGACTTATTGCAGTATAAATTCGGGTTTCCTTTATTCTGAGGACGAGCGAAGCTAGTTCGAAGTGTGTGTATAAGCGTAGCAAATCCGATGTGTAAATCTAAAGCGTAGTATCCGATTTTTTTAAATCTAAAGTATCCCCGCAAGAAAAGAAATCTAAATGGTCAACTTAACAACATGTAACTTTTGCGTAAAAAATACGAAGCAATCTTCGGCTATTGTCATTAAGGTTTTGATCATCCAGTATCGACAGCGTCAATATAAATGATTAATCTGACGTTTCGCTTCCACTGTGGGAGGCATCTTCAGGGATGTAAGACATCATGGATGACTCCACAATACATTGCATACCTGAACTCAGAGTTCTATTGTGGAGCATTGTGGTTTCATCTATGATGTTCTACATACCAGAAGATGCCTCTCACTGTGAAAGCGAAACATCAGCTTCATGTAGAGATGAGGTACTAATGATTTACCATTTAAACATAATATAATACCTTACTGGTTCTTATAATTTACTAATTTAAAAAAGTATTAATTCATGAGTAATACTTGTGAATCAGTATTATTACGTTGTATTCATACATAAGTACTTCTTATGACTCTGCACTATTAAGACGTAATAATACTTATGAATCAGTATTATCGTTGTATTCATACAAGTAATTCTTATGATTCTGCACTATTAAGACGTAATAATACTTATGAATCAGTATTATCGTTGTATTCATACAAGTAATTCTTTATGACTTGCACTATTAGTTTATCGTTGTATTCATACAAGTAATTCTTATGACTCTGCACTATTAAGACGTAATAATACTTATGAATCAGTATTATTACGTTTATTCATACAAGTAATTCTTATGATTCTGCACTATTAAGACGTAATAATACTTATGAATTCAGGTATTATCGTTGTATTCGCATACAAGTAATTCTTATGACTCTGCACTATTAAGACGTAATAATACTTATGAATCAGTATTATTACGTTTATTCATACAAGTAATTCTTATGATTCTGCACTGTTAAGACGTAATAATACTTATGAATCAGTATTATTACGTTTATTCATACAAGTAATTCTTATGATTCTGCACTATTAAGACGTAATAATACTTATGAATCAGTATTATTACGTTGTATTCATACAAGTAATTCTTATGATTCTGCACTATTAAGACGTATTAATACACAAGCAGAGCTTAGGAACTCACATGAAGACGTAACTTATGAACTCAGCATGAGAACGTATTAATGCACAATTAGATCTTATGATTCAACATCATAAATGACGTTTTAATACAAAATTAGAGCTTACAATTCAGTATAAGAAAGACGTATTAATACACAATTAAATTTATTATTCAGCATTAGAATGACGTATTAATATACATCTGAACTTATTCAGCATTAGAAAGGATAGTTTTCCTATATTTTTGTTTTTACAAGTCAGCCCTGATCAAACTCTTTAAAGACTGTCAAATATATCGCGTTTATTGTTCACACTTACAGTATTTAACTGATCATAGTAGGGTAAAAAAATAACATTGTAATTGAAAGTAGGATTTAGAGTTCATACGTCTAACTATGACGCCCTACTTAATTCTTCTTTTCAAAAATTACAAATTAAAACAAATATATAAAAAAAAATGATGTAACTACGAACCAAAAACTGAGTTTATAATTCGGTGGGTGTCACAAAAAGTTCACGATTTTTTTTATAAAAATATAACCCGAAAGACCGTTATACCTGGTCATACGTTTTTTGACTTAACAGAGCGGCGGGATTGACTTGATACCACGGTGCCGCTAACTATACTAAAGTCTACAAGAATTGAACACTAGCATAACCACTGGCTCACTCTGTCGGTCTAACTATTCACAACTGAAACTTTAATTACTTTCTAATATATATGTACATTAATAATTTGCCCTTAATAATAAAATTTACTAAATAATAAGCAGCTAATGATTTGAGTTTATATCCTATTTTAAGAATTTGTATTTGTATTATTAAACTTATATTATAAAACTTAAAAACTGTTCACATATATAATTTATTTAATTCCATGTTAAAGTTAACTGTGTACATTCCTTATATAACAAAACATTATAATATTATATATGTTAACAAATATTTAAAAAAAACGTTACAATTTTTTTAAATTTTACATGTTATTACCAAATTTTTCAGTCATACGTTATATATCTAATAACAATTATGAAACAATCTTATCGTATCACTTAAAGTTTAAATGATTTGTAGTGTTATATTTTTTATGTATATATCTTACTATCTATCCCGTTTCTAGTTAGATTTCTTAATTTAAATATGTACGACAATACTTATAATTAAAATATTTTTCTTTAAAAAACAATAAAATGACTATTCTCATATTGGTTTTAATATTTAATTTATAAATAATTCTTTTGCAAAGTTAACCTTTTTCGAACTTTTAATTGGCGAACATAGTTTCATCAAATTTTTTTAATAGGACATATGTTTTATTTTTACCTAATACTTTTTAAGTTGGTTTTGAATGGAAGCTAATTAAAACAATATTATATATGAGAGTCAATAATTTCTATCTTGCTTGAGTGCTAAATTATAAATCAGTTCCCTAAATATATTTTCCTTTTAGTTAAGATATTCTAACATTTTAAGATTTTCTCTAGTTTATTATATTGTCAGCTTTGATTTCTAGAGATTGATGTCAAGTGGCTTGTTTGATTGAATAAAGTTACAGAAGTGACCTTCAACTTGATGCTCTTATAAGAGACATTATATTATATAAAGTTTTTGTTTGAAGTTTGATTCTCAAATAGAGACTTATAATCAGCTGACATAATCGGTCAGTTAGACGGTTATAAGAAGCACTTATGTAGTACATGCGTGAGTTTAGAATTGAGAATCAATTCTCCTTCAATCTCTAATGTTTAACAAATCGAAAATAAGGTTTTGAGAAGAATAAAGAATCAGATTTTTCTTTAATAAAATACCTCGGATTTTTCCAAATTTATTTATAGATTTACAGCGATCATCCTCGCCACTTTGGACTCGATTCGCTTGGACTCGAGAGGAAACATCAGTTTTAATCCCAGCGGTCACCCATCCACCAAATAATCATGCTTGATGCTACTTAAAACTAGTGAATAATAAAACCATGGAACTGGTCGTATTCAAATGAAACTTTTACTTCGTTCACACTAAAGTAATATACAAACCAAGTAGGGAAACAAACGCGATTTCTGTCAGACCTGGCATGTAGTTCACATTTTGCCCACCAGGGAGTTGGCTCAAATTTTCCTATGGCCGCTGCCATTTTGTTTTACCCTAGTAAATGTAAACAAACTATTTACGGTACTCAAATTTTTTGTTTTATTGCATTTATTTGAACACTTTAGTTTAAAATGTTAATAATTTGTGTAAGAAATACTATTTGCCACATCCAATAGTGGTTTAAGTCCGAATCTTTAAATACTAGGTTTGTTTAAATTACTTAAAACAAGCGGGCAATTAAACTTTTTTTTCGTGTGCACTACTGAACTTGGTACATTTTTGCAAATGATATTTGTTTTTCCCCTTCAAATATTATTGTAATTAGTAATTTAACCTATTTTTTTAATGTAATAAAAGCAATCGTAATTTTAAGGCAATACACTATGAAGAACTAAGGTGAGCGTTAATAGAGTTCATCTTAATAAAAGATAAAGAAGTCTCTCCACAAAAATATATCCGCCAGGAGCTAGAAGTGGTATTTACAAGGTTCAGTGCGGTACCTGCCAGGTTGAATACTAGGTCAGACTGGAAGAAGTATAAGCACCAGGGCTGGGAGCATACACGTAGATCGGACAGCAAGTTTTACCAGCATTTAAGAGCAGAGAACCATTATGATGGACCTCACAAAGTTGGCTGCTCCATTTTGTTAGTAAAGGGAAGAAAATGGACTTCTTGGAAAAATTGGAAATTTTGAGAAGCCAAGAGACACTGGGCGATGACAATATTAATGAGAGGGGAGAAAGAACGCCCCTACTGAAAGCCCTTTTACTAGCGCCCACACCAGCGCCAGTCAGTCTATCCTTGATATCTGATCTATAAGACTCATCTTCACCCTCTTCTTTATTCAACGGTAGTTTTTATTTTTATATTGTCTTTCTTTTTAATTTTTTTTGTATTTTGTTATATTTATTTATTTATTTTATTGACTTGTGTTTTAATCGGTTTACTTGATTGTTTATTTATTATTTTTCTTTCTTTTAGATTTTTCTGATTTATTGTATTATTTTGTTTGTTAGGCTAGCACTGATGATGACCTCTTGTTAGGTTGAAAGCGCTTTGCTATAGAAAATATATTTTTGTGGAGAGACTTCTTTATCTTTTAGCAATACACTATCGTCTGCATTTTTTTTCAAAATCTTAATAAAAACATGTGGTTTACCTTTACTATACGTTTACTCTTTTTCTTTAACTAAATTATCACAACAATTATTTAACAGAATTTAATACAAAATCATTAAATTATCACGTACATATTAAAATACGAAAACACGATAAAATGTAAAACTCACCTAATGTTATCAGGGTTGCCAATAAAGTTAAATAAAAATACCTAAAACCGAAAAGGCGCATGCGCAGTTATTTTAATTTTAGCTATTTTTGCATAGAGATATATTACTAGAGGGGGCCCTAATGGTTGAATTTTAAAACATCGAAAAAGTAACCTGACCACATTCGACTATCATTATCATCAAATAAACAGAACAAAAAAACAGTAAATTATATAGTGGAGTGTTTAAAATACAAATCACAACACAAACAATCTGCGGGAAGCCCAAAACAATTGATTAATTATAACCTCTACTCTCTCTTGGAGGAGGTTTCATTGAGGTTACACAGAGCCCCTGAGAGCCCCACTAAAAATGTTTCAGGCCTCTCAATGTATTAAGATAGGCTATGCTCCCTCTAGTATATATCTCTATGTATTTTTGAGCCAGCTATCAGCTGATCGGGCAGGTCTGATTTTTTTACATGGGTCAGTATAGGAGTTTCCCTACTTGGTTTATATATGACTTTAGTTCACACATAGGGTTTGGCAGCCGGGAGGGTTGAACTTCTAGGGTGTTGAACAAGGGGGTGAACCCCCTGCCAAACTCCGCGTGAACGAAGTAGTTGTATTCGTAAATTAAACTAGCTAGAGCGCAGCACTGTTTGTTAATTACATTGACAACCGAAGGCATAGAGATGTCAATTACATTGGACATAATCTATCTACATCAATACATTGAGTAGTGTTAAACGTCTTTTAAGGACTCTCAGGGACTCTGTGTAACCTCATGAAACCTCCTCTAGAAGGATTTGAATGATATAATAATTCAATTGTAGTCTGCTTTTCACACATTGTTTTTGTTTTGTATTTTAAACGCTCTTCTATATAAGTTATTGTAGATTTGTATTTTTTATTTGATTAAATTAACAATCGAAGGTGTTCAGGTCACATTTTTATGTTTTAAAATTCAATCGATAAGACCTCTCTAACAATCATATCTCTATAACAAAAGGTGATGCTCATAGCAATTACAAGATGAAGAGATATTATATCTACAGTGGCCCTATCAGTTGAATTTTAAAACATCGAAAAGGTAACCTTTGATACCTTAGGAACCTCCTCCCGTGGGCGACCCAATTAGTATAATCAAATAAACGGTACAAAATGACAGTAACTTATGTAATAGAACGTTTATAATATAAAGCCCAAACAATGTCCCGAATCCTAAATTTCTAAATATGTGTGACGTCATTAACCTCCATGAATGACCCCACAAACATTTTTTAAAAAATCACAAATGTTCTAATTCTCGATCTAAGGGTTAAGATCGAGCTAAAATTGTCTACACTTATACTGCTGAGTATGGATAACAATAATACAAAGTTACATTGTTTTATCAGATTTATTTTTTGTTTTATTGATTGACATAAATAACATTATGTAAACAGATCACGTTTTTTGACGACTAAATTTGAAACTTCGCTTATATCGTGGCAGTATGCCACTTATAAAAACTAGTAATATGACGAGGCAACAACTATGTGGCCGCGAAGCTGCCATAGGTCGGCGCCTAGACCGAGATCGGCCAAGAGGCCGAAGGCCTTATGTTTTTTTATGAAACAAAGCTATAGTATAACACTCGGTTAAAATCAGTTGACAGCGTAGGAAAATAATGGGAAGGAGTACTCCTAGATGTTAAACTACGGCCAAAATTTCATATCAGACTAACTTCATTGGTTTCTCAACACTATTATGCCATGCTGTCAACTGGTTTTATCCGTTTGTTGTAGTTTATTTGATGATAAAGAACGTAGTCATATTTATGAACGCATTAAAAAAACGTAAGAAAATTTGGATTTCCCATGTACAAAACAATTTTGATCACGATCAACAGGTCACTGCAAGTAATACCAACCTAACAGCTTTACTTTGAATCTAGATAACTTGTTTATTATCCGATGGAACATTTCAGAAGCACCAAAATTAAATTCCTTCAAATTTGAGGAATCTCTACATAAGCGTAGCGTATACAAAATTTAATTTACCGTTTTTATGTCTATTGCTTCAATAAAAAAGTTAAAGAAAAGTAAGTTGCATACCATACAATTAACTCTTTTAGAAACTAAATTAAATTCTAAGAAATAAGACACCAATATCACCATATTTAGGTACTTCTTTTCCAAAATCGTTTCAAAATTCAGCCAATTAAGCTTCTCCGGTAATAATATCTCTATGTGCCTGTGTTTCGCAAAAAGCAGGGAATAAAAATTTGCACACGAAATTGAATACTAACGTCAAAGACTGCTAAATCTCATAGTAAACATCTTCGACAACACACTTGAGAAGTGCAGGATTAGTATATACTACATTATCTAAGGCGCATTGACATAAGAACTCTTTTATTATTATTATATATAATATAACTTTATTATTTTTACTTTTCCTTATTTATACCTATAAATGGTGTATACGAAAGGTATTATGTTGGCCCAGACAATCTAAAACCGGGATTTTAACTGAATCATCTGTGATTTTAAAACCTCCAAGTAGTTTTTTTACCAAGTCTGATTTATGAATGTGTGGTCTGTTGTCGTAGCTTCATAATCATAGTAGTTTATTTATGCTAGAGAGTTGAAACTTATAAAAAAATCAACTTTTGGATCTAGTTGAGCTATTCGGAAAATAATTTTATAATTACGTCATAAACCGTCATTAATGACTTGGCAAAAACTTCAAAATCCATAAAACTAGGAAAAATGATGTAGTCCTAAATTAATATATATTTTTTTATATAATATTCTTTTTTTTAATGACACATTTTACAATACTTTATAAATGAAATACCTCTCTGAGGCTTAAAAAAACCTGCGCCGCGAGAGGGAAATCTAGGCAACTACATTGGACCAACAAATCTTAAAATTAGCGTAAGTTCAACTTTTATCGAATAAACTTTTTGTGGTTTTTAAAAAATCAAAGTTGAAATTTAGCATGAATGTATTCTTTTATGAAATAAATAAGTATAACACTAAGTTGTATTTCATTACGACTTGTATATCTTTGTCAGATTATTAGAATAAAGCAACATCAATCCAGGTCAATAGATAGATGGGTAATAGCTGAGAATAAAACTAATGTTTTTATAATCTGAGGACGAGCGAAGCGAGCTTGGAGTGGCGAGAATGAGCGCAGCAAATTCAATAAGGTAAGAAAAAGTTTAGAGGAGCCCCGTACCATGTTTTTCTTATTTATTTTAAATTTAGCTGGCATTCATATTGAGGAAATATAAAATAATTTTATTTATCTGATTATGTCTGCTTGGTTTTATTTCAGAAAGAATATTTAAAATGATAACAAGAACTTTGATTTGATTGTTATTTATTATTTATAAAGATAAAAGCGACTGGAAAAATAAAATATTATAAAAATACTTTGAAGAATATCAATGTCAGACATATTCAGTTTGTAGACAAAAATAAATAAAACATTATCGGGTGATGTAGTCATGCTGAATCATTTATTGTTCCCAAACAAATCGTATTCTTCTATTCTGAAACGATTTCCCCGTCTCAATTCTTTTATATAAAAATTATAAGCGAATCCTAGAGAAGAGGTGAAGTATTCACTGTATATCAGAGAAAGATAAGTAGGTTTCATATTTTTTCCACCTTTCACCTACTACGTTTTCATAAAATATTGAATCCAAAATGTCTGAAGTGAACAAATTACTTGAGAATCTAGAAGTTCAGGAGCAGAAAACTAGAATTATGACAGAGGATATCACAGCAAGTAGGTTTTTTTTATATTTTACGGATAAACGTGTGCCATCACAAAATTAATGATTAAACTTAATTATTGCTTATCTGACAGCCAAGAATTACCAATATAATTGCTTCGTAATGTAAGCAAAACATAAGTTTTCCTCTCCTCTTGCCACAGGAATATAGAGAGATAATAGAATACACTGAAAATAGGGGGCCTGAGACAACCAAGGATCTTTAAGAAATTAGTTAACGCGATAAGGGAACTTTACTGACCCCATGAAAGTTTTGCGAAATAGAAAAATAGATTACGGGGTGCCTCAAAACTTTTCCTCCGCACATCGGATTCGCTACGCTCATCCTCCCTACTTCCAGCGACGGATGGGCCATAAGAGCGTTCGGGAAATTTCCCGGCGCCGTGCGTTCCGGCGCCGGTTGGTCGAACTTTGCAAAGAAAAAAAATTCGGCGACCGGCGCAGGAGGCGCCGGTAGAATCAAACGGCGACAAAACCGGTCGACCAACCGGCAACGGCGACCGGCGCCGGTCGCGGTTGGTTGACTTTGCAAAAAAAATACAAAAAATTACAGAAATCAGCGACGGGAAAAATCAACTACTTTTTGAAAATAGATTTTCTTAGTTTTTAAGTAGTCAATGTTATTAGTCGCTAAATTCGCTAAAAGTAATCGATTGTAAAAGTCAATTAAAGAAAGTATCTTAAAATTTCGTGTAAATTATGCCTTTTTTACCTCTTTAATACTGTCTAATAGATAAAAACGAAATCAATACTTTTTCTATATACCTTCGTAGATGGCGAGGAAAAGTAAAAATGTAAAATTAAGTTTAATTAATTTTAATAAAGTATACTTTATTATTATTATTGCACATAATAACACATAAAAACACGAACATATTTTTTTAGATAGCAAGACAAAAAGACTTGTTAACTGCTATGTTATTTTATTTCGGTAAATTGATTCAGTTGATAGTAGTAAGTGGAAGATATTTTTTAATTTTTATCTCAATCAGGTACCGCTGCGCCGCGGCTTCCTAACAAACAATTGAATTCAAAGGCGGCGACTTCTAGGAACTGATTTTATGTCTTCATATTTTTTTCGCATGTACTAGTATAAAAATTCAGAAGAATACCTATCTATAAAAGTAAAAGTTTATCTATCTGTAAAAGTTTGATTTTTCAGTTTTTTGAATGTGCGCCATTTTGAAACGGCCCTAAACTAAAATGCAGACTAGTCAAATTGTACTATGTTTGATAGATAGAATCAAGTGGTGCAGTCGTTGTAGACTTTTAAATAAGTCTTAACTTTTGCTACACATTTTAACTGAAAATTTTAGATAAAAAACTATTGGAATAATTGCACAACAATACTGTATGAGAAGAAACAGTAAACTATGTTAAGTGAAAAATAAATTGTAAATTGTAAATAAAATAGTAGTTTGTGCGATTTATTTTTATACTATTTTTAAAGTTTTTTAAAAATAATATTTTTATTCTAATAATTTCTTCTTTGTAGCACTTGAAAGTTTTCCATCTCAATGATATGATTAGGTAGTGACTTTAGTTCTATAAAAAGTATTGAACGATTTATTTAATTATTAATATATATTTCACCTATCCTTGTAGGCATCTTCAGAAATCTGTTTATCAAGATCTACATGAATTTAATTATTAAAATTTAAAAGGAACAACAATAAAAACATTAACAAAAAGGACTAGAAATTTTTTTTAAAAAATTCAACAGGTATCACAGGTTAAAAATGAAAATTGTCGTTCAAAAATGAATAAATTCGTTCAATACTTTTTATAGAACTAAAGTCACTACCTAATCATATCATTGAGAATATTTTTATTTATATTATGCAGCAAATTGCTGCTACATAATGTTTAAGGAGTATTTTTTGCTTTCAAGACAAAATAGTGTTTATACGCCTCGCTCCTCACCAAGAATAGGAGGAAATGGGAGGGGGGGTGGCGCCGGTAGTAAACATTTCCCGCGCCGTTTTGAACCTTCCCATCCGTCGCTGCTTACTTCGCTCGTCCTTAGAATATACAATTCGTCAAATGTATACTATAAAACCTCTTCGGACTTGCTTTGCTCGTCCTCAGATAGTATATTCATTCGATTCATCCTCGGCCATCACCCATCCAGCCACTGACCATGCTCGATACTGCTTAACTTTGATCCAACAGGAATCATAGATATGCTTGTCAATATTAAAACGAAACTTAGTGTACTTATTTATTACGTAATAGTATACACGTATCCTGAATTTCAATCGGATTAGATTATTTACTGATTTTTGACAGAACGGTTTTAGCTCAATCTGACTCAGGCCTGTAATTAGGGAGCCCCCCCCCCTTAAAAAATCGTGTCGCCCGCTCTGACGAAGTAGTTTTCAGCGGAAGTCCTTAAAGGTGAGTGCAAAAGCAGCATCAAGCGTGGTCAGAGCCTGGATGGGTGACCACTGAAAATGAAACGTATGCATTAACTATCTGAGGACAAGCGAAGCGAGTCCGCAGAGGTGTTGCAGTATAAATTAGGTAAGTTGTATGTTCTAAGGACGAGCGACGCGAGTCCGAATTAATCCACATCCGAATCCGATGTGATGAGGAAAAGTTTCGGGAAAACCCGTACCCGATTTTTTCAAACTTGTATTAAAGATGAAATAAAAGATGAAAAGAAAGTATCATCAGTTTTTAGGGGGTAATAAATCAAATGAAGGAAGTCCCAAAACTACTCTTTTTTACTTTAGATCTATTCTTCTTTATAAAGACAGTTATCCTTGAGTACTCTCTTTAGGATAACTCTAATTAATAAATTACTTTTACATATGCCATTATGTTTTACTTTGGACTTTGGTACCGGAGGTCCGGGGTTCACAGCCCGGGCTATGCTCTCAATTTTTTATGAATTGAATTTGTTGTAAAAACATTTCGCCAACTTAAGCTTTACTTTGAGCATAGTAGATATGACCCACCGAAGGTGAAGAGCCGAAAGGCCCTAAAACGGGCATTATTGTTATTATGTTTTACTGGATTTTAAAATTTATAAACATATGTTTTACAATCAAAATTTTCCGCATAAATTTGTGCAACGAAGATATCCTTTTAAAATGTAAGCCCTCAAAAGCTAATTTTGAAGTGAGGGCTCAGTCTGGACTCAACCGTGACTCACTGTTGTTTTTCAGTGATTGAAGAAGTGCGTAAACTCGACAGCGAATTATCGCTATGTAAAGCTAAACGTATTAAAAGCCAACACGACAGGGACTATAAAAAACAAACGCTTACAAGCAGCAACGATGATTTGATTAATCACAGAAATCAGCTTAGGGCTTGGACGGAGTTACACCAAGAGAAGAACCAATTACTTCAATCCAATACCCTCGCGCTGGTAAGTGTTCACGTAAACTTTACAACTTTCATCCATCTTCAGGATCTGACGCGATGAAAAAAAACTGCTACTATCCCTATGGTTACTTCAATACTGCTTGAAGTCTAATCTAATTCAATTCCTATTAACTACACCTATATAAATATATATATATATATATATATATATATATATATATATAATATATAATATATAATATATTAATATATATATTAATAATTTTTTATTGATATACAGGGTGACTTACTCTTAATGGGACAAAATAAAAATCTTGATTCTATGGACCAGGATGAACAAAAAATGTCATGTAAGCATAGGGTCGATTCTCTCAAGTTCTCTCTAGAAAAATTGATATATCGATTATTCGATACTTTACTATCTAATTCTCTAAAACGATCTAGAACTTGAAAACTACTAAGCTAAAGAGATGCGGTTTTCACTATTATCAGACATTAAATTCCCTTTAAAATGGTATACTTTATGTCGCAATCATCACAATTAAACATTAATTTATTTGCATTTAAAAAAATAAAATTTTTATTAGTACTAAAAATGTAAAAAATTTTAAATGCCAAAATCTTCGATATTTGTTCACTCATAGTTGAAACCTAAAAATCTTAAAAACAGCCTCATTCCATACCCTTTAAAATGATATAACATAATCTATGGCTTGTTTTAACTTTAACCGAGATTCTTAAAAAAACTTGATGTAAGTCGCTTAGATTCTAAATTATTCACTATGTAAACAAAGACATTTATATTTAAATTATTTCATTTGATTTACAAAATAAACTTTATTTTATTAGTTATAACTATATTATTAATTATTCTATATTAGGTTAATCATAGATAGTGCATGAGTCAAGAGCTGCAATAACTGCAGCACAAATTGAAAAAGCTACACAAAATCAGTGTTAAGAAGATGTAGACTATGTATTAGAGTTGAAGGAGGAAGTTTGAATCTCTTATGATTTACATGAAGAATGATTTTTAATTCCCCTTGCAGTAAAAAGTTAATTATTTATGTATTATGTAATTATGTATACATATTTACCTATTACTTTGTATTCTTTCAACAAAATTCTTCAAGAAATGTTTTTGTTGCATTTGTTTTATTATAAGAGACTTAATTAAGTTTTTTAAGCTATATGGGAGTGGAGGGAGGGGTTGATTATTTTCTATGATTAACCTATATAGAATAATTAATAATATAGTTATAACTAATAAAATAAAGTTTATTTTGTAAATCAAATTGAAATAATTTAAATATAAATGTCTTTGTTTACATAGTGAATAATTTAGAATCTAGCGCTTAACATAAGTTTTTTAAGAATATCTCGGTTAAAGTTAAAAACAAGCCATAGATTATGTTATATCATTTTAAAGGGTATGGAATGAGCTGTTTTTAAGATTTTTTAGGTTTCAACTATGAGTGAAACAAATATCGAAGATTTGGCATTTAAAATTTTTTACATTTTAGTACTAATAAAAATTTTTATTTTAAATGCAATATAAATTATGTTTAATTGTGATGATTGCGAATAAAGTATACATTTTTAAAGGGAATTTAATTGTCCTTGATAATGTGAAAAGCAGCTCCTTTAGCTTTAGTAGTTTTCAAGTTCTAGATCGTTTTAGAGAATTAGATGTAAAGTATGAAATAATTCGATATATTAATTTTCTAGGAGAACTATTGAAGAATCGACCTATGCTTACATGACATTTTTTTGTTCATCTGGTCCATAGAATCAAGATTTTTATTTTGTCCCATTAAGAAGTAAGTCACCTGTATAATGTAATATAATAAATTATACATATATATAATATAATATAATTTTTATAATATATAATAATAATAATCAATCTATAATATATTAATAAATAATAATAATATAGATGAAAATATGATATATAATATATATATATATATATATATATATATATATTACTACATTATATATTTAATAATAATTTATTTTAAAATAGATAAATTAGGTGTCCCTTGTGTTTATTTACTTTTAAACTAATTAAGTATAGAATCGATATACAATGCAATCAACGCACAGCGGGAAACAGGGGTTTAGGTGGGATAATACTCTGGAAAATGGATTTACCTTATCAATTGCAATCCCGGAATGATGGGAACCAGGGGGTTAATGCGGGTTTCTTCATCTGGAGGTTAATAGAACAGTTGAAAATGGAAATGGATACATTTTCCTTTTATTTGCAATCTTTCGGAACTGATAAGTGCCAGGGGTTTTATGGGTTGGGATAATACCTGAAAATGGATACACTTTCCTTCATTTGCAATCTTTCGGATGTATGATTGGGAAACCAGGGGATTATGGTGGGATAAAATACTTTGGAAAATGGGTACATTTTCCTTTCATTTGCAATATTCGGAACTGATGGAACCTATGGTGGGATAATACTTTGGAAAATGTAGTGTTGGGAACTGATGGAACAGGGTTATGGGTGGGGGAAATACACTGGAAAATGGAAACATTTTCCTTTCATCTATTCGGAACTGATGGAACCAATGGTGGGGTTAGTATACTTACTGCTGGAAAATGGATACACTTTTATGGAAAACTGGATAAGGTGCCAGGGGTTTATGAGGAAAATTGTGTGGAGTTGTCATCAATCTTTCGGGACTGATGGGAACCAGGGGGTTTATGAGTGTGGGATAATACACTGGAAAATGGATACATTTTCCTTTCATTTCCAATCTTTCGGGACCTAATCTGGAAAATGGATACATTTTTCCTTTCTTTCCAATCTTTCGGACTGATGGGAACCAGGGGGTTTATGGGTGGGGATAATACACAGGAAAATGGATATATTTACCTAGAATTTTTTTTTCAGTCCAGGTGACACCTCAATGTTTCAATAGCTTAAAAGGTGTCATCTAAACTGGAAAAGAGGCTATAGGGACCTTTTTTCAGTTTAGGTGACCCTTTGATGTTATAATACATTAAAAGGTGCATATCTAATCTGAAAAGAGGCAACAACCATGTAGGCGCAAAGTGGCCACAGGGAGTCAACGCTTCGCGTTGACGCTGCGTAGCGGCCAAGGCGCAAAGACCACATGTTTTACCCATCAGTAAGCAAAATCCAACCTCCTTTTACCTACCTTTAGATTTCAAATAGTCTTGTAAATGTTAGTAAAAATGCTGATAAAACTTTTCCTTTTGCGATGCAGGAATGTATGCAGGAGCAAGTAAGCACAATACGTATCAACCTTTGTGATGAAATCAACGCATTCGTTTCCTGTAACGACTTGTTGCTTGACACTGAAAGAAGAAAGACACTTTTGAACAGCGTTACTTATATAAGAGGTAAACATCACCTTCCCTATAGAAAATTAACTAAATAAAGAACATGTGTAGTCTCCATAAAATAACAAGAGAATTGTGCCTTTTATTAAGGTTTACGCCAAAAGTAAATTATATTCATATAAATTACTTCACTTCTGCTCAGATCATCATCAGTGACTGTACAAGCAAATTAATAAAAGATAAGAAAAAATGCATTTATTTGCTTTTAAAGAGTCACTGGTGATGACAAGAATAAGTTAAAGCGTCTTTAAGGTTAATAAAGCTTTTTAGTAGAGAGACCTGTTTTTATTTATTATTATTTACTTCACCAGCTCTCTTAGTTCTGCTACAAATATTCATCCTGTTGTGGTCGTAACCGCCATATTGGTGTGGTGAAACCAAAAATAATTTTTAATTTGAAAAATCCCCTTTCTGATTGTTTTCCTTTAAACTTTTAATGGTTGCAAAAATTTATTGGTCACAAATTCAATTAACATTAAAAAAGAGCCAATTTTTTCTTTATAAATCTAATAGGAACGCAGGTACGGGGCAGTATCTGATTTTGAAGCCATTTTCCACACTTTGAAGGTGCTTAAGGGCCAAAATTCTCCGATTTGAAATAGCAAACCATCTGATGTTTTAGATAACAAAATAAGTCAATCTAGTGAGTTGAACATAAGGGACTCGACGCTCTTTGCGTCAGTCACTTGGACTACAAACTAAGAGATCGAATAAACAAATCACTCTACAGTAGTTTTATATTTACAAGACCCTGATGATGTTATTCTAAATTTTCAGGTATCTCTCGAAATGAAAATGATATCAAGGCATTAGAAAAAGAGATTTCTGATTTAGAAAATAGTATAAAGAACAAAAGGATCAAACATTCATTAGAAATAGAGAAACTTTATTTCGAAAAGAATGATCTCCTTGAGCAGACGGACTGTAGTAAAGAGCAGAGTGACTAAGTAGTGAAGTTAACAGAGTGAAGTAAGTAGTTGAGCAGACTGATGTAAGTAAGAGCAGAGTGAAGCAGTTGAGCAGACTGACTTGTAAGTAATAAAGCAGAGTGACTAAGTAGAAGTGTAACAGAGTGAAGAGTAGTTTGACTTGAAGTAATAAGAAGAGTGACTGAGAGTAAGTAGTTGAGCAGACTTGTAAGTAATAAGAGCAGAGTGACTAAGTAGTGAAGTAAGTGACAGAGTGAAGTAAGGTTGAGCAGACTGACTTGTAAGTAATAAGAGCAGAGAGTGACTAAGAAGTGAAGTAAGTAACAGAGTGAAGTAGTAGTTGAGCAGACTGACTTGTAAGTAATAAGAGCAGAGTGACTAAGTAGTGAAGTAAGTAACAGAGTGAAGTAAGTAGTTGAGCAGACTGACTTGTAAGTAATAGAGATGTCAAATATAAATAAATAATTATTTCAAGTATCTAATATGCATCAACAACAACTTAAATTGAAAAAACTTCCTCCTTTTGGTGTTTCCATACAAGTGGCCTCAAATAAGCATTTTATTTAAAAATTACCTTAACAGATTTTTAGCAACTTATATCCAACAAAAGGGAATAAACATATTGTGCCAGTATACGTTATTACTTTTTCTCACTATCCATGAGGTCTTTTTCAAAATCATTTATCCTCCACTTTCTTTTTGGAACAAAGAAATGTATGCTAATGAGCTTGTAGGCATCAATATCTTTTTGAAGTTTGTTAAATATTTTATTATAGTTCTTGCTTTACCAAACATTTTTACAGCTTGGCTGACAAATTAAAGAAGTTTAAGTCTCAAGAAACAATCTTTGAAGTGGACGGAACAGAGCAGAACATTAGGGATAAAAATGATGAAACTATGGAGAGGTGCAATGAGGAAGATGAGTTAGAGTCATCATATTATTGCATTGATGAGTCCAGACATCGTCAGTATGTCATTCAACAAGGCAAGTTGTAGTGGGTATACTGAGCTTCTAGAGGCAAACATGTAGTAGTGGCTATTCTGGTCTTCTAGAGATAAACAAGTAGTAGAAGGTATCCTGGTTTTCTAGAGACAAACAAGTAGTAGAGGGTATACTAGTCTTTTAGAGACAAATAAGTAGTAGAGGGTATACTGGTCTTCTAGAGACAACAAGTAGTAGAGGGTTACTAGTCTTTTAGAGACAAATAAGTAGTAGAGGTATACTGGTCTTCTAGAGACAACAAGTAGTAGAGGGTATACTAGTCTTTAGAGACAAATAGTAGAGGGTATACTGGTCTTCTAGAGACAAACAAGTAGTAGAGGGTATACTAGTCTTTTAGGACAAATAAGTAGTAGAGGGTATACTGGTCTTCTAGAGACAAACAAGTAGTAGAGGGTATACTAGTCTTTTAGAGACAAATAAGTAGAGGGTATACTGGTCTTCTAGAGACAAACAAGTAATAGAGGGGATACTGGTTTTCTAGAAATAAACAGTAGTAGAGGGTAACTGGCTTTCTAGAAACAAACTAGTAGAGGGTGTACTGTTTTCTAGACAAACAAGTAGTAGAGGTATACTTTCTAGAAACAAACAAGTAGTAGAGGGTGTACTGGTTTTCTAGAGACAAACAAGTAGTAGAGGGTATACTGGTCTTTTAGAGACAAATAAGTAGTAGAGGGTGTACTGGTTTTCTAGAGACAACCAAGTAGTAGAGGGTATACTGGTCTTTTAGAGACAAATAAGTAGTAGAGGGTATACTGGTCTTCTAGAGATAAACAAGTAGTAGAGGGTATACTGGTATTATAGAGATAACAAGTAGTAGAGGGTATATACTGGTCTTCTAGAGATAAACAAGTAGTAGGGTATACTGGTCTTCTAGACAAAAGGTAGTAGGTATTCTAGGCTTCTAGAGGAAAACAAGTAGTAGTTGGCTTTTAGACCCAAAAGGGTAAAAGCGGGTAAATATGGCTTCTCTTTTTAGAGAACAGCTTGGTTCTCGACAATTACTTTCTTCTTCACAATAAATTCTTTGAGCCTACTTAAAAGAACTGCTGAAAACACCTTAAGGATTGTATTGAGAAAGGAAATCCCTCTGTATTTTTTACTCCAGGTCCAGATATGGACCTGTAGGCTTTTAAATATGGACCTAGCAAACTATTGTTTGCATGAGTTGGAACACGGATATTGAATCGCGAGGACAGAGACGATGGTCTATTTTAGCTTCAAAATCTAGGACTATTTTGCTTCTTCTAGAGCAAAGAAGTATGCTTTTTATAGAGATTTTATGGTCTACATGAGGTTATAGGCCCAGATCTGACCAGGGCTCAATTCTAGGACTAGATACAGCTCTTTTTACCATCTGCTGTTCTGTGTGGCTTAGGCTTGTCGATTATCTATTTGCCACATCGGTTACTATGCCTTAATACTTTTTTCCTGGAGATACGTTTTACTCTTTAACTCATAATTGATGAGTTTACTTCTTACTTCCCCCTCTTCGTTACTTACCCTCTTATTTTACTTCTCCTATGTATATTTCAATTAATTTCTTATATTTAGATAAGCAACAAGAGGGCTATGAAGAAGATAATCCTACAGCCATGTATGGACACCTTCCTAATATTTCCGACACAAACAAACAATACGAATACATCTCCCATCAGCCAGATCATAGCAACGAATACGAACGCACATTCCAACAAAGAATAACATCAAACCAATCTACGTTTAGATTTCGTGAAAGAAAAGAACAATCCGCCAATTCAAAAGCTGTTAAAAAACAGTTGGTCGCCTCAAAATCAACTCATGAAAATAAGAAGCGGTCATCAAGTACCTCTAAGTCAAAAAGACTTCAGTCAAAGTCCAATAATGATTGTGGTAAAGATCCGATGACTAGTACTGATTTTGAAGAACCTATTCAATATTCAGCCCATAATAGACAGGTAGATTAATAAACATTTGATTATATGTAAATCTAAAAAAAAAACCAAAAAACCTTGGATCTGAACCCAGGACTTTTTAATTAATGTTTAGCACGTGAAAATTATAAGCATATTTTCACTGACATTATCTTGTTTAAGTTGAGTTAGTGAGATGGAAAAATTGATATATTTTTACTTTTCCTCATTTATACCGTAGGTATAAAGGAAAATTATTGTTTGCAAAAAAAATCCGAATCCAGGATGAAACCGGAATATTCAGATTCAGACGTTTTTAAGGCCTCCTGAATAGTTTTTTCAAAGTTGTCTGTCTGTATGTGTGTGTGCGTGTTTCTGTATCATCATACCCCCCCCCCCAGTATATTTAAGCTAGAGAGTCGAAACTTTGCCTAAAAATCAGTCTAACGCTGTAGTTGTGTTACTTGAAAATAATTTGTTTATACCGACATTAACCCGCAATAATGACGCAACAAAAATTTCAAATAATCATAAAACCCCGGAAAAAATCCAATTGAAATTTGGCAAGCATGAAGCTATGTGTAAGACTGATATATGTGCCAAGTTTCATCTCATTATCAGTATAAGATCAATTTTTATCAATGACTTGTATACGTTTTTTAAAAGATAGTAAATATCGGAAAAATATCGAATTGAGTTGAAATTTGGTACAAGTATATAGCTTTACGTAATAAATAAGTATATCAAGTTTGGTTTCAATATAAGCAGCATCGAGCGTGGTCAGTGCCTGGATAGGTGACCGCTGGAATGAAACGGATGCATTTACCATCTGAGGACGAGCAAAGTGAGTCCGAGGTCGTTTTGCAGAATAAATTTAACGACTTGTATATTCTGAAGACGAACGAAGCGAGTCCGTAGCAGGGAGGATGAGCGTAGCGAATCCGATGTAATGAGGAAAAGTTTCGAGGTACCCCGTACCCGATTTTTAGTTATTATTTAGCACTCCATTGTTTTTATAAGTAACTAAAGGACATATTATGTGGAATTTTTGCTTCCTTGTCTCCTAAAATAGAAAGAGAAATATTGTGAAGAGAAAAAATGTGACACCCACTTTTAATTTAAATGTCCTCGTTTCAGCATCTACTGTAAATGAGATACAAGTGAAATATGGTACAAGTGTTTAGCTTTAGGAAATAAATAAGAGCACCATGTTGCGTTTTAATATAAATATCCACGATTTTTGTTGGATCATAAAAATTAAGCAGCATTGAGCGTGGTCAGTGCTGTATGAGAGACCGCTGATAATGAAACGGATGTATTTACCATCTGAAGATAAGGGAAGCGAGTTTGAAGACATGCTGTAGTATAAATTTGGCGAATTGTATATTCTGAGGAAGACCGAAGCGAGTCCGAAGCAGAGAGGATGAGCGTAGCGAATCCGATGTGATAAGGAAATGTTCCAATATACCCCGTACATGATTTTTTTTTTATTTGAATTTAATTAATCGATTACATTTTTTCTTTACTAGGCAGGAAGACAACGTGGTGGTTTTATACCCCTGAAAAATCATCAAACTAATACTAGAACAAAGCAAACTAATATTACATCTTACTTATCACAGCAAACTCAACAACAACCCTAATAATTATTCTTCAACAAAGTACTTAAATAATCTTTATTTAGCCTGGAATCGGACAATATTATTAGTTTAGTTAATAAATACTTTTGTGCCTTAGTTAAAAATTATAGATGTGTATATGCTTGGTCCTTCATGTGCCTGGATCTTCATTCATATAGGTTTACTTTATATTATCAATAATTTATTAAATTAAAAAATTTAATATATTTATTTCTTTTATAATAAACTTTTATTACAGTATTAATTATCACTAAAAAAATGTTACCATTGCTAATTTACATGTAGTGTAAAAGCTTTATACTGTTAACTCTTTTACATACTTTGAGAGCCTCCAGGCTTCAAACTTATGCAAAACATGCATGAACGTGCAGCATGAACGTCAACAACATGTTTAATTCTCATTTAGCCAGCTGCTGCAACATGTTTTGTACTAGGATCCTAGTGCATATGCAAAACGTGCAGCATGAACGTCAGCAATATGTTTAATTCTCATTTAGACAGCAACATGTTTTGCTAGGATAGTGGTTATGCTGCAATGAACGTTGTTAGACCTAGGATCCTAGTGCATATGCAAAACGTGCAGCATGAACGTCAACAATATGTTTAATTCTCATTTAGACAGCTGCTGCAACATCATGTTTTGTACTAGGATCCAGCAGTATAAATGTATACGTCTTGGTCAATGATCTTTACGATATTAGATTATTTACTCATATTAGTAATTTAATACAAATCCGTTAGGTAAGATGTCAACGTAGGTTAATGTTAACAACATAAGTTAACATAGGACTGTCCCAAGGCTCATTTTATGGCCCATTATTTTTTTTTAAAGTCGCCTGAACTACTTTAATTTCCTTAAAAACGAAGTGGGGAATGTAGCATATTGCCTTACTTTTCCCGGCCCCAGTTTACTTAATAAAACCTAAAATTACGTTTGGATATCATTATATATATATATATATTATATATATATATATATATATATATATATATATATATATAAATATATATATATATATATATATATATATATTATATATATATATATATATATATATATATATATATTATATATATTATATATATATATATGAACTATTGATTGATTTGAACATTAACTATTGATGAGTAAGACCTACCTAATTAAAAAACCTACCTAATTTTCCTCTTTACCATGACACCAACCTCATTAGCTCAACTTTCATTAGGACATTTGTTAAATGAGTCCTACCATTGTTAAGTTGACCAGCGAACACCCTCTTATATTAATATTATCTTTCCACAATATAATTGTGCGAGAGACACCTAGGAAATGCAACAAACAAAATGCAATGCTCCATTGGCGCCCTGATGTGTTAGACGTAGCGAAGCAGAGTGGTACATGACATTATGTCAAGCCATCAATGATGAAGAATGTCGAATGATGGAACAGTTCCCAGATGTAGCATTGCATTTCGCTTGTTGCATTTCCTAGGTGTCTCTCGCACAATTATATTGTGTCAACTATTCATGGTTTGCACAACTCGGTAGTATCAAATGATATATTATCTTTCCTCTTATACCTAGTGATATATCCACATCCACAATTTAGTGATGATCCTGATGGGCTCTCATTCGTCGCCTCACTAGCGTAGTTATGGCTGTTAGTGTCTGTCATGCGAACATTCAATTGCAAAAACGCTATCTCCTTGACTTATAACTCCATCTTTATACCAAGATAAATGTATTCCCATCATAGGACTTTCTTCTATTGGTGCGCTAACTTTTGCTTCATTCATCCTATAAAAATAAACATCAAGAATTTAGGTAGATAGACAAGGTGTACCAATAGATATATTATATATATATATATATATATATATATATATTATATATATATATATATATATATATTATATATACATATACATTATATACATATATATACATAATTATACACACACATATATATATATATATATATATATATATATATATATATATATATATATATACTTGTGTGTATGTATATGTGTCGTAGCATAAGAGTGAAAATAATCTGTTATTTTACAGATTATTACAACAAAATATTTATTTTCAAAAGTGAACAAATAATAAGATTTTTAGAGACTAGAGGGTAAAATAAACTTATTTTATTCTTATACATTCTTCTCTAAAACCCATCTTTCCCCCAGTTTTAGAGAAGTTGATTTTATTTTGTTCATCATTTAATCAAAATTGTAGAGATATGCTAAAATGCCAAAAATTAGCAACTAGCAACAACAGCTTAATATTATGAGTATTGAATGTATAAAAATGTTTGGGTTTTCTCAAAGGGCAATGATTAGAGACGTTTTTCCGCTCTTGGCTAAACTTTTGCTCATTTCTTACTTCTTCTAATGCCCTACCATAAAAATTTCAAAAATTCAATTTTCCCAAAAGAATCATTTTCCATGCAAATTTGTAGGTGTAGTTCCAACACATTAGACATAGTTAATAGTTGGTGCTTTAGTAAATTTACTCAGCTTTTTAACGAGACCAATTTCATTTTTCCAGCTTGAACAGTTTAAGAGCTATTAACGATTTTATGATGCGAGGTCAAATAATTTTAAAAATATTAAATTTGACCTTGTGGAAACGGTTAGAGATCAGGGTTTAAATTATAGGACATTTTTGTTCCCTTGAGGAGTACTATCACCTCCTTCTTTGGAAAGAGGTGAGGTTGTTTCATACTTTATATGAAACAACCTGTATATGTATAACAGGGTGTTTTAATGTAAAATATTATGTATTATGTTTTTAATATAAAATATATTAAAAACATGGTCCTTGACAAAAAGGATTTTTAAAGACATTATAAAATATAAATCGGCAACCGTGTCTTGTCTATTTGAAAGGTATCTCAGAGTTATCGAAATCTTAGAGTTATACCTTGATGATCATAAGTGCAGAAATGGGTACTCTACATAGTTGTCAACACTCAGGTAATATAGGTACTCTAATTCAGTGGTTCTCAACCTTTTTTACTCATTGCCCCCTTTTTAGTACCTTGCGTGATATACCAGTATCCAAATTACCTGCTAATTATCTTTGTATAGCCAATACATTATTTACTTGCTTGTGTTAATATTCTAAATTAAGGAAATTAAACAACTAATAACCTAATATTACACATATTTAGTATATTTAATAAAATTGAGTATGTTTATATACTGACTGGACCAAAAAAGAATTTTTAGAGGGCTTGTAGTGTTTACCTCCATTAGTTTTTAGTTTAGCCACAAACGTCTTCTCTTTAACCCCATAATAAATGAATCACGTAAAGTTGTTCTAAAACAATTGTATTGAAGATCCAATTTTTATACATCGTAGCACTACTTTGTGTCTTTATCGGTTTTGTAGCCATAAGTATTATTTTTTTTGTAAAAAATTTAGTTTTTAGGCCCCGAAAACCACACCTAATTATTTCTAGCTGGGGCAGCACCTCAGGCGCTCAAAAACTTATGTTTTTTGGCTCACTCTGTACATAATCAGTGGCTCAATACAACTGAGAAGAGTAAGGTTGAAATTTTAAGGGTGCTTTTGATGTGAAATTTATCAGGACCCTTAAATAAAATTTATTTATTTTTCAACATCTTACTGATATTTAAATTAGTTTATACGTCAGATCCTTCGCAAAAACTTAAAATAATATTCTCTTACATTTGCCAATAACTCCCGTCATTCCCCAAACGTCTCACCGCCCCCTGCATCGCCCCTAACTACTCAATTAGGGGGCGATGCCCCTCTTATTTGCCCCCCTACGTCTCAGCGCCCCCTAAATTCTTCAAGCGCCCCCTGGGGGCGCTAGCGCCCACGTTTGAGAACAACTGCTCTAATTGACCGAATGAGTATTACCTTGACGGATCACAATGACCGTCAACCGTCATGAAATAGGCAATGTTTTTTTAGAAGCAAGACCTGAAAAAACTTGATTAATTTTGTATTGCTTTAAACTATTTTTTTTATAATATACCTTTAATGGTGAAGAAAAAAGTGCTATCTAGAGTGGTGCCCTTCATATGATTGCGCACAATCAAAATTTAGAAAATCGCACAAATTTCAGGTTTCTTGAAATAAGTCGTTTCCTGTTAGTCGTGTACGGAACTTGAATGAGATATTTTTCGAACTGATAAATTTTTCAATAAATTGAGTGTTTATTCATCACAATCGGATAACTAAAACTTAAGTTATGGCTTTGGCAAAACTAAAGTTAACTAAAAAGACTTTAAGTCTTTTTAAGGCTCTATACATCTTTTAAGTTAACTTTGGGCAAAACCACTAAAAAATAGTTAATTTGCGAATTTTTTACAAAAAATGTCTATTTTCTGATTATTTAAATCATTTTGCAAAAGTTATAACTTAATCATATGAATAATATAGGCTCCACTCTGGGTAGGTAGACTATGTTTTTTCTTCATCATTTTAGTATATTTTCAAAATAATTTTGGTTTAATACAGAACAAAATGAGTCAATTTTTTCAGGTCCGGCTCTTGGACTTATTCGTTTAATTTTTAACACACTATGACTTGCGAATGTAAAATTTAGTCGATGAAGTAAATAGGAAGCAAGATACTTGTTCAGTATGGCTAGCGGTTGATTGTTGGGAAGTTTGACTCCGGTATCTGGGTCTAAAGTCGTCAGTATGCATCTGGAAAGAACAAAACATCAAATTAATAGGAGTTATATTAACCGCAAGTTAAAGAAACAATTAAATAGTCAGATATCGTGGATACTTGCTGTTTGATGTGGAACTATGTTATCACTAATTAAAATTAATTTATTTAAAGCTCGAGTTTTGCCCCACCTGTTGATGGTGGTTTTGTTAACTAAATTGTTAACGAAAATTCATAAGAAAGTATGACTGACAAGTGAGATATTAACTAAAAGTATAGGATATAAGTGAGTTTCGACTAGTGGGAGTTGTGAATAGAGGGCAATGGAACTAGCTACATCACTGCTACAGTGATGTAGAACATTTTGATCAGCCACCCAAAAAAATTGATGGTAACTACCCCGCAACCAATTTTTTTTCTTTATATATAAGATAGTTTTGCGGGCTCAGTATTTAGTTTGCATGATGGCCAAATTAATTAACAAAACAGATACTTACAGAATTCTATCGGATAGAAATTTATTATTTGCTTATTACGTTTAATATGATTGTCTTCACTTGACTCCATATAGAGTTGTCGTATCTATCTAATGAAGATAGAATTGGAAGGCAACTTTTCAAATACAAGTGGAATAGCCCAAGAATAGAAGACTAGAAAATTCTAGTCTCCCATTCTTGGGAATAGCCAAAGTTCTTTTCGATGTTAATACAAATTTTACCATGATTAAACTAGAAAATAAAGTTAATAAAATTTTGGTTTTATAATTTTTTTTTTCAAAATTATACCTACATATTTTTAAAGTTTCATATAATAATTACCGGTGTACCAAATAGAAACGTTTTTATTTTAAATTTTTTTCTTATTCGTTGGACCTCAAAAAGAGGCTTGAGTAGCAAAGAAGTTGGAAAATAGCTAATTAGAGCGAAAAAATAGCCTTTTTAGAGCACTTTTTTTTAGTTTTTCCTAAGTTGTCTTGCGACCTAAAATAAGTATCTGCTAATGAAGCATTAACCAGCAAGCACCTTGATTTAATATGATGAATTGATTTATATGCGGTGTTGATGAGATGCTCCATTTACGAGTATAACATAATCAAAATTGATTATCTTGCCAAATTTTAGTAACTTTAATTTATTAAAGTTACTTTAATAAATTAAAGTATTACTTGCCAAATTTAGTATCGAGTGATTTTACGTTTTCGTGGCGGAAAAGTATACTTAATTGGTTGTTTGTCATTGTGATAAGGGGGGAGGGGTTGGAATCCGAAAGTCCCCATTTCCTACACCGTTGCTGGTTGATTAGAGGGTCACGTCTATTCACTAACACCCAACGCGAAAGTGGCGCTGAAATGAATTGAGTCTGGAATGAAACTCAGGACTAAGCCTAAGCAAGTCACTGTGGCAAGCTAAGACGATAATTAGCTTGTTTCCTTATACTTTTCGACAATTTTAATACCTAATAAACTAATTAAAAGAAAATGGACTTGCAATTCTTTTTGCTAGTGTCTTGAGTAAATTTGATCTTGAAAGAAAATTACTGTTACCTGAAGAGATTATCAATAGACTATTTAATAAAAAATTATTTCTTCGCTATATAGTCAAAGTTAATTCATTTATTCCTCTCTGAGGTCATACTTTTACCTTAAAAATGATATGATATAGAGGTCAATATAAATGTATAGGAGTTATAAAAACTTTGATCAAAATTATTATGTGTTTTCAACTAACTTTATCTGCCACCAATTATAACGCCAAATATATTCGTGGTAAATTTATACCTCTACAAAAAGAACAGTAATGAAGAGCAAACAAATTTAATCATAATCATTTTCGGATCTAAAGAAAACGATAAAAAATGTTGCCTAATAATCTGTAGTAATAATTAATTAACTATTGAAAACTTTGTCTCACCTCTTACAGCCTTTGACCCATCTGAAGACGATATTATTAATTTTAACCCAACTCCAATTCAAATCAGAGAACGGGGGCTGGTCAGACTGTACAAAGAAGTTGGGCCTGAAGTTTCTATAACTGATGGCAATGTCAGACGACTTGGTTTCTATCTGCAAACGTCTGTTGACTTCGTCTACTGATGATGATATTAGAAGTAAGTAACTCGAAAAATCAGAAAAGGCACCCTGCAAGAATGTAATTTCAATTTTATGTGGTGGTGATTTGTCATGATCATTACCAGACAACATTAACATTAAACTGTGGCTCTACAGGTTAAACAATGCCATAAATAGATAGACAGGTTGATCACCACACAATTAAACAATGGATCTATTTCACAAGTAGGAAGATAAAGATCTTATCTTAATCTATACTTTACATCAATAAAGATTTATGTTTGGATCTTAAAGGATAGAAAATGCCCTAAATAGGTACATGAGTGATCACTAATACGTTTAAACAATTAATTTACAGGATAGACAATGCCATAAATAGGTAGATAAGTTGATCACTATACGCTAAAACAATAAATCTAAACAAAAATATCCCTTTACATTGATTTGGAGCGATTGTTTTTTTCTAGAACAGCTTAAAAACTATTGCATTCTTAAAATTGCATAGTACTATATTCTAGTGATATACTTCTTACAGAAATCATTGAATTAAAGTGAAGACAACAGCACTTATGTGCTCCAAGCTTAACAGCCGATTTAGGTAAAATTGAAGAACTCTAAATATGTATATGTCATTATTTGCTATGGATAATATTTCATGCCAGGGGTACTCAAAGTCTGGTGCACTGGTATCACTGGGGGTATGCGAAAGTATTTTAGGTGCAACGCGGAAAAACTTAATAGCTTTTGTGAAAAAAAGTAATATTAATACAGAAAAGATTCGTCACCTAATCGGATTCGCTACGCTCATCCTCATTACTTTGGACTCGCTTCGCTCGTTCTCAGAAAACATAGAAATCACCTTATATTGGGTATTTTTGTAGAAAATTCACTGTACTCAAAGCGAGAATAAATGATACAAAAGAATAAGGTGATAAATACTAGTATTTATATTCTGATGGACTTCTGATACTTTAATAATATTAGTTTAATAAAATTATTTCGTTAGCCTAGTCAGTCGAGCTAACGCACACCCGCTGTCGACACACAGCCGTACTCAATTTTTATTTCTCGCTATTCGCTAATTCCTTTTTTTATTATTTCATCAATTTCGCAAACATCTTTAAAAATAGGTACCTGTCGCGTTTTACTTAATTCTTTATGAGGAGTTCCATGGTTAGTTTTCTTCATTTATTTTTATATACATTATACATTAGTCTTGTACATTATACATACTCTAC
>JACMZG010001870.1:12741329-12746329 GCA_018340805.1 Microvelia longipes | reverse complement strand
CTAAATTGGTCATTGATAGATTATATCTCCACACTGACTCAAGTATTGTACTTTCTTGGTTAAATAAACCGCCCCACACATTAAAAATGTATGTGGGTAACCGGGTTAATTCAATTTTAGAGCACACTCAGTTAAACGATTGGAGACATTTCTACCGATCTAAATATTGCTGATGTCGTATCTAGGGGTTTAGATGCTTTTAGTTTATCTCAATGTTCTGAGTGGTTCCAAGGACCAAAATGGATACACCAATCTCGTTCGGCTTGGCCTGTACCTGTATGGTCTCCTATTCCCACTGAGGAACTACCTGAACTCAAACCTACGACGGCTAAAGTCCTTTTAACCGAAGCAGATTTAGAGAAAGACATTGAATGGATGTCACAGTTCTCTTCTTTTCTTAAAATAGAAAATTCAAGTTTATGTGTCTCGTTTCATTTCTTGGTGCCGTTTGAGTTCTCAAGGAGTAGTTCCACCTTCAAATGAGCCTATTTCTGTTTCCGAACTCCGAAAGCCTTACTTAATTTGGTCAGACAAGTTCAGAATGTTTACTTTGCAAAAGATATACTTTTGATACATTCTAACAGCTTAAATCATCTTCTTTACTACCGCTTACTCCATTTATCGACGAACAAGGACTTCTTCGAGTTGGAGGTCGTCTGAAAACGCAAACTTACCTTACAGTGCTCAACATCCTTTGCTGCTTCCTAAACACTGCCATCTTACGAATGTTCTGATAGACCACTATCACAAATCTATTTGCATGCTGGACCACGAACATTAAGAGCTTCAAAAACAGTTTTGGATTCTTTCAGCGCACTCAGTTATACGTCAACGCATAAGAATGTGTTTGACTTGTTTAGATTTAGCATTCACAACACCATCTCCAATGATGGCTGATTTACCTTCCAGTAGAGTGACTGTTGCGCGTCCTTTTTCCCGCTGTGGTGTAGATTTAGCTGGACCTTTTCTTATTAAAGAGAGTTATCGCCGAAACGCCAGCTCTTATAAAGGATATTTTGCCCTTTTATTTGTATGGTCACTAAGGCTGTTCATTTAGAGGCGTTGACTAGTCTTTCTTCGGAAGCATTTATTGCTACTCTTACTCGTTTTGTCGCCCGCCGTGGTCTCCCATCTGATATATACAGCGATCAAGCTACTAACTTCCGTGGAGCCGCTAGAGAGCTCACAGAAATTGTCAGTTTTTTGAAACAGGAAGACAACCAACGCTACATTACTGCAGAATTAGCTAAACTAGAAATCAACTTTCATTTCATCTGCCCTAGAGCACCCTTTATGGGTGGTATATGGGAAAGCAACATTAAAAATACTAAATGTCATCTTCACAAGGTAGTTGGTGACAAAATACTAACAATTGAAGAGTTTGTTACTATGCTTGCCCGTGTTGAAGCAGTTCTCAACTCTAGACCGCTTTGTGATTTATCTCCAAGCCCTAATGAGTTGGAGGCTTTGACTCCTGGTCACTTTTAATAGGTGCACCATTAGTAGCGGTACCGGAGCTTGACTTAACAGAATTGCCGCTGAACAGATTATCTCGATGGCAGAAAGTGTCTCAAATGTTCCAACACTTTTGGCAACGTTGGTCTTCAGAGTATCTGTTAACCTTGCAACAAAAGGCTAAATGGTTCTCTAACAACGCTGAAAATCTACAAGTTGGTCAACTTGTTTGGGTGAAAGAAGACGGAGCTTCTCCTTTGACTTTTCCTTTGGGTAGAATTGAGGAGGTTTTTCCAAACCAAGATGACGGCGTTGTACGTATCGTGTCTGTTAGAACTTCTCGCGGTCTTTACAAACGACCAGTGAGAAAACTTGCTCCTTTATATCTGTCTGAATAATGGAGTCTTATTCTTTTCTTCGAAGTCGAAATTTTGATTTTTAAAGATAATTTTTTTTTTCATTCATGAAGCTATACTTTTTTTCATTTTGATTTAACTTTAACTTTCAAGTAAAATTTTTGTTTAACTTTTACATCTGAAGTAAAATCATTTTTTTTACAAATTTAATTTCTTTATCATTCAAATTAACTTTAACTTAACTTTGCTTACTTACTTATGCTTAATTTCATGCCTGTAACTCTGTTAAAATTTACTAAGAATCATTGTCACGATTCTTGGCCGGCGGTTTTGGTAAAATAATTATGAAATAATACGGAGTTTAAACCGTTCAGATAATAATTGTTTACTGTTGTGCGGTCAACGTTCATGTACGGAAGAAAGGTGTGAAAATACAAGAAGAAAGCAGTGTGTGCGTGTGCGTCTTAACGCTATACATACTCGAGCCTAGCTCTCCGCCCGCCGCTAACCAACAGGTACCGCCTCGTTCTTTTTTAAAGTATCCGCTAACCGCTTGTTTATGGTTACAGTCCTCCATATACATACTACATGGTGTGACGTCACTTATCCCGATTTTCGGTGTAAACTTCCACCACATCCCAAATCGTTACAGGTGTTAGATTCCGCCTTATATATTTCTAAGCCTGAATAGTAGAGAGTAGAAGTCAGTGCTATAGGCTATTTAATGCATAAACCTTCAGATTGGAGAGGAATTCCCTCCCATTTTTATCTAATCGCACATCTGTCTTTTAAGTACTGTTCCACAGATTAAGTTTTATAGCAATATCAATAACTATGCAAAATAAACATGATAGGAAAATGTATACACGCTATTCTGATTCTTACCTATCTCTTAGAGGCAGACACTGGGTATCGATTTGCTCCAGCCCGAGCCTTGTAGTTTTAGCTCGCTTAACATCGACTCCTTTGCCAGATTTCAGTGGATACATTATAAGATTGGATAATTGTCCGACATATTGCCATTCCTTACTGTCTACATCTGGCGGCTCAACTCTAGACTTCTTCTTACTCCATGATCTATATGCAGATGTTATTATAACGTATCCAATGCTCACCATTGCACCAAACATAATTGATTTTAGTTCCTCTTTATATCCCATTTTTAAGATCTATGACAAAAAAAACAAGTGCACTTTGCTGTTGAAAATTAACTAATATTACTAAACCAGTGGGGACAACGTGGAGCAATGCCAGGGTTAGCTATGGCCTGTGGAAGCAAGAAGTGATGTTAATAATAAGAAACGGAAAAAAGTTCACTCTTTCGTCACTATAAAATAAAATAAATGGGCCCAATAAGGTACAGGTAACAGGTGTACCTAATAGGGCCCATTTTACTAGTTCTCTAATATAGAAAATATAGTGTCCTACATGGATTCTAAGTAAAGGATCCGTCACATTCTGTTATTTGTATTTTAACTCACAACCTCATAAGAGAAAGATGTGTGACTACATACACCTTTTGACTACATCCGATTTCCTCACGAAATCGAATTCGCTACGCTTATCCTTACTAGTTCATACTCGTAGCTCCCAGTGTATTTATGCTAGAGAGCTGAAACTCTGTAAATATAAGTCTATAGCTGTAGTTGTGGCATTCGGAAAATAATGTTTTTATGACGTCATAAACTCACAATAATAACTCAGCGAAAATTTCGAAAAATCATAAATCGCGTAAAAAGTATGCGATCTGATTGAAAATTAGTACGCATGTAGCCATATTAGCACATATTAGTATATGTGCTAAGTTTTATCTCATTATCAGCATTAATTCAATTTCTATCAATTGACTTCTCTTCGTTTTTTTTTAATTGTAAAAAATCGGAAAATAATCCAATCGAGTTGAAATTTGGTTCAAGTATATACTTTTACGTAGTAAATAAGTACTTTTGTTTCAATTTCACAAGTATATAGTATATCCATGATTTTTGGTGGATCATAAAAGTTAAGTAGCACTGAGCGAGGTCAGTGCTGTTTGGGTGACCGCTGGAAATGAAACGGAAGTACAAGGACAAGCGAAGCGAGTCCAAAAACTTTTTGCAGTATAAATTTAACGACTTGTATATTTTGAGGACGAGCGAAGCGAGTGCGAAGCTAGGAGGATGAGCGTAGCGATTCCGATGTAATGAGGAAAAGTACCGAGGTACCTCCGATATCCGATAAATTGGATACCTCCGATATCCGATAAATCGGATACCTCCTGTATCCGATTTTGTTTGTTATTGTTATATTTTATAAAATACTTACTGAATTAGACAAAACTGAGTGTGTCGGTCTAAAGCCAGTCAATATACTGAATAACTCAGTTAAAAGGTTAATTTGTCCCCACTCATCATATAAAAACACACAAGCAAATGCACACACATTTACATACAAAGTGCTTTGATAACTGTACAAAATACATTATATTTACATATGAAATTAAAAATACTCTACTCGCACGAAAATATATATTGTACGATAAAATAATAAAGATGAAAAAAATAAATCGATTCAATAACAAAATACTTATTTTTGTTGTAATTATATTTAGATTTATTTATTACTCGTATTGATTTGTTCATAAAAACAATATACGTGTGTTATAGATCAACATGATCTTGAATATGTTTGTAAAAATTATTACTTTCTTTATGATTAATGTGGTCTGTATTTTAATAGACATTTACTCACTATAAAGGAGTAAAGTTATATGAGTAATCTCTGAGACGAAAGCCAAGGGAATAATAGATTTTAAGTATTTATTTATTTATTTATTTACAGGCAATTACCCACAAAAATTATGGTTATAAAAGAAAACAAAAGTAAAAATTATAAAATTTAAGAAACAAAAAGTAATGATAATTTAGACAAAAATTATAAACGAGTAAGTTAACAAAAATATAACACAAACTATTGTTTAATTCCTTAAAAAAAGTAAAGTTTAAATGAAAAATAATAATAAAAAAATTTAAAATAATTAGATAAAAAAATTTAAGTACACTTAGATTACTGGGGCTAGGTTAAATTGCAATAAATCTAAAATAAGAAAAGAAAAATAAAAGGTAAAATTGCACATTACATTATTGTAATTTAA
The DNA here is from genome assembly GCA_018340805.1 of Microvelia longipes. Lineage (NCBI taxonomy): Eukaryota > Metazoa > Arthropoda > Insecta > Hemiptera > Veliidae > Microvelia > Microvelia longipes. The sequence goes on along the minus strand of JACMZG010001870.1, from coordinate 12,741,385 downwards.
AAAAAAAATATAATAAAAAAAATAATTAATATAAAAAGAGTTAAATAACATTCAGA
>JACMZG010001870.1:12666329-12738829 GCA_018340805.1 Microvelia longipes | reverse complement strand
AACAAGAACAATAATGAAACAACACATCATACAAAACAACAACAATGTGGCCGCGAAGCGGCCCGGTGGGCCGACCGCGAAGCGCCGAGGCCGCGTAGCGGCTACGGGCCGAAGGCCCGTATTTTATAACTGAGCTTAGATTGCATTTAAATAAGCTTTAAGCTTAGGTTGGATATGGCTAAGGGTTTAAGGTTAGATTGCATATGACTAAGCGTGTAAGCTTCAATTGCATTGGACTAAGATTGAGATGCATACGACAGAAAGAATAAGCTTAGGAAGAAAATTTTCCTAAATATGGCTAAATGCCGTACGTATAATATTATATAATGTTACATTAAAATGTTGAAATATTTACTTTGACCTTCTGTAAAAATAAATATTTACTTAAATAACAAAATTATGTATCAAAAAAAGAGATGAGTACGCAACGCACACTGATTTATTTGTTTAGTGTTGCATCCACATGTTATACAGGTAGTCATACACATATATAATACGAAACGTACTCCAAAATTAATTTAAATTAAATAAATTCAATTTTAAATTAATTTAAAATTAATAAAATATTAAATTATTTAATATTTATTAAATATTAATAAAAGTGTATTTGTTCTGTTCGAGAAATTGAATTGGAATAAAAAAATTGGGTACGGGCTTATAGAAGGAGCACGGGACCGTAAACACAATGTAATTCCACTGATAACACGAAAGCCGGTTGACTGGTGCACTTAAGTAATGCTGCCAACCTGACATCAAAGCATTATTTAAATATTGTCATAAATATCTATTAATGAAGAAAGATCGTAAAGAACAAATATAATAACTTAAAACACCTGCAGAGTATTCTGAGAGTATTATTTTCTGAATAATCAATCATTAATTAATAATAGAACATAATAATTCAGCAACTGGAAGTATTGCCAACTTTTTAGCGAATTTCCTTTGGATATTCGGCTAATGGGATAGGCGTCATGGCGGAATTCGAACCTCGGACCACGACACAAATCCGTTTCAGAGGTCCCTAATCACGAAAAAATACGTTTCGCGAGACTATATATATATATATATATATATATATATATATAATATATAATATATATATATATATATAATATATATATATATCCAAAGGAAATGCGCTAAAACCTTTAAAGATAACTGACTAAGCTTAAACATAAGTAACTAATCTTTAAATTAGTGCAAATAATAGTGCGTACTTCTAATTTTAGAGGCATAGTTTTGTACAACCAACTGGATAATTATGCGCATTTCCTTTGAAAAATACAGACTAAATGAGTTACGAGCAGTGCTTGACAATTGAGTAACTGCTTAGGTTCTAAAGTATGAACCGGAACCACGCAATGGGCATGGTTCTTGCATAAGCAAAAAATGGGTTGTTCTAAATGAAATTCGCCCGACAGCGGACCACCGCGCCGGAATTATTTATTTAGTAGTTGTAAACTTATATAATGTAAAAAACTATAAAAATTATCATTCCAACCAGGATTGTTGTTAAGCACGGAAACACGCATCCAAAGGAAATTCGCCCGACATGCGGACCACCGCGCCAGAATTATTTTTTAGAAAATTGTATATTGTTAGGGTGGCAGCAATACTTAAGTGCACCAGTGAACCGCCTTTCGTGTTATCAGTAGTGCTCCTTCTATATATAGTATTATTCTAAGGGTACGGGGTACCTTGGAACTTTTCCTTACCACATCAGAGTCGCTGTGCTCATCCTTAATACGTTCTGTGATAAAAATCACAGAACGTACAACAGCATACGTCTGCGGACTCGCTTCAGGCAGTAACTTCATCCATTTTATTCTAAGTAGTCACCCATCCAGGCACTGACCCTGCTCGATGCAGCTTATCTTTTATGATCCAACAATAACGGCAGATACACTTTTCGTATTGAAACGAAATTTAAAGTAAAATTATTTATTTTTTTAAAAAATATAATAGTAACAAATTCCATTTTAATTGGATAATTTTTAGATTTTTTACAATTTTTAAAAAACGTACACAAGTCATTCAATAAAAATGGAACTAATGCTGATAATAAAATTAAACATGGCATATAAGCTGTTCTTATATATGACTACATGCGAGACAAACCTCAATTCGATTAACATTTTTTTCTGTGTTTTATGAACTTTTAAATTTAAGTCTGTAAAAATGTTGGCACAGTTCCGAGTTATAACCGTTAAAAATGTCATGATTACTAAAAAAAGCGCATGATTACCCGAAAAATAAATTCAAAGAACTGAAATAAATTTAAGGAGTTGAACACAATTCCTAAATTTAAGGAGATTCCATTTTCAAGAAATTAAATTAATTTAAAGAGTCTGAAGGGGACAATTAGATTTAGCGAGGTTGGTCTGGTTCTACCTTTAACCTAATAACAATTCCCATAGCTACATTGCTCTGGCTGCATAAAGCTTTAAAACCCTTACTTTGGTTTCAAATAAGGTTTAGCTCTTTTAGAGTAATCTTGTCGCAGGTGTACCAAACTACTCTCAAACATTATTTGATTGTTCTCTCAATTCTAATTGCTTTTTTGCAAAAAACTGTTTTGAAAATACTTGAGGACCATATAATCCGAGTATTATCAGAGAAAAAATATTATTTCCAGCTCTATTTGTGAGAACCATGACTGGTCAGCGACAGTGGTATTATAGAGTGATTAGCTTTAATGGTCAACTACCAGAGAGAATAAAGAACATAATATATGACCTATCTTGCACAAATGAAAAATGCAATTGTTAATATTTAAAATCATTTTAATGATTCTAAATCAGGATAACGTTATCCTGCCCGACGTTATCCTTATAACGTTATCCTTATAACGTTATCCTTATAACGTTATCCTTATAACGTTATCCTTATAACGACCCCGGCCACGGAGGCGGCCGGGGTCGTTAAGGCGTTAGTCTTTACACTGACCTTTGACACCCACGGAGGTCTGGGGTTCGCATCCCAGGTTACGCTCTCAGTTTATAGAAGATTATTGTTTAGATAAATTATAGCCAACTTTAGAATTCACATTGAGCGTAACGGTTGCTACTACCACCCGAGGTGGTTCCCGCAGGGGTTATCCCTGATGAGCCGCAAGGCTCTAAACGGGCATTATTATTATTATTATTATTATTATCAGGATAACGTCACGCAGATCTATCAAACTTATATATCTATCTAACTTATATATCTATCAAACCTATCATATATCTATCCAAAAATTATTTTGACTAACTGATTTATTTATTAGGTATTTGTTAATTCTTTAAAATGAATATATTTGCAATTTTATTATGTCAGTGATTTTTGTTTGTGTTTCTATTATTTTAATTTATTTGTCTGTTCTTTTAATAATTTATAATTTTAACTTTTAATGTTATTAATTAATTATTTTTATTAGGTGCTAGTTTTATTTTTAAATTTACTTAGAATATTACAAAAAAGGTTTACCAAGTAATTAGATATCCAATAATGTATATATATATATATATATATTTATATATATATATATATATATATATATATATATATATATATATATATATGTATGTATGTATGTGTGTGTGTGTGTGTGTGTGTGTGGTGTGTGTGTGTGTGTGTGTGTGTGTGTGTGTTTGTATGTATTTATTAATTTTTAGTTTTTAGGTATTGAAGTGTATAAGATTATTTATCGATGTAATTTCTTGTATAATATTTTCTTATTTATTAATGATTGTTGTAAATAAATTTTGTGACGCAATGCGATTGCACTAATGTACTTACAAGCAAATAAAGGATATCATTCATTCATTCATTCAAACTTCTTGATCTAAGGAAAATATTTACTTTATATCCTGTTAAAATACCTCTTCAACATTACATGCATAGTCTGTAAAATCGGCTTGTGTCTAAACCATCTTCACAGCACAGGACATCTGATGTCTTAAAGGTGGAGGTTTCATTCCTGTGTTTAATCAATGTTTATTTCTATCTATTGTAATGTTTTAATTAATAAAGGAACTTAATAAAAAAATAAACGAAAAAATAAGACTTCCGTTATTCGAACAAACTCAAAAGCGACATTGTCTGAAATGAATATGCTGAAATGACTATTAATATGAGAAACAGTTTTCAAGAAAATTCTATTAGATTACGCAAACAATGTTTATTGTATATTTGATAATGGTTATTTGTGTAGCTAGGCAGGTAAATGGACTGTTACTGACTAGTTTAAAATGTTGCCTCTGAGCTTAAGACAAGGGTTGGCGAAGCCAAGACAGGTATTTTATCATTTGACTACCCAGACACAGCCGAAACAGTGTCAGTATTGCTTTCTTTCCTGCCTTGTTTCATACACTATTATCAGATTAGGCTTAAGGCTCCAAATCCAGAATATTTTTTGGGTCTATTACTTAAATATAGAAAAGCTTATACAATACACTACTGAAGTGCGGGATTAGTATATACTCAATCATCTATCTAAGGCACATTGACTTAAGGACTCTATATTGTTTTATATATAACTTTATTATTTTTACTTCCCCATTTATACCTACGGAGTTATACCTACATAAAAATTATTGTGTTTGCTTAAAAAATTCTTCGTGATTTTAAGACCTCCTAACTGGTTTTTACCAAGTTGTCTGAGTTTTTATCAAGTTGCATGTTTGTGAGTGTGTGTGTCTGTTATCATCTTAGCTCCATCGTCGAAGTTGTTTTTTTATGTCAAAACTTAATATTGGGTATTTGATACCCCTTATGCCCAACTTGATATAGAGTAGATTTTTTGGTTCAAAACTTGATATAGGGGTTGACCTTTGACACCACGGAAATCTGGTGTTCGCAATACAAGTTACGCTCTTAGTTTTTATAAGATTATTGTTCAAATAATCGCCAACGTAGCTCAAAGACTACACTTTTAGCGTAACGGTTGTCACTACCACCTGAGGTGGTTTCCGCAGGGGTTATCCCTGATGAGCCGCAAGACTCTAAACGGGCATTATTATATAGGGTTTGAAGTAGCAGTTCCCATCTCCTGCAATCTATAGTACATATTAAAATTAGTAAGAACAGGTAAAAATATCGCACCAATGTGTATGGTGCTGTAAAATATAAAACATTCATTGTATTTCTATGTGCTTCTTTAAAACCCTTAATTAAAAAGGAGAAAAATAAATATTTATGCATTAATTAATAAATTTAAAATATAATTAGTTTAAAAATATTTGAAGTTTAAATTAACAAAATGGATACAAATTTCAGAGTCAATAACTTTTTTAATTTTATAGTTAGGTACAGGGGAGTTTTTTTTTGTTCTTTAAAGAATAAAAAATAAGGAAGATTAGTGAAAATCGCATCAAAATCGGACAATTTTTCTTCGAGCTATGAAGAAAAAATATTTTTTTTAAATTTAGTTCACTTCGGCGCTATTTTGAATGATATTGCATTTAAATAAAATTTATAATACGGACATATTTTTAAACTAGAAACATTGCTTTAATGAAAGAATGTCAACAGATTTAATTCTAACCTCAGTTTAAGGTGTAAAATAGTCGTTAAACATAACAAAAAAAAAAATATGGTTTATCTAAGATAGCTTGAAAAGTAAGATGGGAGCTATAGTTTTTTAGGTTTGGTACAGTTAGCCACATAGAAAGCAACAAATGAGTCCAATTTTAACAAATTCGCCCAAAAACGCCAAAAATTTTTCTCGTCTGCTTACTATTACATTGAATCCAACACCGAAAACCGCATCCTTCTAGCTGTTATAGTTTCCGAGAAAAAGGTCTTGTCCTCCTTAGCTGGACCACCCTTGTATATATATATATATATATATATATATATATATATATTATATATATATATATATATATATATATATATATATATATATATATATATATATATATATATATATATATATATATATATATATATAATATATTTGTGTGTGAGTGATAATTTTGTTAGATCAGTGTGTCTCCCTCTCTTCAAAAAATCACCTCCCCTTCGAAGACCTCCTACCTAATGAGCTTATTTTTCCTTTGAAACTTCACTAAACTTTATTAAGTAAGTTAGTTATAATTACATCATTGAGTAAAAAAAATTAAGTGAGTTAAAAACAAGGTCGATTGGTTTCTTAAAAATTAAAGGGTCGATATATTAGGATCAAAAGTATATCGACTTTCTATTTCGATGTATCGAAATTGAAATATCCCTCTGTTTTTAAACTTAAAACTCAGTCAGTATTACAATGACGCCCAACGCGAGTTCGGAGCTCTTAGAAAGAAAACTGGACGAACTACTCGCCAAAGCTCGTAAAGCCGGGTTAACTGAGCACGTATGTGCGCGTCTTGTTCAGTACAGGGTTGAAAAATTAAAAGCTAAAAATGACAACGTCGGCAAAAAAACTGAAGTCACACCAAAACTAGAGAAAGCATTCAGAACTGACAACAAAAAGGGTTTCATTTGGGGTGTTTTAACAGCTGGCATAATACTATCTTATATGGCAGATTTATTGCATTTCGATGGCATAGTAAGGGCATACATGACTCACACTGGCAAAGATCTCTACAATGAAATGGCATGTAATTACTTTTAATTTAAATTGTTTGAAATCCTAGAAGGCATATACAACTCTCAAAACAGATAAATTATTTTAAAATAATATTGAAAAATCGGGTCAGGAGTACATCGAAACTTTTCTTCATTACATCTGATCCGCTAACTTAATTAACTTCGCTTGCTTAGGCTTCTGGTAGTAGACTTATTTGAATAATATTTTTAGTTAACTTAGATTTAATTACGAATTCTTGAACACCAATTACTTGGATATAAAGTTAGCCAAAGTTTAAGTCCAGAGATTTAAATTTTCTATTTAAAGAAAAAGAAAATTTCAATTTTCTATTTTAAGATAAAGAAGTGTTATTTTTCTTTTTCTTGCATTTCTGTAATAATAGTGAAATGTCTGATTAGTGTGCAGTCTACACACCGGACTGGTTGACAAGTGCTGTTCGTCCACCAGAAGACTGTTCTATTTGTAGGAACGTTTCATCAGTGGACAAAGTGTCCAGTATTACTCCAAGAGAGTTTGAACAAAAGTAAGCATTTCTCTAATCTTCTAAGATAAGTAATTCATTTCATGCCAGACACTTCATCACTCTATTTGTCTTTGAAAATGCAATATTTTTTTATTAACTTAGAATAATACTAAGAAGCTTAGGACCGTAAACACAATGTAATTTAACTGACACAAAAGCCGGTTGACTGATGATCTTAAGCAGGGGTACACCACCTCAACAACAAAACATTATTTTATAAATGTCATAAATATCCATTAATGAAGAAGAATCGTAAATGGCAAATATTATGACTTAAAACACCTGCGAAGTATTTATATGCATTAAGTCTATCTTAGATGACAAAAGGGTAGCGAATACGAGAATCTACATTTAGTTGACTAGGACTATTTTTAATATCATTTTAATTAAAAACGTTAAAATACAATTAATAATGCTTAAATATTGTAATGCACCAATAATATGTTATTATTTATGAATAATCATTCATTAATTAATAATAGAACATAATAATTCAGCAACCGTAAGTATTGCCAACTTTGTTAAAAGAAAATTGTATATTGTTATGTTGGCAGAATTACTTAAGACCACCAGTGAACCGGCTTTGCTGTTATCAGTTATGCTCTTTCTATATATATAGTAGTAATAATATATACATATTTAAGTTAATATTAACCTAATATATATGTCATTAATTGTATACACTAAACAGAGACTATTATATTAAGAGCAAAGTCACGCGAGAAAGAATATATCATATCATAATGTTTAATATGATATAAGAGTTTTATCTCAGTACTTTAATCACACATTTCGAGGTACTCATTGTTTTCATTCCTGATCTGAGTAAAGTGTTTAATAATTATGTATTTAATTTTCAATTTAATATATTTAAATAATATATCATATCAAACACATGTTATACTTCTTAATTATTTCAGAATAATATTAGGATTGAATAATTAAATTAAGAAAACAGACAAGACATTAAATCATATATGATATATAATAATATATGTATTCTTAACATTCAAAATTATTCAGCTATGCTAGGATTAGAAAAGGGTGTAACAGCACCCGAGAAAATATAAAACATATCAATAATAGAGAAATGAAGTATTATAGTAGAGTTTCAAAAGAGTACATATTGTAATTCTCTCATATGTCATGTAGTATTGTATAAATTAGTAGGGACAGTTGACTCTGATAATAAAACAGGTAGCTCCTTTAGTAGGGTTACTATTTAGAAGGAAAAAAAAAAAAAAAAAAAAAATACACATATATATGTAATAATATATAGTATGTCAATGAAAAATATATGTTTATATTGAACATTACTATAAAAAACATTTGTAATTATTTTTTTTTAATATAAAATTAGGAGGTTTAATATTGTCACATTATATATTTTTTATGCATCAACGTTTACTTAGATATATAGAGATTTTTTTTTTTTTTTCAAATTATTTATAGTGATGACATTTATATATATATATAATATAATATATATATATTGATTAATATTTATCATTATTATATAGTATGATAATTATAGCATTAACATAGAAATATACATAGAATGCTAAAAACGTACAGTAAGGTGCATATATATAGGAGTTAAATTGTAAGTATTTATATTAAATATTAAATACTATAATACATATTATTATATATATAATATATGGATTTGAATTTTTATAATAATAAATTATATGTGTGTGTATATTCCAAACTATAATCAATGCTAGTTCAAGTGCAATACGTATTCCGTTCCATTTCATCAGTTTGATGGATAATTCACACACCGATTGCAATTCTTTCCTTTTTTCTTAGACATCGGGATGTAAAAGATTGCACACCCCTATCATAGATTAACAGCACCAATTCCATAAATTTAAAATTTTAATAAACACTCAAAATGACACATGAAGGACTTATTCATGTTAATATTTCATAGACTCGGGACTTAGTTAATCCATGGAAACAGTGATCTTAAGGCTACCAGTGAACGTCCTACTCTTTGTACTCTTTTCGGCTATAAGTGTGAGTTCAAGGTGGCTTTCCTACCGTAGGGGCTACTTAAATATTACTTGAAACATAATATTTTGTGTGTTTAACATCATAATTCCAATAATAGGTACAATGGTAATATGCGTGACACTATTGAGAAATTGGAGACATTAAAAGTGCAAAGTAACACTTAGTTTATTATAAATAGATAATAGCAGCAGCCCGTTATCTTTAAGAGGAGCTCCTCAGCATGTAGTAGTTCTGTTGTCAGCCCCCACTGATCATGATGTGCTTTTCGCTCTTATTCTTTTAGATTTTGCTGTTATCATCTCTTAAAGTACTGCTGCTCTTATTGCCAAAGAGTTGAAACCTCTGAGCTGTTTCACTAAAAATTAATCTTTGGAACGATACTATTATCCAAAATTTTTCCAAATAAAGTAACTACTATGAAAGTGCTGGTGATAGAGAGGATCTAATTTTATGAATAAATAAACATGGTGAGGCAGAGGATAATGGTTATTATATATATATATATATATATATATATATATATATTAGTATATATAACTATATATATATATATTTAATTTATTTATTTGTGTGTGTGTAACTGTCATGACAAATTATCTTGATCATCTACGACAATTATAATTCATTCATATATATATGAATTAATAATATAATACCAATTTTTTAATACCATAATTATTGATGTGGTTAGAATAAGTTGGCATGTCCCGAATTCATGCGAGATGGATAAATGCAATTTACAGCGATTATGAACGCATGGAGTATGACAATATCAGAAAGTTTGTAAGCATAGATCGCATGATATTAGGATGAAGATGAATATGATACGAGGAGCATTATGTAGTATTAGGTATAATAAGGACCGAATGATAAATGCTCAAATAATAAAGAAGAGTGATGATAGTATTGATGTGATAAGACGAGTATCACATAACTTAATGTATCAGGAGGAACCGCATGGATGAGTATAGTTTAATTATATGAAATATTAGAAAGATTGCTGTATGTATGCATCATGAGGAAGAGGATGAGTATTAAGATGAACGATGAGTATGATACGAGGAAGAGGATGAGTATTAAGGGATGGAAAGACAGTATAAAATACGCTCGATGTTAAGTATAGAGAAAGATTATTAGGAATATAATGAATTCAAACTGAGTTTGAAATTAGCGAGTATGAATTAGTGAGGAAGAGTGAGCGAGTATAGTATATTCCTTTAGGTATTAAATAATAAAGGATGAAGATTGAGTATGAGTAAGAGGAAGTGGTGAACTGAGATATTAGGTTGATGATTAGTATTCTATTATATGAGGAGGACGAGGATAGTATTAGATGAAGAGGAAGGTAATAAATAAAATACGAGGAAGAGGATGAGTATTAGGATGAAAGATGATATGAGTAAGAAGGCACGCTGCGCTATCGAGTGTATTTTTAGGATGGGAGAAGATTGCAGTATATATAGAAAATGATTGTAGGATAAGAAGGGCAGCGCGATAGGTATTGAAAGGAGTCGCAGAGACGAGGGTACTAATAAATGAGCGCAGTGAGTATAGTGGGAGGATGAGTGTACCTAGGAAGTGGCGAGTATACTTAGTGGAGGAAGAGGATGAAGTATTAGGGATGAAGATGAGGTTGAAGGTAGAGAGTGGACAATGGTTATATTGAGTATTAGGATGAAGATGAGATATGAATACGAGGAAGACTGATGAGTATTTAAAGTGATGAAGAATGGTATAATAGAATATGAAGAAGAGATGGTATTAGGATGAAGAATGAGTATAATGGCATATACGAGGAAGAGGATAGAGTATTGTATCTCTTCTTTTATATAATGTACACTACATCATGAAGATACACAGAAGATTCAAAAAAAAAGCACAATATAAAAACCTCCATGACGTGGATGAGCTAAATAAACCAAATAGTAACAGGTGGTTAGGGTTGATGATGGCATCTAAAATAAAATATGACATAATTAGCTCACAGGGAGTTTGGTGTTCCGTTGGAAATTGATTTACTTTAATTGAATTCTGGTCCAGAGTAAAAGTAATCTGTGTTTAGCAACTCACAGTCAGTCTCAAATATTACGAGTTTTTTTATTATACCATGTACACCTTTCTAATATTGTCATTTTTAAATCGTAATTGACAAAAAGTTTCAAAAGAAACCGAAAATTGCAGTTAAAGTGACAGAATAATGTCCTAAAAAAGTTTTTTTTTAGATGTATATTAATAGCGCTAACTTATTATCATATATTAATTATTATCGTAATACTTGTATTATGATAATAGCATTTATTATTAAGAAATAAGAAAACACTTATGATTTTAAGTTTGTCATTCAGCCTCATATACGCCTCCTTTCAGCTATTAAAATAGTTCAACAAATAACAATCTGTAACCATGAACGTGTGGGGTTTTCAAAAGCTAGTTACAGCAATCAATAGGACAGAAATGTTTTTAAATTCTAGATTACAGAACATGCACGAACCTTGCATGTTCTACGAAGCGTGCAGTACCTTGCTAAATTTTAAGCAAAAGTAGTTATTATAGATATGGTTAGTGCCCGTTAGTTTGTCAAAGGATGTCTTTGATAAATAAAATTGAGGATCAGTAAATAAATGACTGTCCAATCAAACGTTATTTACTAACATGTTTATCTGCTACCAACTAAAAAAGTTTTACAGGAGAGTAACCAACTGAAGTTGGGATTTAACTCATTTTTAAAGGGGGTAAGAGTAAGGCATATTACATAGGTTGTTAAAACTTGAGAAGCGGGGGGGATGATCGACGTCCCGGATTTAATTTCCTAAAATCTGGCAAACATCCCTACCGTCAAGTATCGACGACAGCAGATTCTTTTATAGTTGTTTCAATAAACGAATCTAATGAGAAATAAATATATAATAATATAATATAATAATAATAATATAATAACGCCCTAATACGCCCCTTAACAATCCAACACATAATCCGGATGTCAAATATTAGCACAAACAGACTACTCTTACGACGCCATATAACCAAAATTGCAAACATCATACATCAAGAAATAGTCATAAAATTAAATCTGATACAAACAAAAACTGAATATTATAACTACAAAACCTGAACCAGTGTTAGAAAAATAACTTGTTTAAATTATATTACGACCGGACAATACTCACAGATAAAACTATAATTCACAATAGGCCTGATATAGTAATTGTAGATAAAATTAAACAACATGTCAAATTCATAGACGTCGCTGTGCCACTTACCCATAACCTTAATAAAACTACCCAAGAAAAAATATCTAAATACACAGATTTGGCCGCGGAAATAATTAGAATTTGGAAAATGAAATCAGCTACAGTTATTCCCATAGTATTATCGGCAAATGGAATAATTCATAAAGACTTAAAATCAGCAATAGAAAAAATAGATAAACCGGTTTCTCTCATTAAACTTATCCAAAAATCAGTAATTCTACAAACCTGCTCAATAGTACGAAAGACCTTGAATATGACTTAATAGTATACAACATAGACATGACTCGACAGAACTTTTGTGAGACCACATTAGTTCCTATATGAGAAGGTGACTTGGTAAAAACCCGTCCCTTGCTCTTAAAACTAGCCTAGGCTAAGAATTAAAAGAAAATAATAATAATAATAATTTTTTACATTGATAATATTTTTTTTAATAATGACAATATTTTTTTAATAATGACAATATTTTTTTTTAATAATGACAATATTTTTTTTAATAATGACAATATTGTCATTATTTTCTACTGGTAAGAGAGAGGTACGAATCATGTATACGGACTTTTACATCATTTTAGATTTTCACTTTTTTCGATGGTAATTATGAGTGACAGCAAGCATTAAGCAAATTTTCTTTGAAAAAATCGCTAATGAGATGGCTCATGTGCTGGAGGCGCCCGGGAGTGTGTCTCAAATACGTTTTAGAGGTCTCTAACAACGAAAAAGTACGTTTCGCGAAACTAAAAAATCGTTAAAATTCAAGGTTATTTTTTTCGCCGCAAAAAAGGTCCTTAATTATGTTTTTGTGGCGCTAAATAAAAAAAACCCGGTCCATAGTCAATACGACTATTATAAACGACCAAAAAGTAAAAAAACAAACGTGAAAATAACATGAAACCAAAATAACGCTAAAAAAATGTTTCGTTTTCGATGTTATTTGGGCTGCTATATCTAATACAACCGGTCCGGACTCAATAAGACTACTCAAAGCTAGTGTTGCAAAGTTTAAATATTGGTACCGGGGCTAATTTTTTTATCGTCGTATTTACAATATTTAAGTTTAAAGCTTAAAAATAATTCTGGCGCAGAGGGCCGCATGCCCGGCGAATTTTCTTTGAAATGCTTATCAATCCCATTGTAGCTTAATTTTTCAATATATATTTAATAACCTGAGCAGTAGCGTCACAACTTGCATTTTTTATTTTTTTTAAAGAAAATGTTCTAAAAATTAGCATTTATTGAGCTTCAAATTAGTGTTAATAATGCTGTGCCGTGTAGTGTAAAATCTATGGGATAAATATATGCATTTGTTTTTGATTTGTGAGCGACTCTACTCTACATCAAGCTTGTTAATGTCCCGAACCCTATTGTTTGTGAAATATGTGTGACGTCATTAACCCACAATAAAGAACCCACGAAAATTTCAAAAAAACACAAATCTTCATTAACTGTTTAGATCATGCTGACATTTTTTACTCACGTATACTGCCACATATGGTTAACATACATACGAAGTTACACTACATTATCAGTATTAATTCCGATCTTATTGATCGACATATATTACATACTGTAAACAAATCACGTTTTGTTGGTAATACATTTGGAAATTCGCAAATATCGTGGCAGTACGCCACTTATTTAACCATTAATATGATGAACTGATAAAGGGCAACAGCAATGTGGCCACGAAGCGGCCACAGAGGCGCGGAGGTCGCGGAGCGATAAAGAGGCCGAAGGCCTTTTGTTTTTGCTATAACCATGGGAAGGTAAGTTTGCTCCTATTTCTCTATTTTATACAACAACCATGGGGTGAGAAAAAGTTCCCTATCGCGTCATTCCCTTTATTCAAGATCCTTGTGTTCTACAACTAAAATTTACATCGACAACAATTTACGAGTTTATTTTTGCTTGGTTGCAGATACGCCTACAGTGGGATCCCTGTCATAATCAAAGACGCCATGACAGATTGGTCAGCACCAGATGTCTTTAGTTTTGAATACTTCAAGCAACTGTATGCTGATAAAGATCCAACATACAGATGTCAATTTTTCCCTTATCAAACAGAATTCAATTCTTTACATGAAGTACTAGATATGTCTGAGGAAAGAGCGTCCAGGCCCTGGTATGTTGGATGGTAAGTAAAAAATTATTAAATAAATAAACTATTAGAGAATAAATTGCAGGTTCACGTGTTATCCACCTGATCAATTCTATGCAAAATCTCTGTTTTTTTGAAGGTTCATCTGGAAAGCTCATTTCTATTAGTTTTATTATTTAGGTTGAACAGAATCGAATCCGATCCTGAATCAAATACACTCTCTGGAATATTCTATGAGAACAAGGATTTAATTATGCACGGAATCAAAGGTAAGGTAAGCGAATCAAACAAGTCGATTCTTAAATAATCTTAAATCGAATTTCAAATAACACCGTATTTCATTAGTATTAGCATTCATTTTTAGTATTTCATTAAAATATATTTTGCTTCCCCACCTCATAAAAAGAGATGGAAGCATTGCATAAGCAAAAAATGCAACAACCGCAAAAATGTTAAGTCGATGGTGCTGAACCCAATCTAAGTGAGAAAAAAAATTTAATATAAGCAAGAAAAATAAAATACTTGATGTCATAATAAATAAATATTAAATAGTTTAATTTGATTAAGAATGTAACAGTAAATTAATAAAATAAAATTGCATACCATACTTATAATGGGCTTAGCGCACAAAGGCTGAGTGCCGTACCCGAGCTTGCTCATTCGGGTGTACAATTGTTCAATAGAATCTTTATGAGCATTTTTACCAGTCCTATTCCTTAAACACGCAAGATCCTATTGATTTGTTAAAACTTAAGTCTATGTCGATCCTTTGTACTCTAGTACAGAGTGACGGGAAGTATCCAATGTTCAGGTTAAAAAATTAGGTGATCTAAATGTTGAGCCTCACAAGCCGATCGATGAAAATTCGCTAGATACTTGGCACAAATCAATCTAACAATAAATACTAAAACAAAAATAGCGAGGTGATGAAAATTGGCTAGATACATGGCAAAATTCTATGTAACAAGAAATAATAATAAAAAAACAAATAATACAAATCAACAACAATGAATCCGAGAAGCGAGCACAGGGAGGCCTCCGGGCCGCGTAGCAAATTGTGCCCATAAAATCCGGCCCGTATTTAAAACTGTGAACATTAAATGCATTGCGTGATCATACCCGCACATGTCTTATAATAAACATATTATATAATAAGCATATTAATAAACAGAAAAAATGATATAAATAAGTAGCAAATAAATCAATAAAATAATTTTAAAAACACCACTGACCTTGATATGATAGGTGGCGTATTCAAAACACCACAAACCTTGAGATGAAAGGTGGCGTATTTTTTTAAATACGCCACCTGTTTTTTAAACCACATTCGCACAGCGGAACGTTTTGGAACCACTTATAGTGTTTTATATCCATTTTACAACACCGTGCTAATTTACTAACTGCAAGTGTATTGCTCCGAGTCTTTTTTACGATGTATAACTCCCCTGAAGAATACAGAACTGGCTTTCTATGTAATTTTAGCCTTAGGTATTTTTGCATTAGTATTTGTATAGTATTATCCGTGAGGAGAGACTTGTTCTTTTCGTATCTATTCACTCCACCAGCGACTTGTGATTCCCCTGAAGGTGTTTTAACAGGGAAACGATAGGTCGTCAAGATCAATTTACTTATAACTCCTATTTTTGCTAGCAACAATTTAAACTTCTAGGTTATGGTTATTTATTAAAACATATGAAAGCCTACATTAATGAACAGTTATGTTGACGGTTATGGTCAGTTGAAACTGTCTAAAATCCATTATCTATCCGCCAAAATTCTATAATGCCCCTCCAAAGAAAATTCAAAATAAATCAATAGAACACCCGTTGATTTTGGGTCAATTGATAATAACCGCTACAGTAAGAATAAGGATAGAAAAAAACAAATAACGATTACCTTCAAAAATCAGGAGTTCCAATGCGAGTAATAAAGTTTGTATTCCTACATCGCTATACCACCAAATGGATGAAATATACAGATTACGTTCGATATTTATGAACTAAAAGAAGCGTTATACATGTATAAACAAAACTGTGCAGTACAACCTATTAGTTTACGGAACTTGGATGAAGAGCTATGCTGATACGTTAGATTAAAAAAAGTTGTAGAGTATTGCAAAAAAATAAAAAAGGTTTTAACTATTTTAAAATTTAAATAATCACTTATTATCCAACATTATATATTTGGTTAAACACTCTGAAACATTTCGACAAAAGTCATTCAACACTTTACTAATAACAAGCAAAACAAGGGTAACAATAATTAACTTTTCGTGACCCAGATTCATTTAAAGCTATCTCTGCAAGTTTAGTATGCTACTAAAGGCTTGGTGAAAAGTACGATTCCTCTAAAAATTTTCAAAATAAAACCACTCGTGGTTTTTTGTACTCTTTACTACCATGCGTTGGGGTCATAAATGCCATTTTAGGTACTTTTCAAGTGAACCCTTCAATTGCACTTCAAATATATTTTACATCAGAAGAAAGTAGTTGATACTTTAGAGAGCTGGCTCAGGTCCCAGGATATATTGCCAACTTAAATCCGTTTCAAGTAAAGGGTTTTTGACCTCTTTTAAACCCTCGAAAGAAAGATCGGTAAACAGAGATATTTCGCCCCTATACCAAGCGTCGCTTACGCTGGGGTTGTTTGAAGGGGGGGTCCAAGGGAGTATTACCACCCAGAGAATTCAGGATACCCCCCCCCCTAACCCTCTGGCAGGAACAATTAAATGTAACCTTCTTCTCGGGTACATCGTAATATTTACGGGTATTGTGTAATATTTTAGTAACTATTACCCAAATATGTTAATTTTGTTACTACTTTTGGTAACTTAGAAAAGCTAAGCTATTGGCCAGGTAAAGCTGAAAGTATTACAGCTCAAGGCCAAGTTTTCATTTAAGACAAAGCCGCTGGTGAAAACTTATCTCCCGAGTCCGTAAGACCGAGGGAGCTAACTATAATTGACTCCCGAGGCCTAGCCGAGGAAGACAATAAGAGTGCTGATATTGTTGATGATGATGGGAATGAGAAGTTACAATATGAAGGGTTGTTAATAACGATTATAGGAAGAAAGTTTTAATTTCTTTGTACATTCTCTTTTTCATTCCCTACATTATTTAGAATTTGTTCTGTGACTTTGATTTTATTCGGCATAGATGACCACTGCACTTGATTGCCATACCTTTTTAAAGTTGTCATAGATGCACATTTGTTTTTATTCAGCATAGACGACTCTACATAGCCACTGCACTTGATTGCCATACCTTTTTAAAGTTGTCATAGATGCATAACTTTAAGTTGTCATAAATGCAAGAAGTGTCGCTGACGTTCTACACAGGCAATGCTCTGTGTATAATTTATGATAAGGGAGATTTAAATTGATGTTAGAATTATTACGTTCTTAGAGGCGTAAATATGCATTTTACGTCCCTAAGGACGTAAACATGTGACGTAATACATATTTACGTCCTCTAGTATTATACCTCTATGATGATAGCAGTTAAAACGTCTTAAAACGGATAATTCTGATGAAATCACGGATAAGAATTACATGAGGTACACTCAATACTTTTCCTGTATACCTACGGTATTAGTTGAAGTAAACTAGAAAAATCTGATAAAGATGTAAAATACTAAAATGAACAGTTAAAAATTATAGAGACCTATTCTTATTTGACAGGAGTAACTGTGATGATGATGCAGCAATAGAGTTACGAAACCATTACGGCAGGCCTTACTTTCTGCCTGAGTTATCTGAGAACCATAATATAGACTGGATTTTTATGGGAAGCCCTGGATATGGAGCAAAGATGCATGTAAGTAGCATATTGTAAGTACATGACGCGTTTCCTAGAGGCATTACCAAGAGAGGAGAGTACGCAGCCCGTTTTAGGACTAAATATTGTTTACGAAAAATTTTTATTTGATGGATAATCACTTTCTTTGCTCATACAAAAAGTCATCATGCTATGGCACTACCCAATACCCTCCTCCCCCTTCTGATCACCTAATATAGTACGCACTTTTTCAAATATCAACATTTCAGCACCTACAGATCCCAAAAATCGAGACAAAAATGTGGTATCTGTATGGAATATCTAAAGTAATATATAAAATAAGTAGGGAAACTCCTATACTAACCTGTGTAAAAAATCAGACATGCGCGATCAGCTGATAGCTGGCTCAGAAATAAAAATAGCTAAAAATTAGAATAACTGCGCATGCACCTTTTAGAATTTAGGCTTTTTATTTATTTCTATTGGCAACAATGATAAAATTACGTGACTTTTTACTTTTAATCGCATAGATATCGTGTTTTCGTCATAGAGATATTATTACTAGAGAGGCCCTATTGGTTGAATTTTGAAACATCGAAAAAGTAATTTGACCACCTGCGCTAAAAATTTAATGAAATAATCAGTAAACAATTAAATTAACTTAATTAGAAGAACGGTAAAAATACAAATCAAAACACAAACAATGTGCGGAAAGTCACTCTTAAAGAAGGTTTCAATGAGGTTACACAGAGCCCATGAGAGCCCCAAAAAGATGTTTCAGGCCCATCCAATGTATTGAGATAGGCTATGCCCCCTCTAGTATATATCTCTATGGTTTTCCTCATGTTTTCATACTTTAATGTGTACTTGCTACTTTAATAATTTCGAATTAAAGTCTGTGAAATAAATGTTATAATAATTATGTTAAAGAAAAAGAGTAAATAGTAAAGGTAAATCACATGTTTTTATCAAGCTTTCGAAGAACATATAGACGACAATGTATTGCCTTCAATATAACTTAAAATTACGATTGCTTTAATTATATTAAAAAAAATAGTTTAAAGTTGTTAAGTTATTAATTACAATAAATATTTGAAGGGAAAAAACAAATATCACTCGCAAAATGTAATAAGTTAAGTAGTGCACTCAAAAAAAGGTTTAAATAGCCGCTTGTTTTAAGTAATTTAAACAAACATTATTTTAAGATTCGCACTTAAACCTCCATTGGATGTGACAAAATGAAAGAGAAAGACAAAAAGAAAATTGCCTGCCAAGAGTAATGACATCATATTCAAAAGATCTAGTTTTCTAGCATAAATGGAGTCCATCAAAGAAAGAAAGATGAAAAGTCTCTCCACAGAAAACTTTGTTTATTTACAAAACGCAAAGTGCTTTCGACCAAACATGAGGCCATCATCAGAGCCTGACAAACAAATAACTCGCTACTGAGGGCGCCACGCCCACCTTGACCAGTGACCAGGGCGTCACTGGTCTCGTCCATGCTTACTCGCAACTAATTCTTTATGTTTTAAACTAGCCCCTATCTTATTTAGTTTGTCTAAACGGTACTTTTATTTTATATTTATTCTATTCATTTTAATTATCTTCGTGCCTATCTTATATTTGATTATTACTTTATTTTTTGTTTTGTTTTAATATCTTATGAGTTTTTTAATTCTGTTCTTTTTATTTGTTTCTCAGGCACTGATGATGGCCTCTTGTTAAGGTCGAAAGCGCATTGCGTTCTTTATAAATAAACAAAGTTTTCTGTGGAGAGACTCTTAATCTTGCATTTCTTATCATATTCAAAGTTTAAAGTGTAAGATACAAATTTTATTTACAGATTGACAATGTAGGAAATCCATCTTGGCAAGCACAGCTGACAGGCAGTAAAAAGTGGACTTTAGAGCCTCCACCAGAATGCTTCTTTCAGTGTAAAACAATTGATGTCATAGTACAACCAGGAGAGATAAGTAAGGATTAACTAATAAACAGTTTTATTTTTTTAAAAATTCAAGATTTGTTTATCAATCAATACTGCAGGTTCATTTAAAAATGCATAAAAATATGCCTGCAATGTACAAATATTAGACTATGTTTATCTTTTGGTTATTCAAAAATTACTCTCTTTAAAGATTAATTCAGAATAAAAAAAACTAATTTTATAATAAAATATTGTAATTAATAGGGCCAGAATACCATAACTTTCATTTTAAAAATTAAATTAATAATCTGAGATGCATGCAAGTACCTCATTTCATCAAATATATTATATCTTTTTTGTCGCTTTTGTTTTTCAGTTGTTCTAGATACAAATAGATGGTATCATAAGACAGAGATAGTTTCCAAGGACATTAGCATAACCATAGGAGCTGAATACGATTAAGGGAACCATAAAATATAAATTAACTCGCCAATAAACAATACAACTAAAAATTTACAGAAATTATATTTTTATTATATTATTATAAAAAATTGACAGCAAAAAAAGTGCAAGAGAAATAACAAAAATCCGGGTATGGGGTGCCTCAGAACTTTTCCTCACCACATCGGATTTGCTAAGCTCATCCTCCTACTTTGGACTCGCTTTGCTCGACCTCAGAATATAAAAGTCATAAAATTTATACTGCATTAAGTCATCATACTTGCTTCCCAGTGGTCACCCATACAGGCATTGACCTCGCTCCATGCTGCTAAACTTTTATGATCCAACAAAAACAGAGGGTATACTCTTTGTATAGAAACAAAACTTGATATTCTTATTTAATACCTAAAGGAATATACTTGTACTAAATTTCAACTCAGTTGAATCATTTTTCAATTTTTTAAAAAACGTATACAAATCTTTCAATAAAAATTAAACTATGGCTGATAATGAGATGAAACTTAACACATTTTTTTGAGTTAGTAAAACAAATGTGATAGTAAAATTTGAGTGCGAATGTGCAGATTTATGAGCCGAATTTCTAACCAACAAATTTTTTCATGTTTTAAAAATTTTTAAGATTTTTGCTGAGTCAATATTGCGGGTTAATATTGCAATAAAATAGATTATTTTCCAGATAGAACAATTAAAAATTAAAGATTGATTTGTGAACCAAGTTTCAACTCTTTGGCATAAATACAATGACAACTTTGTTAAAACTACTCAGGAGGTCTTTAAAAACCTGAAACAGATAATTCCAGTGCCATCCTAGTTTTGGATTTTTTTGCAAACACAATTTTTCTATTTACCTACAGCATAAATAAGGAAAAGTAAAAATGGTGCCTAAACCTGATTATTTATTATTAATAAATTCAAACCAATTAAGTTGTTTATTTAAAACCATTCTCCCCTACTGTCGTTTGCATTCTATTATTTCTGTAATTGCTAACACAATAAATATACTATAATGTCACATAAATATTAAAATTGACCTGGTGGTCAAATAGGAAACAAGAAACATCCCAATTGGTTTAAAACTATCAATGTTTATAAGTAACCTAGAATATTTCTTCATATTTACTAATTACTAATACTGTACTACTAGTACTTACTAATTCAAATAATTGTTACCATTAAAACCAAAAATTAATTTTTAATTTTAACCAAGGATTAGGTATTTATAACCTATATTTTAATAAAAGACTTAATTTAATTATCAATCCTAATATTATTCTTTGAAATAATAAAGAAGTATAACATGTATTATTTAAAAATATATAACAAAACAAATAAGTGTAATGAAGTTTTATTTCAGAAGTATACCTCCTTCAAATATTTGTTTGTCTAATTATATAAATTAGTTTTTGCTTTCTAAGTGTATCTCAATAAAAAATATTTAGTGCGGGCTCTGTCATGCTGCCAAATATAAATCAGAGAGTGATTGAACTTAAAATAATAATCCTCACTTTAGAAAAAACCTAAAAGGGAAAGCAGCATGGATATATAAGAAGAATAAGTTAGAGGGACAAACAAGGAAAGTCTTGGAAAGCATGTCATATAAGGTTTAATCAAGTGTTAAATAACCTTCTTATCTTTTAAAACCAGCCCTTCTAAAACCTATATTTTATTTATTCCTTTCTAAAAGGGCGCTATAATAATGTAACAGTAAATAAACAATATATATATATATATATATATATATATATATATATAATATATATATATATATATATATATATATATATATATATATGTGTGTGTGTGTGTGTGTGTGTGTGAGTGTGTGTGGTGTGTGTTCTTTATATAGATGTTCTTTTTTGTAACACCTAAAAATTAAAAAAAAGGCCTTTCAGCTATTGTATTCTCTGTGGCCTCAGGGCTTTGGCCTCGACCGCATTTTTGTCTAATAGGAGAGATTATTGTAATAGTAGATAAATGGCACACTGGCAGGATATTAGTAATATCCGATTAGTTCCAATATAACAAAATGTAATAAAAACGTATCAGTTGAATGGTGGTTAGTTTAACTACAATTTTATACATAAAACGATAAAATTTGAACTTGAACCAATGCTGATACATAACTTTAACTTCTTCCACGTGTTTATTTAAAATAGCAGAATATGTATGTACAATTTCAGCTCCAATAACTTTTTGATGTTTAGTGAATTTTTAATTTTTTTTAGTCATTATTGTGGAATAATGTCATACCTGTTAATGATAGGGGTTGGAGTCGAGGTTAGACCCAGACAGCAGAATTCTAGATAGAGCCATTTAAAGAAATGTCAAAAAATCACATTTTTGGCTAAAAATCTGGATTTATTCCTGTTGGCCAAATTATATTAAAATTGGAGATATCGCGTATTTTCACCTATATTGATTTGATATGGGATGACCTCACTCATATTTCGTCTCAATTATCCTCTGCTATAATTATTATATACTTTTTTAGTTTTTTTCTCACATGAACAATTCTTTCTTTATCTCCTTCATAAATAATAAAAACAATATAATTAAGAATTAATTAACTAAAAGTCTAATTATAATCCTAAATATTTCACTACAAAAAATAATAAAAAAATATATAATACAAATAACCCCAGGGTAGGCAAATAATTACAGATTTAAATTGTGTCTGTAATCTTTATCTCATGGAAACAACAAATGCACACAATATATACAGGGTAGTACATTTCAAATACATCACCCTTCAGCTTCGTACGGAACTATAGCAACAAATTGGTATCTACTGCCACTAAGTCGACCACTCGGGGTTTAAATACCTAATTATTTGATTATTGTCTGGCCTTTATGGTAATCTGATTACCAAAATGTGTTATTCTAAACTTCTAAGGTTGAATTTGATGGTAATCTGATTACCAAAATGTGTTTTTCTAAACTTATAAGGTTGAATTTTTATGGTATGATTACCAAAATTTTTCTAAACTTATAAGGTTGAATTTTATGGTAATCTGATTACCAAAATGTGTTTTTCTAAACTTATAAGGTTGAATTTCATGGTAAATCTGTACCAAAATGTGTTTTCTAAACTATAAGGTTGATTTTATGTAATCTGATAACCAATATGTTTTCTAAACTTATAAGGTTGAATAGGAGTTAGTTGGACAATTTGATAACAATATCGCTGAAAACCTGTGATTCTTCCCAGACCTATATTTTCCCCATACAATGTATTAGAAGTGATGCATTTTGTTGTACCAGTAATACTCATGTATGTCAAACGATAACTCGGGGAAAAATTACCAGAATTCTATGATATTGATATCAAATTGTTTGGAATATGATTTAAAGTAAGAGAAAAAATATTAGAGTACCCTTATGTTTGCAATTTATAAAATTTTACCCTTATGTGATTCAAAACATATTCGTAAAATGATTAATAAATAACAATTGCCGAAATTTATTGACAAACTAAAATTGAAGGGTTAAAAAACATTTCTGATTCTATAGCAAATAAAAAGATGTGGTATTCAAATAAAAATATGTGGTATTCAAATAAAAAGATGTGGTATTCAAATAAAAATATGTGGTATTTAAATAAAAAATATATATTCAAATAAAAAATATGTGTGGTATTCAATAAAATGAATTCCAAGAGTTCTTAATCAATAATTGGAACAAAAAAAATATTCACAACTAACTAAATATAATTAGATTACAAAATCAGACATTTTCAAGACAAGTTTATTAATGTTAGAGCTATTTATTTTATTTATTTACATATTTTTTATTATGTCATAATATGTTAATTTTAAACAATCTCAAAGCTATTTACAGGTGTAGTTAAATTCCTAATTCATTTACTTTAGGACATAGTAACATTGAAAATAAACTAATAATCTAAACTGGAACAAATTATAATCAAAGAAGAAAATTAATAACAGCAAAAAATATTTTTAAAAAACTGATAAAAAGAATAACACAGATTAAACCTAAATTAAAGTATATAAACATAGAGGAACCACCCTGGGTAAGTTTTTTCTTTAAGAGTTAGCCCTCAGATGGCAGCACTGTTTTTGCCTTAGATTGATTTAATTAATCACTCTAAGGCAAAAACAATGCAGAATGCCCTAATTTACACCCTTAATGTTAAAAAAAGAAGTTTCACATGTCCTCACTGTTAAACCAAACCTCCGCACACTTTAAACTATAAGGCAGAAACAGTATAGTATTATAATGAATCTATAATACTAGGGTATCTATCTATAATGAGGGTCCTAAATTTTGCCTATACCCAATTTCATTTAGGGTAAGGGATCTTTAACGATTACCTGACAACGCACAGGCTCGAGACCACCAGCTTTCAG
Source organism: Microvelia longipes (assembly GCA_018340805.1). Lineage (NCBI taxonomy): Eukaryota > Metazoa > Arthropoda > Insecta > Hemiptera > Veliidae > Microvelia > Microvelia longipes. The sequence continues at coordinate 12,713,835 of JACMZG010001870.1, read as the reverse complement.
TCCCTTCTGAAAGACGTGTACGCAGAATTTTTATCCCTCTCATAAAAATCCCAGAGGACCGTGCTGGGATTGAACTCATGACTAATTAAACTCGGGAGTTTAAAGTCCATTCATTCTGTGTATTGGCCGCATACCTTAACCACTACACCACGGGTGACTCTACAAGTATATTGAACTTCAAGTGGTTTTGACTTTCCCTAGAATTTTTAAGTTATACTTCAACAATGAATCAGAATACCAGACTTTTCTACCTGCTATAGATATTATTACATTAAATAAAATTATAAATTTATTTATAAATCTGTATACATATTGTAAAAATGATATTATTTAGTGTATTTAACTTATAAATATTGCATTTTATAGTGAAATAAAGCAATAAATAAATAAAAATTAGTTAAAAGGAAATTAACAAAACATCTTCATTATACAGAACTTAATTATAAAATGCATCATCATAGTTTAATCAGAAGAATAAAAAATTTAAATTAATTAAGTAAATTACATAAAAAAGGGGCATGGGTGACTCAGAACTTTTTCCCTCAAATCAAATTTGCTACACTCATCCTTATTATGTATATAAAAATATTTACAAAATACCTATAATATAAAAATACGTAGAGTTTTTCAGGATTTTCTAAAAACCCCTGTGAAAATTCATTCATCATTTAATATTTATTTTATCAATATATAAATAAATTATTTGTCACTTTTTGTTGTTTACCATTGTAAATTTATGAGAAATACGGATTTTATTACTTGTATTGCAGTGTGTTAAAAAAAACCACAATTCACAGCAATGTCGCGTAAGCTATTTTTCTGAGGTAAAGAGTAATAATAAAATAAATAACATTTACAAAACACTTTCATTTACGGCTTCAGCCACTAACATTTTTAACTCTGGTGGAGTTGCTACCAACTCAATGTCACTTAAATCATAATCAACATTGTAAATAAGTCTTTCTATTAAATAAATACCAATAATTAATTAAAATTTAATTGAAAAGAAACATGAAATAAATAACAGAAAGAATTATTATTTTTAGTATTAGTCTCCATTGTTTTATGCTTTTTATTTTTCGGACACAGGATGGGACGAAATAAAACTTTGTTTTATTCCGTCCCATCCTGTGTCTGAAAAATAAAAAGTAACAGAAAGAAGGTTATAGTGTTAAAAGAGTGTTACCATCAAGCGGAAGTATGATCAAACTACAACAAGAATGTGATCTTTAGCGCTCCTTCCCGGCAAATAGATGAACTCCTAGCTGTACAAAAAATGTTTTACACGCCGTACAAAAAAACTTTTCCTTTAACTGTGGATACAGAATTTGCATTTCAAGTTCTGTACAACAAGGACTAAAGTGAAGCAACTCCCTACCTCAGAAAAAATAATTAAACTAATTACAAGTTTAAAATAAGTTACAGTGGGCGCCGCTTAATGTAATCAGTTTGGGACTGCAAAATTCTGTTAACTATACCCAAATGATTGCAATAAACAAAAAATATAACACAAAAAAGTTAAAAATCTGCAAATTATGCCTTTTCCTTTGTTACTCATAGTTAAAAGAGATTTTAAAATTAATCTTAAATAAATTTAAAGAAAATATGTTTCCTTCATAAGAGTATCTTTAAAACTCCTCAAGATAGTGTTTTTGACTTTTTATGGTCTGAAAAGATTTATATTATTGATAACATACAATTGTTTTTAAAAATCCCCCTGAAGTCACTATCAATAATGAAGATAAAAAGTGCTTAGGATGATAAAATACGCATACATCTTGAATATAGTATTTTTAATGATTTTTTAAATAAAATCAAGATAAGAATTGTGAAACATTTAAACGAACTGCTAACCAAATTAATCAGTTTAAATAATAACATAAGTTGGACATCTTACTTCTCATATATTTGTATAAATTTATAAGATTGTTTACAATGAACGATAATTATTGTATAGTTTAGTATGCAAGAAGGCCCTTCTCAGCTCAAATGATCACACTAAGCAGTTGATAACATTATCTGTGATTCTTATAACCGGCATCCACTGTATTACACAACAATTACACTATTTATCTACATCAGAGAATGGTTTCAACTCTTCTTTCCTTCAGGTGGATGGAATGCAAATGCAAGTCATTAAATTTAAAAGCAACCCAAATATTAACCATGTGTAGTGTCATCTTCTACAAAGTCATATGCTTCTTCTCTGCTTACACACTCCACATGACTTACCTACAAAATAGAAACTCCATTAAAGTTATTTTGCAGCAAGGGATGGAAGGATGTTTTACAGCTTGAATTGAAATTTACTCTTAAGGCAATGCCGAAGACCAAAACTTTATTTGGTCCTGATATCATCAAGCAGAGAGAGATTACTACATTTTTGCTCCTGAGAATCTGACAAGAGAAATAATGCAAATTCAGAAATTGTTTATCCCTCCCCCCCATTTTATCTACAACTGATCAACTTACACAAAGATATATTACATAACAAAAAAAGGTATGTGGCACCTCGGAAGGGAAGTCATTAAATTTATACTGCAATACGTCTTAGGACTCGCTTCGCTTGTCCTCAGATAGTAAATACATCCATTTCATTCCCAGCAGTTACCCATCCAGGCACTGACCACACTCGATGCTGCTTCACGTTTATCATCCAACAAAAATCATGGATATACTTGTCGTATTGAAATAAAACTTAATGTATTTATATGCTATGCATAGATATACACTTGTTCAGAATTTCAACTCAATTGGATTACTTTTTAGATTTTTAAAATTTTTTTAAAATGTTTAAAAGCCATTTGATAAAAATTGAACTAATGCTGATAATGAGATGAAACTTGGCACATATGTTGGTCTTATACATGGCTGCATGTGTGCCAAATCTCAAATTGATTACAATATTCTTATGCGTTTTATGATTTTTTAAATTGTTTGCTGAGTCATATTAGCGGGTTAATGACATTACAAAAAAATTATTTTATGGATAATGCTTTAGCTACGCCCCTACTCAGGAGATCTATTAAACACCTAATAATTCAGTTGTAATCTCCTTCTTTTTCTACCATAATCTGGTTTCTTCTGTAGTCTGGTTTTGGAAAATTAAAAACAAGGACTGAACAATAATTTTACCTTATTTCTAAATTTGACTCCGTAGAATTTATTAGCATGTTGTAACAGTTCAGGTCTGAATGTAGTTGTGATAAACTGAGCATCTTCAGACATCTTATGAATCATGTCCGCTACTGCCTTCCTGTGCTGGGCATCTAACGCCTGGATAACATATAAACCAAGTGTTAATAGCTATATGCAAACTAATAAGTAAAACAGTTAACCCTTTCAGGACAAAAAAAATACTTTTTTTCGTTAAGGACCCACGCCAAATATTTTTACATAATTTTGTTTTTGCATTAAGGACCAACGATAAGCATTCTATGAGAGGATTGTTTGTTTATTCTTCATTCGACTCTCTTTTACTTAGTTAAAACTCTTTAATTTTTCTCTTTATTGATAATAAGACTTAATCAAAGGTTTCTGAATCAATTATCAATAATTTAGAACCCCCGTATCTCAACAATACCTTACAAAGAAAATTTGTAAATTCTAAATTAAAGAATAAAGATAAGTTAAAAAGAAGTGAAGTGTACAGGATCAAATGCTCTGATCAGGGCAGTGATGCAGAGTATATTGGTAGAACAGAAAGGAAATTTTCACAGAGGAAAGAAGAACATCTAGGAGAAGCAAGAAGGATAAGGAATCTAGAAAAGAAAAGCAAAATTCACTGGAAGATTATAAAGATTTAAATAGAAAATAATGTGGGTATTAACAGAAGGAAAATCAACATTTTAAAGGAAAAAAGTGACAAGATAAGAAAATAAATACAAGAGAATATTCTATAAGAGCCTTCTACAAAGCTATCAAATAGTCAACCATATGAAGTTTCTACCAATATTTATCTTTATTTGTCTATTGTTGTTTTTAAAATTCCATTTCTATGTTTACTTTCTCATAAGTTCTTGTTTTTTGTTGTTTTTAAGTTTTTATTAATGTAGTTAATGTAGTTGTTACATTAAACTTTTGAGGATATAGTAAATTTTGTTTTGTTGGCATTTAATTTTATTACTTTTTGTAAATTGTTTCGTTATAGTGATGTTTTTTAAATGTTTGTACTTGTTAGGAAAATTACCTGGTCGATTTCATCAAAGAGATAGAAGGGAGCCGGGTCGCACTTCTGTATAGCAAATATGAGTGCCAGAGCCACCAGAGACTTCTGACCACCACTGAGCTGGTTCATTTCCCTCATCTCACCGTGTCCGTTAAATGAAACACGAATACTAACTCCAGTGAACTGATCGCTGTCCATTTCCTATACATTACAAACAAGAAAGAGCTAAATACACACACAAAATAATATTTATTGGACAAGCAAAAGATACCTGTAAAAAGAGTAATGAAGCCAGTAGTCCTATTTTAAAAATAAACAAGTTTTATTAACTGTATCTTATTTTATTAAGCTTATTAATATTAAGCTGAGCCATCTTCAGAGTATAAACAAAAATAATAGAACAAAGAACCAGACTATAAACAAAATAATAAAAATACAATGCAATTTTTGATAATACATCAAAAAACTAAAATATATTCACATATGTTCTTTTGGCGGGAAAATGGCATTGGCTGCTTGTGTGAAGTCAGAGGTATGAGCACTAGTCTTTCTCAGGGTGAAACTGAACCCAGGTATAGTCACAGTCAGGTAAGCTTAATGTGTTACAGGGTAAATATAACCTAGAGTCTAGGGGCAGTCTTTAGTAGGGTAGACTTGTACTGTACCTTAAACGACCCAACCTTTAGAATTTTCTGTTTTCACCATACTTTTTTATCTCCCCTCTTTTTTATATGCTTATTTTGACTATTTAAAATTGAATAAATATTTTTTAACCATATTTAATTATTTTATGAGCAAACCAGTTTTTTTTTGGAAAAATGCAAATACTCTATTGGTTGATTTCTTGCATAAGAAGCATAAACTCTTTATTAACCAATCACATTATTTTGTTTAGTTCTGAGCAAACAGAACGATGTGATTGGTTAATTTCTTAAGTAAGTAGCATAAAATCTTAAATCAACCATTATTGTTTTTGCTTGCTCTTCAAGAAAACATTTCAGGGAAAGTGATGTAGAAATTCATACAGTAAGGTTAGGGGCGGGGGACACAGTGACACAACTTTCTGGTTTAAAGTGGTTCTAAAACAGGGGCCAATAGCATGAACTACTGCACCGAGCACAAGTTTTTACCTTGTACCACTGTTATCAATATTGTTATCAGTTTTAAATCGAGATGTCTTATGTTAATGAAGAATATAAACAAGATAATATTTAACTTATTTATGAACATTTTTTATTCTTTTTAGTGGTTAATAAGGTTCTTTATTTAGAAAATAAGATAAATTTTGCATTTATTCATTAAAAGGACAAATAAAAAACACTATGAACACGCAAATTAAATTTAAGATTACTGCACGTCATGGTTATCATGATATCTCCATTCATGTTCATGATATCGTTTATATTTTTATTATATTATATAAAATTTTTAGATTTAAAATAATACAATTTTTAACATTGTTACAAATCCATTCAAATAATTTAAATCTTGGAAATTAAGAAATAATTATAATATATATGGGACAAAGTGAACTGACCTGCCTCTGGTGAAGAAACGGTGAACTAAAAAACAGACCCGTCTAAAACAGCTTATTTTAGGGTGAGTTGGATCACTGTGTCCCGCACCCCCACCCCTACTGTATGAATTTCTACATCACTTTAATTTCATCAATGCCTTATAAATAAGCAGCATACATTATGACAGTCAATTAACAAATAATCTGAACCTTTCAGGTATATAAAATTACCCTTGTCTGCTCAGAATGCTCCTCCCCATCAGCAGTTTTCATAACAAGCTGTGCGTGTCCCAAAGGAACTAATTCTTTGAAGACGAGAGAGAAATACATAGAGACTTGTTTAAACATGAACTGAATTGCTTCACACTTCCTCTGCTCCAATACCGACATCAACTCTTTGATCTTTTCATCTCTGAAAAAAGCAAACATACTGATGTTAGAACAAAGTTTTGTTTAAGGTAAGGTAACTACAAATGACAATGACATTGAATATTTAAGGCAACATAGTAAAGGTTGTAGCAGACATACCCTCTATCTAATTCCTCTTTCCTCTTCATTAGCTTTTCCTTTTGATCAGAGAAACTCATAAACTGATCCAAAGCTTTCTTATTCACATGACTGTACTTCTTTAGGTGACCATTGGCTTTCTCTAATTCTTTGAATAACTGAAACAAACCATGGAAAATAAGAGAAAATCAAAATAACTGTCAGTAAAAAGTAATTTTCGAGTAGGGTATTGTTTTTATGTTTTTTGGGTGCTGAATCAAACAAAACCTGTCCGAAGTCGTTATGACCTAATGTTCACCAGTTAATACTAGTAATCCATAAAATCAATATATTTATTGAAATTAAACTTTGTATACTTTTTTATTTCAAAGGGATACAATCAGCCAAATTATTTACTTAAATAGATGATAATTTAAGGTATACATGTCATATGATGAAAATTGAACTAATACTGATAACTGAGCCTTGACACATTTGTTGGTCTCACTAAATAAGCACAAAATTGCAAATAGATCCAATTTTTTTCATGTTTTTTGGTATTTTTTTAAATTTTGGCTGAGTCATAAATGATGGTTATCAAGTCCTAAACGACGGTTGTTGAGTCATAAATGATGGTTTTAGATTTCTAAATGACAGCAGGAATTGAGTCATATAAAATTACATTTCAGAATAGGTCTAGTTGTAATTGCATTACAACTAGACCCAAATGTTAATTTTTGTATTTGAGTTACTCTATAGCACAAACACACAGAAAACTACGATGATAACAGACACACATAAAATTGTTATGTGTATCTATATGTGTACATATTCAGGTAGCCCTCTACCTGAATATGTAATACTTTGTTTCAAGGACATTACAAATTTAATTTTATCATGACGTCTTAACTTGTTGGGTTGATGGCTTCATAATTTTTTTAGAAGCAATAGGCCTTGTAACCTCCCCAACGCTTGCAAAGTTTTGTTTCGGTTTAGAAAGCCTTCAAGAGTTATTGTTCCCATGATCTTGAACTGTCACCCAAACAACCTCATAAGAATCATTTTAATGATTAAAATTCACTAAAAGGCTAGAAACTATTTTTTTTACTAAAAATTAAAACTGCTGAAAAATCTAGCGTGCTTGTGAGAATTGCTCTGGATCTAAATAAACTTAAATTTGTAGCTATGTTGAAATAACCAATAGGGCTCGCTCAGCAAATCTCTAATTATATTGTTGATAAAGTAATACATTGATTATGATAAAGACAAGTTTTTATTTATTTATTAATTTCTTTAACAAAAAAAACTTGTTTCTTTCTTGAAATCCTTTAATCCAACATAGAAAAGTAAATTCTTCATTTGGCCTAAATAAATGCGCTCACTGGAGAACATTCAATACATTACTTTTTATAATTACTATTTTTATAAAATTAACTTCTTTAAATCTTTTTATTGAAATATTATAATTTACAATTGGCTTTATATAAAAATGGTGTTATTTTTAAGTTACACCCTCAAAAATCAAGCAGAGAACTGTTTAAGAAAAAAAGGATTTTATCTTTATATGCACTATTTTGTTATCTGACCCTTACTTAATTTATGACACCCGAGAGGAATACGACCAAATAAACATCACCCACAAGTATGCAACTAGACAGAGCAATAAATTACTTATAAGGAAGCAAAGACTGACTAAGACTGCCAAACATAACATTACATACTTTGTACTAAAATTATTCAATCACTTACCTGACTCGATAACTACTTTAAATAAGAGACCGTTTTCTAACAAAATTAAAAAATGTCTATTGGATAATCCCTAGGACTCAATTGATGAATTCTTTGTAATTAAATTTGAATAAATTGGCACAATTGCTTTATTATTTTGTAATTTCTTAGCGCTACTAATTACTAAGATTTACTTTTGTTGTTAATTTTAAATTCTTTACACATTTAAATTTTTTTTATTGTTTTTGTAACACTGTTGAACATATTTTTTGTAAAAACTATTATTGTAAATTATGATTGTTATTTATTATTGACATGTTGCCACTGTACTTTACAATTGTACTTAATGCAAATAAAATTTATTTATTTATTTATTTGTATATTTAATATAGTTGGTAGGATAAGATTGTGCGTGAAATTTCAGAGTAGATCTAGTGTGGTGAGAGGGAACATGAAGGTTTACAAGTTTCAATATATATACAAGTTTTAAGATCCAACAAAAATCATGGATATATTTGTTGTATTAAAACTAAACTTGGTGTTATTATGTAAAGGTATATACTTTTACAAATATACCTACGGTATAAATGAGAACACAAAAAAACATATACTAACAAAAATAAATAAAAAAATAAACTTACATTTTTAGTAGTATAAGACATGTACTTATTGACCATGTCTGGACTGGGCATGCTGCCAAGTTCTTGTATCTTAGTAGTACACTCTTGTATCTTAGTCTGTAACATCTGCTGCTTACTCGCAACTTTGCTTAAGTCTTTAGTATCTGAATCCCTCTTCTCCTGTGCCTCTTTCTCTTTAATACGCCACCTCTCTACCTCATCTTGTTCCAATTTTTGCTAAAACAAATTTAATCTCATAATTTAACTACTATATCAACTGAATATACAAACCATAAATACATAACTTGTCCCAAAAATATATCAATTATTTCGGCTCTCTTAACTATTAGTTATCAGTACCAAACAATAAGAGTATTTACAGCTTCTCTATAAAGCACCTTCTAGATTATGTTTAAAAAAGGGCTACAAATTCATTTTGGAAGCAATATAAAAACAAGCAATAAAATAATGGACATTTTAAGACACGAAATATTAAATTTTATAGCTAGCATAATTTCTAGTGCCAGGTGACTGAGAAACAGTTAAGGCCTTCTGCTCCAAGCCACATCGCAACCTCAGAGCTTAGAGGACATTTAAGTTTCAAATAATATATTTTTTGGGTTTATAACTTGGGTTGATGATGTCATAAATTTTTTAAAAAACAGCCTCGTGACCTCCCAAACCTTTTGCCAAATTTTAAGTTTCTTTTTGATTCTAAAAAGCATTTAAGAGCTTTTCCGTGCCAACTATTACTTAACACACACACACTTCCTCCTCCACTTCCGTCCTAACAACCTCGCAAGCGACATTTACTGATGAAATTTGATAAAATATATTTCCATTCCAGGATGAAAAGAGATTAAGTAAAAGCTAGAAACTAATTCAATCTATTAACAAGAAAAAATTACCATATCAATATAAATTTTAATTCATCTCAGAAATTTAAAGAAAAAGAGAGACTTACCCTTTTAACAGCCTCCTGAACTTTCTTCTCATAAGATTTGAGATCCTTATTCAACTTCTCCAACCTCTTCTCGATGCCATTCAGTTCATTCCTGCTGTTATCCAACTGTCTCTTTCTCTCTTCAACGGAAATCTCCTGGAGTGCTTGGATCAGTTCATCTTTCCTGCGTATCAGATTATTGGTCAGCAAATTCTCCAGTTTGTTCTTATCGGCTTCTAACTTCATACGAGTACTGAAAGCCGTCTTATTCTCTTGAGTCAATCGACGGATGTCATCGTTTAGTTTATCCATTTCTTTCTGATCAGCTGCTGATAATTGTTCTAATAAATCCTAAAAAGGAGAAAACACATATATAATGTTTAATACTTTTCCTCATTTATACTGTAGGTGTATAGGAAAAGTATTGTGTTAGCAAAAAAACTCCTAAACTATGATGTCACCAGAATTATCTGTTTCTAGTGTTTTAAGGACTCCTGAGTGGTTTTCACAAAGTTGTCTGTCTGTATGTGTGTGTGTGTGTGTCTGTTATCATCGTACCTCCTAGTGTATTTATGCTAGAGAGTTGAAACTTTGTAGAATAATCAATCTACTGTTGTAGTTGAGCTATTCGGAAAATATTTTTTTTTATAAGTCACAAACCCGCAATAATGACCAAGCGAAAATGTTGAAAAATCATAAAACACAAAAAAAAATTGTGATCAGATTGAGAATAGGCACTCATGTAGCCATGTATAAGACCAACATATGTGCCAAGTTTCATCTCATTATCAGCATTAGTTTAATTTTTATCAAATGGATTTAGAATGTTTTTAAAAAAATTGTAGAAAATCTGAATATGATCAAATTGAGTTTAAATTCAGCACAAGTAAATACCATTATGTAATAATTAAGTAGACAAAGTTTTGTTTTAATATGACTTTTATATCTATAAAAGTCTTTTATATCTATCTTTTATTATTTATATCTATAGTGTTTTTGTTGGATCATAAAAGTTAAGCAGCATCAAGCGTGGTCAGTGCTGTACGGGTGACTGCTAAGAATGAAACAGATGTATTTACTATTTGAGGACGAATGAAGAGAGTCTAAAGAATGGAGGATGAGCGTAGCGAATCAGATGTGATGAGGAAATGTTCCGAGGTACCCTGTACCCAATTTCTTTAATATTAATAAAATAATATTAATATTTAATAAACAGAATGTGGAATATAATGTTACTGTAGCTCAAACTTGGTTTATTGCTAACAAATTAACTTTAAATAGAGATAAGAATCAAATGATAACCCATACCTTAAAGAGTAGTGGAAATGAAAATAATAAACATTCAATTAAAATCCTAGGGTTATCAATTGATTGTTCTTTAAATTGGAAAATCCATATCAATGATATAAGTAGTAAACTCAGTTCTGTTTTGTTTATGATTCGAAAGCTTAGCGCTACTGTTGACTTGAAGACCTCCAAGCTGGCTTACTACGCTTATTTCCACTCACTATTATTATATGTCATCAGAGAATGGGGATCTACCCTGAGTACACATAATGTTTTCTTAATGCAAAAAAAGCCATTAGAATTACCAAGTCTAAATATGATGCACATTGTGCCAAACTTTTCAAAGAAAATAAAATTTTAACGCTTTATTCAGCATACATTTTTTCAATTTTAGTATACATTAAAAATAGACACCATGAATTAAATAATAATAAAATCATGGTTATTCAACTAGATTTTATACAAATGCAAATATGCCATTCTTCAGACTTAGTAAGTCAAGTCAATCACTGATGGTGAATGGAATCAAATGTTTTAATAAGCTGCCTACTAGTATTGTAGATCTTCCTATGGATTCCTTTAAAAAGGTTATTAAAGAAAGACTGATTAATAAAGCTTATTACTGTATCAATGACTTCCTAAATGATAGTATAGTGTATCCTGAAAATTGTAAACTGGTACCTTTTTAACTTAATAATATCTTATACAATTTTTATTTATTGTAATTTTTTTTACGTTTTAATTTGTATTCATGAATTGACTATTTTGAGGCCCGAGAATGAAGACAATCACAAGCTAATAATAAATAAATACATCCCACAATGGAAGCGAAACGTCAGTCTTCATCTACATTGATGAGGTCACCACCGGAAGACCTAATTCTTTATAACAATAACAGCGGAAGCCTTCACGATTTATTGAGAAAATTTCAATTTGACATACCTGGTGCAATTCGGATTCGAGGCCTTGCTTAGTGGACTGCATGGCCTCCATGTTGGATATGCACTGCGCCAGGGATCGCTCTTTGGGAGTCTTATATCTCTCTATTCCAGCCAACTCTTCTTTCATCAATCTTATATCTCCTTTTAACTTATCAAAATAACCCCTTAACAAGAAAAAAAACAAACAAAGAAAATAAATAGAAAATAGAAATATATGTTGTTTAAAATAAATATTATTTAATTAAAATAAATAGAATGGTAAACCAGAAAGCAAAAATCTAAAAGTTAAATCTAAACTTTATACATGGTTACACTTTTACTAGCTAGAAATAAAGCTAACAGCTGTTCACTTTATAATTTTAGTTGATTATCTATCAAATAAATAAATTTATCATAGTTAAAATATAGCAATGATAAGAAAAAATAGTATATTATACTACTAAGCTTTGAAATGAATCTTGTGTTTATATTGCATTTCACGTTCTGTACAGCAGAGAATAAAGGAAACCTAAACTCCCTATCTCAGAACAAAAAAACAATTGAATGCATGTCTAGCGTATGGAAATGAAAACAGAGGTCAAGCCAATAATCATAACTCTAAGGTAGACTTTCAACAAATTAGTGTTTTCATATAGAAATACACTATATAATAGAGTGACTGGACGGACCAAACTCTTACTTAGAACGAGGATCAAGATAATAAATAAATAAAATACTTGACGATTTTCCTCCTCGAGTGCTATAGTATAAAGCATGGTTATAAACAGCTTGGGAAATAATGCTAGGGAGCCAATGAGGTTCGTCCTGGATTATAAACTACGCCCACAATTTCATATCGGATTAACCTCATTTGGTGTCTCAACACTATTTTCCCATGCTGTCAACTGATACTAATCTTTGCTATACAATGAGTACCACTCCATTTTGTACATTTTTTAACAATGGCCAAGAAACAAGAACTGGAAAAAACAACTTTAAAAGACAATAACTTACTTAGCTTTGCTGTTCTTGGTCTCAGTTCGCTGCATGTCTGACACAACCTGAGTGATGCTTGTCTCTATGCTGGTTAACTGTTCCCTTAAAGACATGAGTTCAGCATCTGACTCTCTGATCTGAGCCATCAGTACCGTCCTGTTCTTTTGGATCTCTAGTTTGGAACGGATGTTCTTGAAATAACCACCTGTTAAGGTTCCTTTAGACGATACCTAGGTCACAATAATAATTAAAAATGTATTGATTTTTTCTTTTGAGAAATAAAACAATTTTAATTTAGTTTTCAAGTTTTATTGTAATACTAGCAGGGATACCCGTGCTTCGCACGGGCGTTAAAGAAGTAAATAATTTTTTATACAATTTCTTTTATCTACTTATAGTACTACAGAGCCAGTAAATCAGTCCACCCTCTAAATATACTATACTAAATCTAATCAAAATCAAGTAAACTAATAACTTATGCCCCTGTGCACCACAATTTTCTTTTATCCTGTGCACAACTATCCCCATTTGTCTGCATAGAGCACTACATAGCCTGTAAATCTGTGCATCTACAAATTAGTCTTTATACCAAGTTTTAACAAAATCACTGGAAATCCGTGTTTTGAAGTCAGTAAAATGATAAAATTTACAAAAAAAATCTGATGTCCTTTAAAGTTATTTTAACTACCCCTAAAGATTTTGAGACTCGTACAATTATTATTTCCTTCGTAAGTTACTCTTTACTCGGATCATAGTTGAATCCCTCTAACTTTAAACTCACAGTTACCAGTTTTTGTGATCGTTTTATTTTTTTCTATTTCTATCATTTTGAAGTCTATACTCTCGCTGTTCTGAGGTCAACGAAGCATTATATGTTGCGAATCTTTTTCTACTTTCCTTCAACCTGTTTTCATGCTCTTGTGCATTTGGTGCTGACGTGGAAGCTCTCAACCGATTTTTTAAAAGTCTCAATTTTTTTTCTTCAGTTGATTCTTTTTCGCGCCTTTTTTACTCTTTTAGATTGCAGTCTGCCTATATCTTGTTTAATTCTAGGCATGGTTAATCAAATATATAAAAAATATATATTATGCATATAACCGTTTTATAAGATACTTAACCAATAATTAAATTTTTAACAATCGTCTAAAGAAAAAAATAGCAAATAAAATAAAGTAACTGTCATTGTCAAAAAGTTGACAATTACATAATTAGTAAAATTTGCATTAATTAAATAGTAAGTAAAAGTCCCTGAAAGTGATTTGAGCTACACTAAATAGTTATATTGATTACTCTCTATACTAAATTTAATCAAAATCTAGTAAACCAATAGTTTATGCCTCTTTGGAACAATACTCCTTTATATCTGCAAAGAACCTGCAAATTAGTTGCATAGCACTGGATAACCTGTTAATCAGTTTATCTGCTTATAGTACTACAGAACCAGTAAATCAGTGCACCCTCTAAATAGTCTCTATACTAAATCTAATCAAAATCAAGTAAACTAATAACTTATGCCCCTGTGCACCACAATTTTCTTTTTATCTGCTTATAGTACTACATAGCCAGTAAATCAGTCCACCCTCTAAATATACTATACTAAATCTAATCAAAATCAAGTAAACTAAATACTTATGCCCCTGTGCACCACAATTTTTCTTATCTGCTTATAGTACTACATAGCCAGTAAATCAGTTCACCCTCTAAGTATACTATACTAAATCTAATCAAAATCAAGTAAACTAATAACTTATGCCCCTGTGCACCACAATTTTCTTTTAACTGCTTATAGTACTACATAGCCAGTAAATCAGTTCACCCTCTAAGTATACTATACTAAATCTAATCAAAATCAAGTAAACTAATAACCTTATGCCCCTGTGCACCACAATTTTCTTTTATCTGCTTATAGTACTACAGAGCCAGTAAATCAGTCCACCCTCTAAATATACTAAACTAAATCTAATCAAAATCATGTAAACTAATAACTTATGCCCCTGTGCACCACAATTTTCTTTTATCTGCTTATAGTACTACATAGCCAGTAAATCAGTCCACCCTCTAAATATACTATACTAAATCTATTCAAAATCAAGTAAACTAATAACTTATGCCCCTGTGCACCACAATTTTCTTTTATCTGCTTATAGTACTACATAGCCAGTAAATCAGTTCACCCTCTAAGTATACTATACTAAATCTAATCAAAATCAAGTAAACTAATAACTTATGCCCTGTGCACCACAATTTTCTTTTAACTGCTTATAGTACTACATAGCCAGTAAATCAGTTCACCCTCTAAGTATACTATACTAAATCTAATCAAAATCAAGTAAACTAATAACTTATGCCCCTGTGCACCACAATTTTCTTTTATCTGCTTATAGTACTACAGAGCCAGTAAATCAGTCCACCCTCTAAATATACTAAACTAAATCTAATCAAAATCATGTAAACTAATAACTTATGCCCCTGTGCACCACAATTTTCATTTTATTGCTTATAGCACTACATAGCCAGTAAATAAGTCCACCCTCTAAATATATTATACTAAATCTAATCAAAATCAAGTAAACTAATAACTTATGCCCCTGTGCACCACAATTTTATTTTATCTGCTTATAGTACTACATAGCCAGTAAATCAGTCCACCCTCTAAATATACTATACTAAATCTAATCAAAATCATGTAAACTAATAACTTATGCTCCTGTGCACCACAATTTTCTTTTATCTGCTTATAGCACTACATAGCCAGTAAATAAGTCCACCCTCTAAGTATACTAAACTAAATCTAATCAAAATTAAGTAAACTAATAACTTATGCTCCTGTGCACCACAATTTTCTTTTATCTGCTTATAGCACTACATAGCCAGTAAATAAGTCCACCCTCTAAATATACTATACTAAATCTAATCAAAATCAAGTAAACTAATAACTTATGCTCCTGTGCACCACAATTTTCTTTTATCTGCTTATAGCACTACATAGCCAGTAAATAAGTCCACCCTCTAAATATACTATACTAAATCTAATCAAAATTAAGTAAACTAATAACTTATGCCCCTGTGCACCACAATTTTCTTTTATCTGCTTATAGCACTACATAGTCAGTAAATCAGTCCACCCTCTATACTAAGTCTAATCAAAATTAAGTAAACTAATAACTTATGCCCCTGTGCACAACAATTTTCTTTTATCTGCTTATAGTACTACATAGCCAGTAAATTAGTGCACCCTCTATACAAGTCTAATCAAAATTAAGTAAACTAATAACTTATGCCCCTGTGCACCACAATTTTTCTTTTATCTGCTTATAGCACTACATAGTCAGTAAATCAGTCCACCCTCTATACTAAGTCTAATCAAAATTAAGTAAACTAATAACTTATGCCCCTGTGCACAACAATTTTCTTTTATCTGCTTATAGCACTACATAGTCAGTAAATCAGTCCACCCTCTATACTAAGTCTAATCAAAATTAAGTAACTAATAATTATGCCCCTGTGCACAACAATTTCTTTTATCTGCTTATAGTACTACATAGCCAGTAAATTAGTGCACCTCTAAATAGTCTTTATACTAAATGTAATTAAAATAAAGTTAAACTAATAATTTATGCCCCTGTGCCAAAACTGTTCCCATTTGTCTGCTTATAGCACTACATAGCCTGTAAATCAGTGCATCTACAAATTAGTCTTTATACCAAGTTTTAACAAAATCACTGGAAATCCGTGTTTTAAAGTCAGTAAAATGATAAAATTTACAAAACAAATCTGAAGTCCTTTAAAGTTATTTTAACTACACCTAAAGATTTTGAGACTCGTACAATTATTATTTCCTGTTCGTAAGTTAATTATAGACATAATTTTATAGACTAATTCCGAGGCCATTGTCAGTTATATTCATTTCTTTATTCAAAGTTATTTACTGCCCTAAAAAGCTTATTATAGCTCTAAAATCAAAATTTTTAGCATCAAAATATTGTAAATGTACTGCTCTAAAATAATAGCTCTAGACATGCATGATTTTATGCTCTCTAAAAAGGCTATGATTTTTTAAATATTTCGATGCCCCTGTAGAACACTTTAGATGCCCCTAATCATCTTAAGACTCGGCTCAAACCTTCCCATCACTGTGGATTAATTTTGTAAAAAACTTTCGTGAAAATTCGTCCAGTCGTTCTCGAGTTTAGAGGGAACATCGGTAGCGACATTTGAATTTTATTTATATAGATTTGTTTTTACTTTATATTGTATACTTGTTTTGTGAAATAAAGAGGTTTGAAAAAAAATTATAAATAAATACTGAAAGAAAATAAGTCTCAAAACAATCATTTACAGGCAAAATAGATTCATCCTAAAAAAAAATTAACAATGAAATAAATTAAACAAACCATTAAAAAGAAACAAAAAGGTAAAAAATATTAAATTGTTATAAAAAAGAGAGTTATCTAGCTAGTTTAGTTGTAGCAAGTAGATAATAGTAGACTTTGCTACTAGGCTGTGAAGATAGTGTTTTTTACCTGTGGCAATAATATTTACTGCTGAGTACTAGGACAATAAATAATTGTTCATAGCTAATTTTTCAATGTAGGAGACAAAGAAAAAATTTAAAAACATCACAAATTTTTAAAACATTACAAATACATCATCCTGATTAACTTAGCTTTGTGAGGAGCTATTGTGATCAAATTAGTATCTACCCCCACTAAGTTGACCACTGCAAGTTCAAATACTCAATGTATTTGTTTCGTAATCATCTGGCATGTATATTAATCTAATTACCAAAATGTGTTTTTATATGGCAACTTTAAAAAGTTAAATTAGAACACACCTTTACTTTAATTAATTCAGAAACCACGTCATATCTTGAACAATTTGATACCAATATAAATAAATTCTAGTAATTTTTCCCGAAACATCGTTTGGCATACATAATGACTATTATCCATTTAAAATTAAAAATAAGCTTACTGGTACAGCAGAATTCATCACTTCTAATACATTGTATAGGAAAAATAAAGGTCTCGGATAATTATCAAATTGCCCAGGATATGACAGTTTCAGAAAAGTTACCTATCTTTAACTGTTAGTTAAAATATGACTTCACTAAAAGTTACCTAACTACTTTTGATTCTTATTGTTCTTTTTTGTTTTTCATAATTTGTAAGGTTGATTTTTCTGCATACTACCTAAAAGCATTTGGCATAACACCAGTGGGTATGCGTACCACGCTTTGAGAAGCCCTGTCCCAAGAGGTAAATTATTGTTTTAACACAGTGTGGGTGTAATAAAAATACTTTCTAATAAATACTTTAGGGTTCTCATAATGAAAAAAATGGGTTCTAGCTGTTTTTAAGCTCTAAAGTTACTATTTCACATTCTACCTCTAAAAGAATATTTCTTTTACAAGGTATTACTAAAAGATGTATTTACCTGATCACCGTCTATGGTGATGCAATCTAAGTTGTACTGTCTGGACATTTCAGTAGCCACCTCTAGATTCCTACAAATCAGTGTTTTACCAAATATATATCTCATGGCTTTGTCAAATTTCTCCTCATAATTCAACTTGCTCACCATAGCTATGGCATTCTAGAACAGGAAACAAAAAAATATTCACACGTTAAATTCTTAGAGGAAACGTTAAAATCAAATATTTTCTGTAGTGATAATAAATAAATAAATATTTTCTTGTTTGTTGTGATAAGTCGTAAGATTTGTTGAGTGATTTATTATATTGTATGAAGAGAGATCAATGAACTTTTTACCGAGGTTTGGAGTTACCGAGGTTTGAAGTTACTGAGGTTTTGAGTTACGGAGGTTTGGAGGTATAAGGTTTGCAGCCCCAGCTATGCTCCAAGATTATACAAATAGCATTTGTAATAAAAAGATTTTGCCAAATTCATTTAATTCATAGATAGTAGATGCCACCTACCTCGAGTATTTACCCTAAGGTGGTTCCCACTAGGTGAATACCCTATTAGGCCAAAAGGCCCTAAAACATGCATTTTATTTATTTTAACCTTTTCATCACAGAGTTCTACACAAATAATAATAGAATATTTCAAAACTTATAGTATAAGTCTGAACTCAAATTGATAATACTTTCAGAGAAATAAAGCTCAAATAAAAAAGACAATTTTATTTTGCAGCATGGTTAATTTGTAAATTATTTTTTAGCTGTAGATGATGCTTCAGTCAAAATTAGGTCAGTGATTTTCAATTACTTCTTTTGCTCCTTAACATCTTTTAGGTTATGTATAAGATACCTAATGTAACACTATTACCTATATATTTAAACTAAACATGTTACAATCATAATTAGTTGCTCCGTCACATAACATACTAACACATGCAACTAAACTATTAAATAGCACTTAAATATCAAGCAAAATTTTATGTTTGAGTTAACAAGTTCTGATATGTTATAAAAAAAACTAATTTTAACTAAATAATCGAGATCCTAAACTTGACACCCATATAAAATTCAACTAAAAGACGTTTCTCTCTTAAGAAATATTTTTTACACATATTCCCTATAGTGTCATTAAAATACATTAAGAATATTCATAAAAAAAATAAAAGGGAGTTACCTCAGACTGAGGGTACTTCTGGTCTTTAACATGAAGCCTATTCCTCGGCATAAAAGTAACCTCACCAGGCAGGCTCTGTCGGTTGATCTCTTTTAGTATCTGAGTACCCACACTATCTGACTCGACCATGTGATAAAATAACCTGACAACAAATATAACATATCATTGAGTGCAAACCACAAAGGGAAGGAGCATAAAGTAAAAAAAAAAATATTGCCACCGATTTACAGAAAATAGGTAGCCATAGAGTTTTACTATCCCATATAGAGTTTAAAAAGTATTAAAGAAGTCAATAAAGTTTGCATTTTTCACTTTTAAGGTCTAACATGCTTAATGCTCACCATGATGTTTAGTAAAAATGCACACTAGAATAAAAAACAATTAATATATTGTCAACCACAATAGTATAAAAAAATATTACTGACCGGTTTCAACTTTACGTCATCATCAGAGCTGTTTACAGACTGAGTATTTTGGGTAGCAAGTAGGAGGAGGGAGCAGAGGAAGGAGTTAGTGTGGGTGTGGTTAGGGGTACTGGTGGGGGAGGGTTAGCTATGTCTGAACAAGTCTAGGGAACCAAACCAGGTATGATAGTAAAAAGAAACAAAAAATACTTAAAATTATTTATAAACTAACTAACTATACAGTAAAATCTAAAACTAATGTGACTCAAAAGCTATTATGTTTACATATCTAATTATAACATAGCAGAGAAGTCAGAACATAAATTATCAGCATTCCATAGTATGATCAACCAAAGATCGCCTATACCCATGAACGAGGTAGATTTCGATAATGAAATAAAAATAATAGCTAAAGATAACGGCTACCCCATTAGTACTATCTTTAGACTTCTTGATCAAAAACTAATCCAAAAAGCTATTAAAATAGGAACAAAATTAGAATCCAATTCTAACCTAAACACCAGGTGGATCAGTTTGCCAAAATTGGGAAAAATTTCCAAACAAATAGCCCAAATATTAGAACATGACGATATAAAAGTAAGTTTTAAACCCTATAACACCAAACACAATACCGATTGGCAATAAAAGTGGCCTGTATAAAATAACCTGTGATACTTGTAAAGGAGTTTATGACGGACAATCAGGGAGAAAAATATCCATAAAAATTTCCGAACACGATCGAGCAATTTGTTGACCTGAAACCTATGAATTAAGTTTTGCCACCCACGTATTAAACACTGATCACCAATACAACCTAGATCAATTTTAGTTACTCCACAATTGTCAAAAAGGTACTAAACTCAATCTTGTGGAAAATTTAGAAATCCTACAAAATCCTAACATTGCTTGCTTTAATGAAATAATTAACATGAGTAACTCCGTTCTGGTCAAACTAATACGCAATAGCAACATAATACATTAGCATTTACCCTTTTCCTAGATATAGCCTCCATTATAGTCTATTAGTTGTTTAAGTGCAATTTTTTAGTAATAAGTAATAGTTATTTATGCAACAAAGGATGAAAGTAAGTTTTACAGCTCAAGTTAAAGTTTCGTCCTAAGGCAGCTCCGAAGGAGGAAACTTCATTAGCCCACGAGGCCGGTAGGCCGAGGGAGATAAACTAGTTAGCTCCCGAGGCTTGACGAGGGAGATAATACGAGAGCTGAAAACTTTCATCCCTTGTTGCATATTAAATTTTATCTACGACTAGAGAACTAATACTAACAACTATTAATATATTCTTCAGCTCCTTAATTGTTATTGTGTTATTTTAGTTTGTTCTTACCAATTACTCTGATGAAGAGAGAATAAAGCCACTATCTTTACATTATTTTATTGTAAGCTGTCAATAGAATAATGTGTAATACTATATTTGTAATTTAAACATTAGCGTGTGTATATTGTATATTCTACCCGTAGTACCAACATAACATGGAAAAAAATCCTAAACATTTCCTAAAATTCCTAAAAATTGTACTAAAAAATTCTGTCAAGTTGGCAACACTTTCACTTTTCCTCCCTAGGGAGTAAAAGTACATTTACAAGGAGTAGATAAAGTTTATTTGTAAATTAGTGACTTAAGTTCAACTTATCTCCTATGTTATAATTAGAAATGTAAGCATAATAACTTTTGAGTCACATTTTTTTTAGATTTTATTGTATAGTTAGTTAGTTTATAAATAATTTTAAGTATTTTTTGTTCCTTTTTACTATCATACCTGGTTCGGTTCTGTTACCAATTTCTATGAAACTTGGTATACATGAATAATAATTAGTCTTCAGAGCAATGTAGTTTTTAGTTATAGTGTGTCAAATATTTTCAAAATGGCGGTCAATAAGGCAAACAATTTGAAACATTTTTTGAGTGAAAAAATTGTGTTGCATATCGTTTTAAAGCTATTGCAGGGTAGATAAAGAAAATACATTAACATGCATAAAATTATCAAAATTACCAATAATATATAAAATGGCAACCAATATGGTGGACCATTTAAAAAAATGTTGAAAACCCACAAACATTCACAACGCCCCGAACATCTGAAATGAAAGAACTCAATGACGTTCATTAATAACCAAAAGATAGTTAAATACTTTATGACACCGGAAACTATTTACCTATTTCCAGCAGTCACTTCGACAGCAGTGTGTATACTCTTATCGCAGTCAAAGTTTTCAATAACTTGTCCATAATAGCTCTCGGCAAGGTCCTTGAAACTGCCTCCTCTTTGTCTAAAAGTTTCTAACACTTTCCGTACGCTATCTCTTCCATTCAATATTGGCTAAAAACAACAAGTCCAATAAGTTAAAATTATAATAATTTAATAATTAAAAGGTAAAACAGGGGATGTTCAACAAGATGTGACAAAGCTATTTTTTAACTTATTCTGGCAAATTTCCAGAATAATATTCATAAATTGAGCTTATGAGGTTGTGTGACCATACATGACAGACCCCCCATAACCCTCCTCTATACTTCCATGCACAACTCTACCTCACCACAGAAAGTCCATGACTCCCATCCCTATTCCAGATGTATCCTAGCTCTAAGAGTTAGTCCTACCTGCGTGTTCGTACTATATCTATATCTATATTTTATTACTTATTAATTATTTGAGCACATCAAAATGGCTTGGGTTCGTTAGCTTTGAGGACTCTTTGTGACCAAATGGTTACAGTTGAGGGTCATGGAGAAGAGGTGGATTTCTTGAAGAGCTGAATTTATTTATTTCTTTTGTGTGTGTGTGCTGTGATATAAACACTCAATTTCTCTAGATTTGTATTATAAAGAGTATGAAAGATTTAATGTAACACAGACCCAATGTAAACATTCAGTTTTGTATAAATAAAGACGTATTATTATTATGCCACTTACATAAAATAGTAATACGACAAAATGATATAGCTGAACCATGTGGCCAAAAAGCAGCTACAGGGAGGCACTGAGCTACAAAGTGGACCACAGCACCTCTGTTGCGGAGTGTCCAAGAGACTGATGGCCTTTTGTTTTAAAGTGATAAAACTTTATATTTTCTCTCTTGGGGAGTACATATATTAACAATATTTTTATAGTGACAACTTCAATAAACTCAATAAACAACTAAAAAAATATTAATCTTGTGAAATTAAGGTTCCACAAAATTATAAACATTTTAAGAGACAGGCATCAAGGCAAGGGTACCTGTATTCTGGTCTCCCGATGATTATGAGGACATATTATTCATGAATGTTTTGAATTCTAGGGATTTTTGGATTCTGCAGATATATTTTTAATGGATATTTTGAATTTTAGGGATTTACATTTAATGGATATTTTGAATTTTAGGGATTTACATTTAATGGATATTTTGAATGCTGCGGATAAACTTTTAATGGATATTTGAATTTTAGGGATAAATTTAATGGATATTTGAATTTTAGGAATATACAGGGTGTACAAAATAAAACTCCCTTCCCGAAAGGAGGTGGTACTACAGCTCATTTCCAACAACAATTAACTATAGTCCTATTTTCAACCATTCTCCCACAAGGTCAAATTTTATGATTTAAAAACCGCGTTGACTTAACTTCATAAAAAAATGACCAATTGTGACTAAACTATAACTGCTAGCTTCAAAATATTGGTTTCGTTGGAAAGCTGAGAAAGTTTTCTATAAGACCACACACTTGTATATTCAAAAACAATTTAACAACAGCCAAAAATAAGTAAAATTTTATGATTTTCCAAACATTTTGAAGTTACTTTGAGAAACTAGCAAACTTGAGAACCTTTTGGTTTTAGGAAAACTATCTTGTTTACTCCTCTTCAAGTCAATAACCATATCAATTTACGTTGATAGGTTGATTTTTTCAGTAAAAGCAAAAATAAGCTC
Organism: Microvelia longipes; assembly: GCA_018340805.1. Lineage (NCBI taxonomy): Eukaryota > Metazoa > Arthropoda > Insecta > Hemiptera > Veliidae > Microvelia > Microvelia longipes. The sequence continues at coordinate 12,690,241 of JACMZG010001870.1, read as the reverse complement.
AAAAACCATGCTGAAAATGACTCTTACAGAAGTGATTTCTGTATAAGTTTTATGTTAAATTTCCATTTATTACTACTTTACAACAAAAAATGTCTCAAATGAAGCATTTTCAGCGTGGTTTTTGAGCTTATTTTTGCTTTTACTGAAAAAATCAACCTATCAACGTGAATTGATATGGGTATTGACTTGAAGAGGAGTAAACAAGATAGTTTTCCTAAAACCAAGAGGTTCTCAAGTTTGCTAGTTTCTCATCAAAGTAACTTCAAAATGTTTGGAAAATCATAAAATTTTACTAATTTTTGATTTCATGCAAATTTTTGGCTGTTGTTAAATTGTTTTTGAAAATACAAGTGTGTGGTCTTATAGCAAACTTTCTCAGCTTTCCAGCGAAACCAATATTTTGAAGCTAGCAGTTATAGTTTAGTCACAATTGGTCATTTTATGAAGTTAAGTCAACGGGTTTTTTAAATCATAAAATTTGACCTTGTGGGAGAATGGTTGGAAATAGGACTATAGTTAATATGAAGTTTTTTGTTGGAAATGAGCTGTAGTACCACCTCCTTTTGGGAAGGGTGTTTTATTTTGTACACCCTGTATATTTTATGGATATTTGAAATTGAGGGATATACATTTAATGGATATTTTAAGTTTTAGGGATATACATTTAGTGGATATTTTGAATGCTAGGGATATACTTTTAATGAACCTATGAATTCTAGGGATATGGTTTAATGGATGTATTAAATTCTAGGGATATGGTTTAATGGATGTATTAAATTCCAGGGATATTGTTTTAATAGATGTATTGAATTAAAGAAATACACGTTTCATGAACACCAATACCTTTAAAATATATATTGCTCTATTTTAAAAAGTTATTTTAATGACTTATCTCAATGACAGACCTTTCCAGCCATGCTCCTGAGTTGCTGATCAGCCTTAGCCAACTCTTCTTTCAGAGAAGTCATTTTGTGCTGGAGCTGATTTTCTTTCCTCCATAGCTCACTGTTGACATTAAAAACAAAGAAGAAAGGATAAAAAAAATAGAAAAATAAAGATTTATATTATTTCTCACCCATGATTTAATTATATTCATATGATGGATATAGTGATGGTTAAAAAGTTCTATTGTTTTTACTTTGCTCATGGCAGTACTTTATATACAACAGTCTTTTAACTAATTAGCAATAATAAGTAGGAGTTAGTTCAAAAATAATAGTATACAATGTGCAGATAAAATAAAACATTGCTAGAAGGTATGGGGAGTACAACTTAGGAAAACCAAAGAGGTTGGCCTGTTATGAAATTGAGGGCAACCTATTACCTACCTTTTAATAACCTATTACCTATTACTACTTATTACCTATTACTTATTACCTATTATTATTACTTATTACCTATTATTATTACCTATTATTATTACTTATTACCTATTACGTATTACCTATTACCTACCTTTTAACCATAACCCAGATAAGGATATGGTTTAACCATAACCAGGATAAGGAATGGTTTAACCATAACCCAGGATAAGGATATGGTTTAACCATAACCCAGGATAAGGATATGGTTTAACCATAACCCAGGATAAGGATATGGTTTAACCATAACCCAGGATAAGGGTTTAACATCCAGGACTATTGTTATAGAGTTAAAACTAGGTACAAAAATAAATCTTTAGGAGTAGTTATGCAATCCGAAAAATATTTTTTTATGATGTCATTAACCCACAATAATGAATCAGCAAAAAATTATTTTATTTATAGGAAACATTTGTTGATTAGGTTCAGATTATGGACCCATGTAGGCATTTATAAGACCAACAGATTTGCTAAGTTTCATCTCAAAATTATTATATAATTATCAGCATTAGTTCAATTTTTATCAAATGATTTATATACGTTAATAATTTATATTGTACAAAATTGGAAAATTATGCAATCGAGTTGAAATTTGGTTTAAGTATTATTAAGTATTCATCATAGAATTATGAGTAGTGACTTACTTCCTAGTACTCTGATAATGATCTTTATTCTTCTTTTGCTCATAGTGTTGTTTATTGTACTCATCAATAGCTTGTCTTTGATGTTCTAATTCGGCCGTTTGTTCCTGTAAACAAAGAACATTTTAGAGATAACATCACTGTTCCTATTTTCATAAGTATAATTATAATTTTTCCTTTATAGTGTCCAAATATGCAACTCCACTATAGTACGACACACGTTTAAAATCAGTTGACAGGGTGGGAAAATAATGCAAGGGAGCCAATGAGGTTAGTCCTGGATTAAACCACGCCCTAAATTTCAAATCAGGCCAACCTTATTGGTTCCTCAACACTATCTTACTGCGTTGTCAACTGATTTTAGTTGTGTGACGTACTATAGATGCTGACAAATATAACATAACCCAATAAGGAGTGTGCTAGTGTCGCTTGAAACTGAAGGGGGGTTTAGTCAGGTTTAATGACAAAAAGACATCATATCATTTGTATTAATTTAATTTTTCTTTTAAAAACATGTCTAAGTTTGACGTGTGAAATAAAAACAATAAAATGTAATTTTAAAATGTAAACATTTTTAAAATCTGTTTTTGTACATTAGTGGGAGCCCGTTAACCTCTGAGCAAAGAGATATTATTACTAGAGAAACCCTATAGGTTACATTTTGAAACATTGAAAAAATAACCCGACCACCATCGTTTATAAATATAATGAAATAATCACTGCAAAATTACAGTAATTTATAAAGGAGAACGTTAAGAATACAAATCAAAACACAAACAATGTGTGGGAAGCTGAAAACAATTGATTTATTACCACACCCAAGGCTGATTTAAATCTTAAGATATGTTGAAATGTATAATTTTAATTGATAATGTCTGCATTTTTAAGTTTTGATTAATGGTAATCTGGTATAATTTTAATTGATAATGTCTGCATTTTTAAGTTTTGATTAATGGTAATCAGTGTATATCAGTGTATAATATACACTGACTATATACTATTATATATACTGTATATAGTATATAGACTGTATATAGTATATAGTCAGTGTATAAAGTATATAGTCAGTATATAATCAGTATATAGTATTAGTCAGTATAGTATATAGTCAGTGTCTAGTATAGTATAGTATGTATAGTCTATAGTGTATATAGTATATATAGTCAGTGTATATTATATATCAGTGTAATATAGTATATTAGTCAGTGTATATAGAGTCAGTGTATATAGTATATAGCAGTGTATATAGTATATAATAGTGTATATAGTATATCAGTGTATATAGTATATAGTCAGTGTATATAGGTATATAGTCAGTTATATAGTATATATATCAGTGTAATAGTAATAGTCAGTGTATATAGTAATAGTCAAGTATATCAGTGTAAATATCGTATATATCAGTGTATATAGTATATAATCAGTGTATATAGTATATAGTCAGTGTATATAGTATATAGTCAGTGTATATAGTATATAATCAGTGATATATATAGTCAGTGTATATATATATATCAGTGATAGTATATATCAGTGTATATAGTATATAGTCAGTGTATATAGTATATAGTCATGTATATATATTAGTTCTAAATTCTTTTACTGTTAAGTATTATCATTTTAATAGATATATTAAAAATATATTTTGGTAGAGTATTAATAACTATATATAAATTTTTATTATTTCATGTTTTAATAATCATAAAAACTATAAAGTAAATTTCTATATAAATATCTCTGTATGATTGTGGTTTTTGTGTGTGTGTGTGTGTGTATGTATATGCATGTATACACTTATTTATGTTTAAGTATACATGCATATGTACTGGAATGAATGTAAGTGTGTGTCTGTGTATATACCTTAAAAAAATTTAAATAAAAAATTTAAAAAAAAAAAAAATGCATGCTAAAAAAAACAAAAAAAAATGCATGTTTTCAACATATTAAATTATTTTATTATAATTCAATTATTATTATTATCTTATTATTTATTTACTATATTTTGAAATATAACAAGCTCTGAGTTGGGTTAAATTATAATGTAATTTGTAACATACAGGATTTATTAGACCACTCTTCTCCTTACCACAAGGCTCTAGTCTTATTTAAAGAGAATAGACCTGTAAGCTTATTTTACTTGTTATTAAATTTTACATAATAAATATTTGTAATGTTGTTTATTTTTGTTATATTGATATTAATTTATGTATATAAATAAAGGATATTTAAAAAAAAAAAAAAAATAAAAATAAAAAAAAATCTTTCGGTAAACTAAATTTAAATTTTTATTTAAATGGCAAAAAACTAAATAGAGCATCAAAGGTTAAATTATTAGGCATTAATTTAGAAGAGGGCTTGAATTAGAAAACTCAAATTAAAAGTATAAATAAAAGTTTAAATAAAAGCCTTTATCTAATAAGATATTTGAGAAATTATTTAAATGACGAACAGTTAAAATTAGTTTATTATGGAGTATTTCAATCCAAATTGTATGGTTTGGTGATGTGGGGAAATTCTAATCTAGCTAAATCAACTTTTGTATTCTGAAAAAGATTAGAGCAATGAATTATGCTAAACCTGACAGTTCATGTAAACCATTATTTAATAAAATAAATTTATTAACTCTTCCAGCTTTGTATATTCTTGAAAGTCTAAAACCCATTCAAAAGAATAGACACAAGCTTAAAAAATGTAATTCAAATCATAAATATAATACAAGATATAGAAATAATATTAAAATTAAACAACATAAAAGTAATTATTATCAAAAAATCAGCTTTTATAAAGGGATTCGTTTGTTTAATAAGTTACCAAAGAGTTTAAAAGAAATGGAGGACCATAAACAATTTGGTAAACAGTGCAAGATGTTACTATCACTTTCTCCACTGAACAACTACAAAATGTTCGCGCTATGATTTTATATTTTTTAAGTTAATTATTTTATTAATTATGTGTATATAAACGAGAAGTACCATTGTACTTAGAAATGGTATGTAAAAATGTAATTTAAAATAAAAATTGGACAAATGCTTGAGTACAGTATTGTATTTATTGCCAATAAATTATTATTTAATTTAATTTAATTTAAACAAAATTTGTTGTTTCGACCGAGATTTTGTGATAATTGCACATTTTATATGATTAATAACATTAATAACACAATATTTAAAAAAACTTATTTATTATACTTTGTCTATATCACAATATTACTACAATTTATTCAGACGCGTTTCGGGACGTTTCCCATCTTCAGTGTATAAATAAACTCTTTTATAAATACAAAAAAGTTTATATTGTGATATAGACAAAGTATAATAAATAAGTTTTTTAAATATTGTGTTTTATTAATCATATAATTTAATTTATATAAAATGAGTTATATATAGAGTTTATATATACACTTATGATGGGATTTTTCCTGAAACACATCTGATTCATTATATTTTATTGTGATATTAGACCAAGTATAATGAAAACAAGTTTTTTTTTTTAAATTATAGTGTTTTATTTATTATATAAAATGTTCTGTAACCAGTGAACATTTAATTTTGTAATCTCTACTTTAAAAATCAGAGACAATACCTCAACTTCACTGAGTTGAACATTACATTTTCTTATTAAAAATGAGGTGTTAGATAGGCCTCAATGAGGTTTTCCAGTTTAAGCTTTCCAACCATAGAGATATATACTAGAGGGGGCATAGCCTATCTTAATACATTGAGAGGCCTGAAACATTTTTAGTGGGTCTCTCAGGGGCTCTGTGTAACCTCATTGAAACCTCCTCCAAGAGGGAGTTAAGGATATAATTAATCAATTGGTTTCGGCTTCCCGCAGATTGTTTGTGTTGTGATTTGTATTTTAAACATTCTACTATATAATTTACTGTTTTTTTGTTCTGCTTATTTGATGAAAATGATAATCGAATGTGGTCAGGTTACTTTTTCGATGTTTCAAAATTCAACCAATAGGGCCCCTCTAGTAATATATCTCTATGTTTCCAACAATAACTATATACTCATTCCAAAACAATACTCAATGCTCATTCAAATTTTCAATTGACCAAAACTCAGGTATGCAATTATCTTTACAACAATACCTTTTCAATAAACCAAGATTTTGTTTACTAGTAGGTACATAGCACAGGGTTACACAAACTGTGGTCTGCAAGAAAGATTTTAGGTGTTTGCAAGCTAATATTTACACTATTATAGCAAAATCAGTAAAGAGTTAATTAACTTAACAGTTCATATGCTTTCTGTAAATACTAAATGTTTGAGATAATAAATAAAAAAATGTATTAACTAAGTTTTTTAAGGTAAACAGAAATATTAATCATAAACTTTTTCTGTTGGAAGTAAGAGAGCAGAAAATGTTGGGGTCACAATATTAATTACCGAGATTTTTTGTTGTATTTACAAATAATTTTTTGTTGTATTTACAAATAATTTTTTGTTGAATTTACAAATTCAAATAATTTTTTGTTGTATTTACAAATACAACAAAAGATGAGGTTCATCTTCATCTGGCTTGAAAAAATAAGTTTCAAAGATTAAATAAAAAATATATTGTTTTTGGACAATATGGTACATATGTGTTACAATATTGTACCACATATGTACAATATATGTACAATATTGACATATTGTATAAATAATGAGAGTCAAATTAATGATTATAATCATCTTATTTATTAAGAATTATTAAATAATTAAATATAGGGGGTCTTCAAGTATTACGATTTTTTGTGATGAAAAATTTATCCAACCAGGGTCTTCTAAATCAACAGTTTCCACCAACCAACAAAGGTTCTTAGTAAATAAATAACTTACTGCAATTTTCTCTTCAAGCTGCGTCTGTTTTTCAGCATCCCTCTTCAAATCCTCTGTGAGCTTATCTCTGTGATCTTGCTTGTCTTTGATTTGCTTGATAAGAGATCTATCCACGAAAAACAACCATCCATTATCAAAACATTAATTTTAACTACAGTACAAAATTAATAAATATGGTCATTACCTTAAACTCATATTAAGGTATTTATATTCACTAATACTGATAGATTTTGGGTACCTTAAGTATACTTCAGGTACCTGTTTATACCTTAGGTATATAGGACAAATATTTAAGTTGTCTGTCTGTATGTATGTGTGTGTCTGTTATTAGCGTAGCTCCCAGCATATTTACGCTCTAAAGTTGAACTTTAGTACAAAAATAAATCTATAGCTCTAGTTGTGTTATTTGAAAAATAATGTTTTTTGACAACATTAACCAACACTAATAAAATAAAAATAAAATAAAATGCCCGTTTTAGGGCCTTTCGGCCCATCAGGGTATAAACCCTGCGGGAACCACCTCAGGTGGGTTGCATCTACTACACTCTAAGAATTAATTAAAGTTGGCGAAATCATTTTAATACAAATACTATTCATAAAATCTTAAAGCATAGCCCGGGCTGCGAACCCCGGACCTCCGGTGCCGAAATCGAACGCCTTTACGATCACGGCCACGGAGGCAGACCAACCAACACTAATGGTTCAGCAAAAATTTTGTTCAGGAAAAATTTGAGAATCTGTTTGAGAATTGGCGAGAATTTAGTCATATATAATAAGACCAACAGATGTGCTTCACATTATCACCATTAGTATAATTTTTATCAAATGACTTGTATACATTTCTTTTTAATATTGTAAAAAAATAATCTGAGTTAAAGTTTGGTCCAAGATTTGTTGCAATACAGCAAGTATATCTTTGAGTTTTGTTGAATCATAAAAGTTAAGCAGCATTGAGCGAGGTCAGAATTAGAATTAGAATTATTATTAGTTCCCAAGGTCCCTTTCAGGAAATTTGACAAGTCAAGTCTTAAAACTAAAAGATAAATAATAGTTCCTGGATGGGTGACTGGTAAAAATATAACTAATATAAATTTACAATAGGAGGACGAGCGAAGCAAGTCCGAATCTGATGTGGTGAGGAAATGTACAGAGTAAAGTAAAGTAATATACAAACCAAGTAGGGAGACTCCTATACTAACTTGTGTAAAAAAATCAGACATGCGTTATCAGCTGAAAGCCGGCTTAAAAAAGAAAATAGCTTAAAAAAATAATTTAAATTTTTTTATTTTATTATTTATTTATTTCATTTTTTTAAACATATTCTTTTCTTAATATTTAATTTTTATGTATGTATGTGTGGATATGTGTATGTATATGTGTGTATGAATGTGTACTTGCATACACATTTAGATTACATATTATTATTATGTGTATTTTTTCTTTTTTAATTATTTATTTTTATATCATTTGATACTACTGAGTTTTGCAAAACATGAATAGTTGACAATTCTCGCACAATTATATTGTGTCAACTATTTATTTTTTTATTTTTTTTTAACATATTCTTTTCTTAATATTTAATTTTATGTATGTATGTGTAGTATGTTTTTTTTTTTTTTTTTTTTTTTTTTTTCTGTTTCCCTCAGTAGTATCCCTACTGATGGGCCGTATATTTTAGCATGTTCCACATATGTACTACATGCGTTTTAAAACACTTTGTTTGTTTTTAATCTCCGTATTTCTTGTAATTTATTATTTCTTTTTATCTTGAAACTTTATCTTGTTAAAATGATCTTCGAAAATGTTAATTCCAACATACTGATTTTTCCGTTTTTTCAGTAGTAAATACTTCAAATTTTGTTTCTTTTAAGTCCGATTTAATTTTTAAAATTTAAATTAAAATCGTGATATCTTCTTTAAATGATGTTATGGTTAGTGAATTTAAATTACTTAAAGTAAGTCATCAAAATTTATTTCTTCAATGAATTTTAGGAATTTTTCCTGGATGTCTTTATGTAATAATTGTTTACATGGAAGGGGCCAATTGAATCCCAAAGACATAATGTGTTGGAGAAGAGGTAACCTTTCTCTGTCGAGTAAAGGACAGTCATTTATTAGATGTTCTACTGTTTGTTCTATCTGAATGTTACATTTGCAGCTATTGGTATCTGACAATTTGAATCGGTTAAGATAACTATTAAATTTTCCATGTCCAGATAAAATCATTGTTAATTTAAAAGAGTGGTTCCATTGGCCAAATTTTATTCTTTCACTGATAGTGGGGAAGAACTGTTTGGTGACTTTACCGTTTGAACAATTTTGCCATTCTGTATTCCATTTCATTACTTGTTTTTGTCTAGATACAAATTTCAAAACAGATTTTGGGTAAGAGGCGTATATAATAGGCAAAGTTTCATCCTCACTAGCGGCTTTGGCTAAAAAATCAGCTTCTTCGTTTCCTGGTATACCGCTATGTGCTTTTACCCAATTGAATAATATGTTAATAGATTCTGACATAGCATGTATCATGTTTCTTATTTGCATTATTAATGGGGAATGGTTCCAGCTATTAAGAGTGTCTAGAGTTGATTGGCTGTCAGTTCTTATGACGTATTTGCAGTTTGCTTCATTCCTTTGATGCAACCATTCTAATGCTTTTAGAATTGCGACTTGTTCTGCTTGATAGTTGGTGCACTGTGTTGAAAGTCTATATTGAGCAGTGAAAATGACTTGAGGACCAGAGTATGCTACAAAAGCACACCCTACTCCTTTGTCACTTTTACTGCCATCGGTATAGATGGTGACTGTGAAATCGTTGTCATTTTGATTTTCAGTTAATAGAGTTTCAACACAATAAGCTGGATGAGGCCAGAACTTGAATTTAGTGGCATGTTCCAAGTCTTCACTATTTATCCAATCTACAGTTTTTCCTTGTACTACATTGTAGTGGTCGAGTTCTTGATTTAGTTGTAGATGGATTGGAAGAATATTAGCTAAGACACAGGATGCTTCATGAGAGATGGTGCGGTATCCTTTTATTATGCGTAATGCTAATAATCGTTGGCAAGTTCTAATTTTTTTCATGTTTTCCCTAACTTGTAAACCTTCTATCCAGATTGGGGCAGCATAGGAAATCATCGGCAAAAAGGCTCCATCGTATATAATTTTGAGTGATTTACATCCCAGTCCCAATTTAATTTGGCTGATCTAGATAATATATGGATAAAAGATTGAATTTTAGAAGTTGATGTCTGAATATGTTTTCTCCATGTCCAATTTTCAGTCAAGTATACACCTAAATATTTTAAATAATTTTCGGATTTCAATTTAGTCGTGTCTAAATATATGTTCAAATTCTTTTTTTTTTCTAGTAATGTAAAGTAATTTGGATTTATCCTTACTGAATGACAATTTGTTTTGATTTGCCCAAGTGTTAATTTGCCTTAAAGCTTCATTTGTCACTACTTCTAGTTCTTCTTCGGTTTTAGCCGCAACTAAGAGCAGATAGTCATCAGCAAAAGCAATGCCATAACAATTTGGGGGTAATAAAAGGTGAAGTAATGAATCATATTGGATATTCCAAAATCCCGGAGAGCTGCAAGATCCTTGTGGACATCCACAAGTTGGGCTGTCAATTTTACAAAAGGAATCTATGGTTAATTTACAAGATCGGTCTTTAAAATATGATTGAACTAGTGTTATTAAATTGGCTGGACAGTTTAATGTTTTGAGACGATGAATAATCATAGGCCACCAAGCAGCATCAAAAGCACCTTCTACATCAAGAGAAACTAAAGCTACTCGCATATGTATTTTCAAATTACTTTCAACAAAATGTTTAACTTTTGTAATAGCATCTGTAGTATTAGTTTGTGGTCGGAAACCGAACTGGTTTTGGCTCAGTAAATTATGCGAGTAAAGGTAATGCATGATCCTATCAATCATTAGTCTTTCAAAAAGTTTAGCTAAACATGATAATAAGCTTATAGGTCGGTACTTTCCTGCAGTTTTTATATGTTCTTTTCCAGGTTTTTGGATTGCTATTATAGATGATATTTTCCAGCATTTCGGAAATATCCCTCTTTTGAAGCATTCATTGTATAAAGCTGAAAAGAATTTTGGAATACAGTCAAAAGCTTTTTTCAAAATTTCGTTTGAGATGCCGTCTTCTCCTGGTGCCTTGCCGTTAGGAGTTCTAGATAAAGCTGATTTAATTTCGAATGTAGTAAAAGGAGGATCGTGAATTGGACTTGTTGATTTTGTGAACATTTCTTTCCTAAGATTGCTATGAAAAGTATTATCAGTACTCGGGTCATCTTTTGGTAAAAATTTATTCATTAATTCTTGTATAGTATCATTTATTCCTTCGGTAAATGTGCCATCTTTCCGTTGCAAAGTTGTAAGGATTTGTGCGGACTTGTTTTTATTTGCAGCGGCTCTATAAGCAGTTTTCCAAGGATTTGAAGTATTGGTGCAAAAATCTTTCCACGAGTCTTGCTTTGCTTGTTCAATTAGTGCTTTATATTGTTTTTGTAATCTATAGAAATGCTTTCCGAGTAGTCCTTAATTCTTCATCTGTTTTAGTTTTCTGATATTTTCTCCTTGCTTCTCTCACTTTTTTTCTCATGTTTTCTATGGTTTCAGACCACCAAGGAACTTTTTTCTTGTTTTTATTAAATGATCTCTTTTGACGAGGCATTGATTTTTTGCAAGCGGATGTTAAGGCTGAGTTTAGAGACTCCACTGTTTATTTCAATATCTCGGCATGAAATTAGATGTCTTATCATATCTTCTTCATTTGTAGTTTTACACTTTAAACTTCTGCAAATTTTTTTAAGCATCTCAATTTTGAATTTGTCCCAGTCAGCTTTTTTAAGAATAAATTTGTTGTTAAATATTTGATTGTTATTTGTGGTTTGTAATCTTAGCGAAAAAGTCAAATACTTATGGTCTGAGAGGCTGTCTTCTTCATCTATACCCAGTCATGTATGTAATTAACCATTGAATAATTAACTATTGTCAGATCAGGATTGCTACTAGCCCTTATTGTTTCGAAAGTTGGTATCTGTAAATCTGTGTTGAGAAAGTGTAAATTATTACTAGCTATAAAATCTTCAAATAATTTTCCTCTTTGATCTGTTATCCTATCAAACCATGATACATTTCTTGCATTGCTATCTAAACAAAGTAGTAATTTATTTTTTATTTTTGATAGATTTTTTTCGATTTTGTCTATATCTTCTAAAATATTTTTCTTTTTATCTAAATAAATACTGGCAGCCCAAAATGTAAAAGTGTTAATTTTTAAATTCACCCATACCATATCTTCATTTGACATTTCAGTGTTTATGATTGAAACAATATTTGGATTAGTTAAAATAATACCCGCTCTTATTTTATTTTCAATACCTACTTCGAGAATTCTGTACGTGTTCGGAAATCCAGCTATTTTATTTTTAATGGTGTATGGCTCTTGAATAAAAGCAATATGAATACCTTTATTTTCAAGATGGTGACTTAATGCATAGGTGGCTTTTCTTGATTTCTGTAGATTTACTTGTATACAGTGGATATTAAGTTGATGGTTCAAATTATTCATATTGCGTATCTTGTTGTATTTGTAGGACACACATTTGGTAACATGGACACCGTTTGTCAATGGCTGTGTGACGTTCGTTTATTTTTTTCTCCTGGGAGGCAAATTTGTTATAGGACATACAGTTAATACAACGGAAAGCCTCTTCATTGCATTTACAATCTTTTAATAAGTGTTGTTCACATATAGGACAAATGGTAATTTGTCTTTATTGTTACATTGATCAGCCTTGTGATGAAATTTGGAACAATGAAAACATCTATTAACTAATACGTGGTCCGCACATTTACAGAGGCTCCACATCATTTTAATTTTTGATCGTAAGAATTTTTTTCTTAAAGAGGGCGTTACTTCTATTATTAGATTTCTTATGTTAAGTTTTTTGTTAATTATAGTCTTTGGTTTAATTGATTCATTGTCTAAAATTAATTCACGATTTTGGTCTTCAATTATTTTACAACAATTTTCTAAAGTTATTTCATCAGGGATATTATACAAAATAAGTCTTGGGAGGTATCTTTTAGTAATTACTGCTTTAAAGTTAGGGGTTTTATTTATTTCCTGACAAATAGTAATAATGTCAGATTCTTTGTCTGATTGGATCAAAATTTTCCCATCTTTTATTGCTTTTAGATTGGTTATTCCTACTTTAAGTTCGCTAGGTTTTATAAGATTTTAGTTTGGACTTTACTTCACTTCCATCTGTAAACACACTATGTTGAATGATGGCTTTGTAATATGGTTTTGGATGGGGTTTAGTTTTAGTAATACTTGAATACGTTGGACGGAATGAAGCAATCAATTCCGTTTCTTTGTTGTTTTTTACAGTTTTTGTTGTTTTTATTTGTTTTCTAGCTCTTTTATTTCATTTTTGAATTCCATGAAAATTTCATTTAGGTTACTTATGGATTCTAAGATGTTCTTTTTTAAATCATTCCTAAGGTTACCACTAATTTGGGTAACATTACGTAGCGTTTGTAAAATTTCATTAAATTTTTGATCTATTGACATTATTATGTCAAATTTTAAGATTGAAAAATATTAAAATCTCCCAAATCAAAGTTAATAGAGCAGCACTGTTAATAATTTCAGTCTCAGTCTGTTAAGAAGGCTTACTTTATTAATGTTGCAAAATTTTACCTAATTCAGAAGTCTCTATCTCAAACTTTTAGACTATTTCAGGAACAGTTAATTCTTCTGTCAACTTATATATATATATCTGTAGTATGTATGTGTGGATATGTGTATGTATATTGTGTATGAATGTGTACTTGCATCACATTTAGATTACATATTATTATTATGTGTCTGTATATGTACATGTATTAGAAATTTAGCTCCTTTTAGAAATATTTCATATAAACTAAAAGAGAAAAAGATTTATAAAAACTTATTTTACTCTTATACTTAATTTCATTATAAAGTACTAACAAGAAGTAGATTGAGAATAAAAATTTAAATGAAAAGCTAGCCGCTCACAAGCCTTAAGCTTATGTGGCTAGCAAGATCTTAATCATAAACAAATAATAGTAGTAAGAGTTTTAGAGCCTTTTGTATGATTGTATTGTGTATTACTCTGTACACACATTATTTTTTAAATAAATTATTATATTACTATTATTATTATTATAGCTAAAATTGGAATAACTGCTCATGACCCTTTTAGGATTTAGGTTTTTTATTTAATTTTATTGGCAACACTAATAATATTAGGTGAGTTTTACTTTTTATCTTGTTTTCATACTTTAATATGTATGAGCTAATTTAATGATTTCGTATTAAAAACAGAGAAATAATTGTTACAATAATTTAGTTAAAAGAAAAAGAGAAACTATAGTAAAGGTAAATCACATGTTTTATAAAGATTTTCAAGAACATACAGACGACAGTGAAATTGCCTTAATTGTAACTTGAAATTACGATTTAGCAAGTATTGCTAAAGGTACCCTATTTTTTTACCACAATGACCTGAATTAGGCAATACTTACTTCAACTCTCTCTCAATCCACTGATCCCTGTCTACTTTAGAAGTAAACTGGTTGCCTCTTCCTTGCTTGGCATATAATTCTTTTCTTTTCTGTTCTTTTAAAGCCAATCTGTAAACAACCAATGAAAACACAGTCAAAAAGTTATCATTACACCCATAGTAGTCTCGTACAATTCATATGAAATACAATAAAAATCTTTCACAAATAAGATTAGATTAGGTGATCAATTCACAGATTACCTGTCAAACCAACATGATGGATTATCCAAGTCTGGATCAATTACTGCAGTTATTTCCTGAGAGAGGTGATTGCGGCATTGTTAGATTTATAAGCGAAGGTGGTCTGGTTACTTTTCGATGTTTTAAAATTTAACCTATAGAACCCCTCTAGTAATAATATCTCTAAGGTTGCAATAGTAAATGGCACACACTTACTCTCTAGTACACTGCTCTTCTTTCTTCTTCTGTGCTTCATACTGGGGTTTCAACGACTCTAATTCAGCTTCTCGTTCAGCTATAGTCTCGTTCAGCTTCACTAATTCTTGCTCAGCTCGATCCTATTATAAACAAACAAATTAAAAAGATTGTATTTACCGCAAGTTGAAGAAGCATTTGAAAAATCAGCTACCGTCGATATTCATATCCAACAGCAAGTATCGACAGTAGCTGATACTTCGATAAACAAACAACTTTAAACTATAATGACAGATAATATTCTCTCATTCCAACTTCGTGTCAAGTAACCAGAAGCCAAAAATTAATAAAAGTTTATTAAACAAAGATTGTTAATTTGTTGTTTATTAAATTGTTTTTGGTTCACAAGACTATGAATGTTTTATTTGGGTTTTAAAACTATTGATAGAATATTTTTTTTTAATTTTTATGGTAAAAAAATTAATAGAATAGTTTTATTTTATCAATAAAACTTTTGATAAAATATTTTTTTTTAATTTTTATGGTAAAAAATTTAATAGAATAATTTTATTCTATCAATAAAACTTTTGATAAAATATTTTTTTTTATTTTCTTTTTACCATAAAAATTAAGGAAGAAAAATAATTTATATTATTATTTTAATACTTTTATTTTTAAATCCATGTTTATTTGATTATTGATTTTTTTCTAATTTTATTATTTTTTCAGTTTAGCGGGACAAATGTTAGAATTAATTATTCTTAATTACATTTACATAGATTTAAGTTTATTTCTTAACAAAAAAGTATATAAAAAATTATTATTAGTTAACAACAAAGTTATTTTTAACAAAAAAGTATATAAAAAAATTTTATTATTAACAAATAAGCAATTATTAAAATATTATGTATATTTAAATTAAATATATATATATATATATATATATATATATATATATATATATATATATATATATATATATATATATATATATATATATATATATATAGTGTAAAAAAATAGATGAATAAATTTTTATTACATTGTAAAGTTATAACTCAAAACTAAATTTAATAATCAAGAGCTTAGAACATACTGTTTCCTGTAACAATTTTGTTTCTACTTGATATTTGAATAATTATTTCATTCTTCTTTTGATAATTTTTTTTCTTTAAATGTTGATTTTTAAGTAATTTAAAAGGATTGTTTGTGTATGATTACAATAAATAAATTGAAGCTTCACCAAAATAATTAGTATTAAAACTTTAAGACCTGGTTCGATCACCTGTTGATTCTGTAAACATTACCTTGCTTTTGTTATCCCCCATAACTTCATCTGTTAAATCCTTAATAGTGAGCTCGAGTTTAGTTTTCTCCTTGAGCAATTGCTGCTGCTCAACACTAAGCGTTTCTCGGTCATCCTTGGCAGCCTGTACTTCTTTCTTGGTTTCTTTCAATTTTTTAGTTGCTACTTTGGCAGAGTCCTGTGCAGCTTTCAGTTCTGCAGCCAATTTCTTTTGCACTTCGTCAAAATTATTCAAACGCGCTTCCAGCTATGACAAAAGAGTCACAAGTTAAATTAAGACATTACTTGATAATAAAAAATCAAATAATAATAAAATGGTTTACTGTAGTTAAAAATTATTACTATATTAAATTAAAATTAAATACAAGACTAATTAATAATCGGGTACGGGGTACCTCAGAACTTTTCCTCATCACATTAGATTCGCTACACTCATCCTCCCCGCTTCGGACTCGCTTCGCTCTTCCTCAGAATATACAAATGGTTAAATTTATACTGCAACATGTCTTAAGGCTTGCTTCTCTTGTCCGCAGATAGTATATACATTCATTTCATTCCCAGTAATCACCCATCCAGCCACTGACTACACTTAATGCTGCTTAACTTTTATGATCCAACAAAAATCATACATATATACTTGTTGACAGACAACTTTGTGTAAAACCACTTAGGAGCCCATAAAAACACCTGAAACGGATAATTCTGGTGACATCCTGGTTTTGGATTTTTTTTGCTATCACTATTCCTATATACCTACAGCAGAAATGAGGAAAAGTAAAAATGTATCAATATACATTAAATATTAATACTTGTGTGTCTCCATAACACTAGATGAGAATTAGTTTAGGGCACAGAAGAGACTAGATTTCATTGGATTAAACAAACTATATTTCACTACTTACACATAGCATATTCATGTTTAATGAAGCTAATCCATGTAAAGAAAATTCTATACACAACATCAAGTGGAAATACAGTTGTAAGTCAAATAAGTAATGAAATCTAGTTTCATCGGTGCCCTAAACGGAATCTCTTTTCTGTTTCTTTTCTTTTCTATTCTGTTTAACTAATTACATAAACTTTTATAAGATCTCTGGATCATTGACATCTAAGGTGGCAAGGAAAGTTTCCTGTAACGATTTTTGAGGATAAGTTTTGGATGAGAGGGTTGGTATGATTGTCTAGGTGTCGTGAAATTTCTTCATAACAGGAGGAAATGTACTCTTGGACAAAAGGAATTGAAAAACCTGTATGAAAGATAACCTTGGAAATATAGACGAGGAAATTTATAATATTTCAAAGGACAACGAATTGGAGTCTTTGGAGATGGTTGGTGTTTGAAATTTTGGCAGAGCCCTAAACTTCTGCCCCGTTTAAGTCCAGGTAAGTTTACAGTCTATCGTTTAGTTTAAAAATCTTGACAGGTCAGTATAGACACCACTGATTCTTAAGAAAAAAAAATCCCTGCAAGAAGGGAGCGGGAAAAAACTATGTAAACAAATCAGGTTATTTTACCTGTATTTTCTTGGCAACGTTTTTTTACATTTCTTTTGTGTAGTTTTATTTTAAAATATCATTTTAAGATTAATTTGAAAGTAGTTTTCAAAACGATGTAATCAAAAGCAGAACCACAAACAAAGTGAACGACAGCCGGGAAGAAGGTTTTTTCCCTACAGTGGTTATTGTGGTAGGGATTTTTTTTCTCTTTTTAAGTGAGAGGTTGGCAGCGGCTTCTCTGATTGGTTAATCCCCAAAATACTTATGACCTTGGTGATTTTTAAACTAAACGATAGACTGTAAGTATTGTATTGTAGATCAGAATTTTGTTGGTAAGTGAAAGTGTTTGTAGGGGAGTTGACCTATCAGCTTGAAACGGTTACTTCTCTGTTATCTTTTGGATTTACAGTAGATTTACCTCTTCTAATTTCTTCTTAGTTTCCTTAAGTTCTCTGTCATGAATGCAGTATTCTAATGATCTCCTCATCTTGTCCCACTTCTGATATTCCTTCAATTCTTCTTTCTCTTCTTCCAGAGTCTTTAGTCTCTCTTCAATAGTACGCAGGAACTCATCTATTTTATCAAGCTTTCCTTCAGTTTCTGTAAGTACAAAAATAAATAATATTGAAATCTAAACAAAATAAAAACATTGTACTATAAATTGAAACCTTTACTGAAAAGTATGTGTACATTCATGTAGAGAAAACAATTTTAAGAAGAAAGTTACAAAAAACAAATAAATTGACTAGCTCTGGCTAATATTACAATATTCAGGCATCAGTCTGATAAATCACTATGGCAAAAACCTAGAAACTTAAACAAACAAGTCTAAGCATGGAATAGTTTACTGGTGATATTGAGTTAGAAGCGTGATATTGATTGACGTCTAACAGTAACTTAAACAAAATATTGGAAATATGGGTAATACCAACTTCACAACTTGGTAAAAGAGGAACAAACCTTTAAGTATATTGGTTGATTCTTCTTTCCTTTCATCATAAACTCTTGTGCCAGCTACTTCTCTCAATAACTTTAATCTATGACTATCTGGAGCTGTAGCTATTTGATTAATCTATGTCAAAACACATTAAAAATATAGTTAAAATTAAATAATTATCAGTTAGGAATGGGGTTACAGAAGAAGGTATAACATAAAGTCAGTCCCAACAAAAAATTATGTAAAAGTTGAGCCAAGTTTCTCTCTAAGAATTTTTATGAAAAAATGATTGCTTAAATTATGGAGGTATGGTTTGGCATGGTTAAATAATAAAAACACATTAGTTTTAAAACAAAATTATACTGTCTAACCACAATAAAAAAAATAATAGGTTCTCTATTAAAGCACTGACAGCATGATAATGCTAAATGCATTTATGTCATAAATGCAAGAAGTGTCGCTGACGTTCTACACTGGCAATGCTCTGTAAATAATTTATGATCAGAGAGATTTAAATTGATGTTGGAATATTAAATTCTAGGGAAGTATATTATGACAAACATTTTTTTAGGGACCTCTATTTTAAATATTCAAGCTTTTGAGGAGGAATAGGTCCCAATTAATACAAAAAAACTAATTTTTGCCGAGCTTTCGATATATTTAATCTTTTTCAAGGTTTTGTTATTATTTAATATGTTAAGCTTGAAAAAGATTAAATTATATCGAAGCTCGGCAAAATTAGTTTTTTTTGTATTAATTAGGACCTATTCCTCCTCAAAAGCTGGAAGTATATATGTGTTTCATGTACCTAGGGATGTAAATACTTATTTGCATGGCCAGGTCGCTACATATGAAAACCTGATTTGCAACTTAAGTCGTAGGTAAAATACTTTTCATACATACCTATGGTATAAATGAGAAAAAGTAAAAAGAAATCAGTTGCAAAGCATGCCAATTTACTTTGGCATACTTGCTTTTTTATTGTTTTTGCGTGTTTCCTTTATTTATTGCTTATATTTAGGTTTATACTTAATAATCTGAGCAAAAGAAAACCACTTGTTTGTTACTCATGAAGATTTAGGTTTTCTGCCAGTGACCCATAAATGCAGAGATTTCATCATCAGCATGGATGTGGTCACTACCAGAAGACCTAAATCTTTAGTACAGTAACCATAGAAGCCAATACAGTTTATTACTTGTTACTCAATTTCAAAAATTCATATTTATTAGTGAATTTCCTTTGAAAAAATTTGCTAATGAAAAAGGAGTCATGGCAGGAGTAAGGTCCAAATCCCTAACCACAAATGAAATAATTTTTAGTAACTTATAAGGAATATATATATTATATATATATATATATATATATAATATATATAATATATATATTATTATATATATATACTGTTTGTATATGTATAACACACTACCTCTTAAACGGATAAGGGGAGGACACAAACCCTATTGTAAACCAAGTTTCTGTGATGTCATTAACCTTGTTTGCTGAGTCATCCAGGTTAATGACATAAAATAACAAAAAAAATCTTACAGGTACTTAAAATTTCAAAAAATGATTCTTTCAAATTTTTGCTGAGTCATTATGCAGGTTAATGATGTCATAAAAATTCAATTCTGATTGCACAACTACAACAATAGACTGATTTTTGTACAAAATTTCAACTTTCTAGCATAAATACACTAGCGCTACGATGATAACAGATACACACACACACACACACACATATACAGACAGACAACTTTGTGAAAATCACTTTAAAACACCAGAAACGGATAATTTATGTGAAATCCTGGTTTCGAAATGTTTTTTTAAACACAATACCTTTCATACGGTATAAATGATGAAAAGTAAAAATGAGAAACTAGTATAAATGCTACATCTCAAGTTATTAAGCACAAACAGAAACTTAGGCAAGAAATAGATTGTTAAGCATGGAAGCACGCATTCCAAAGGAAATTTGCCCAGCATGCAGAGCTCTGTGCAAGAATTGCCAATAGGTTATACAAGGGTCATGATTCCAAAATTAGCACTGCACACCATTATTTGCACTTACAAAAGCAGTTGATTATGTAAATTCAACAAAAATTGAGTAAAAAGTAGTAATGCCACGTCTCAGGAGAAAGAAGTTGTTCAGCAAGGCTGTACCAATTTAAAAAGGAAATTTGCCTGGTTCGCAGACCTCCAAGCCAGAATTTTGAAGTTGAATAGAATAAATATAAATAAAAACAATTATTTTTGGTACCAAAATTATCCAGGAAACCTTGGCTTAAAGTGATAGTACCAACCTTAGGTCAAAACATAAAAAATAATACATGAATGTTGTTTACTGACTGCATTTAGAGCTTTTCGTGTTCACTCAACAAAAATCTAATGAGCTCCCACAGCTGATATTTACCTTTCCCTGTTTGACAATATAATAAGGGTTGGATCTGGAAAATCCAGCTGATTCAAGTAAATTCATAACATCAGATCTGGGTACCAACTTCTTGTTAAGAAAATACTGATCTTTCTTGGCTCCAATAACTCTTCTCAGGACTATCTCCTCCTTCTCAATCTATAATATTAACCAAAAGAAAGTCAACGAAAATCCCAACAAGCAAATTAATAATACAGATAATAAAGTTGAAGTAAAGTAACAAACCAACAAACAAACAAATCAAAGCTTTGGAAAGAAAATCATCTTTGCATGTGTACCATGTAAAGATGGTACACATTTGTAGAGGAAAGACAGAAAAGGTTTACACACTGATAAGAGGTCCGGAAGTAAGGCTTGCTTACAATGCAACAGGTGCGCCTCAGTAATTTACAATATCAGGCATGCCACAGGTATTTCCCCATATATATATATGTTACACGATACTTCTAAAATGTTAACCAATAATAAGTAAAAAAAACTATCTTTTAGGCATTTATGTAATTTATTAATAATTTAAAACAGGTTATTTTAATAAATATTAAAGAAAAGAAACAAACATGCATCAGCTAGATTAGTACATATCATTACTAATACATTTCAAAACATCATACCAGTACAATTATTTCATTTCAATATTCCTCACTATTTTAATAGACAGCTGAATAAGACTAACAATTAAATTGAAATTAATAAAATCTGGCTCAATAATGAAACAACAAATAACTAACTTGTTGTAAAAAGCTCAAAATATAACGGCATTGTTTAAAAATGAGGCAAACTAAGGGGCATTGGAAAATCTGTATTTGTAGTTACATGATATTTATTTAGCCATTTTCATGATGTAGACTGCTTTTATGATACATTGTAATGTAAAAAATTGCATACGATACTTTTTCTCACCAAACCAGATTTGCTATGCTAATCCTCACAACTTAGGACTTTCTATGCTCATCCTTAAGATATAGATATGACCTGATTAATATTGCAGTACGTCTTCGGACTTGTGATCAGGTTATTCCCAGTGGTACCCAGCCAGGTACTGACCTTGCTTTAACATTAGTGATCCAACAAAGACCATATATATGCTTTTATGAATTTTCAAAATTGCGGAGTCATTATTGCAGGGTAATGATGTCATTAAAAAAATATATTTTTCAGATAGCAAATCTACACCTAAACATACAAAATAAGGGGAAAATCGAAAATGGTCAACTCAAAATCAATGGTCCACTCAAAATTCCATATCAAACATATTTCAAAAAATATTTTATTACGATTAAAAAGTTTTCTTTGCTTATGAGCAAACATTTTGCTCGGAGAGTATAATAATAATCATCATCTATGAACACAATATTCTATGAGTGTCTTACATGGGATACTAACTCTTGACTCTGGGTCAAAGATCTTGGTCTTGACCAAAGGATCAGCTCAAATTGTGACAGGTAAATGTAAATTACCTGATAAGGACAAGCAGCTTTATGTTTAGAATCGTAATTAAACATTATTGCTTAGCAGCCATTGTCCGTTGGAGTTACCTGTAACAACTAGCCCTGATTTAAAAGAAACCAGATAAACAAAACAAAGTAAAAACTCACCGGTAACCTGTTATCGCTGTTATCAAAAATAATTTCTACATAGGCAGTGACAACTCTGGGACCCGTACCCTCATGCAGCAGAGCCTGCCTTTGCTCCGGACGCAAATGTGAAAATTCATCACTCAATACAAACTGGATAGCTATCAATCAAATAAACAATGCATGTTTAAAAAAATAAATAAAAACTAGTTCTATATTTATACAAAACTAATAACTGATATAGTTATACACACAAACAAACACATACATACTTCATACATACATGTATATATATAGAGCTTTACTCATCTCAATGTTATATAATGCAATAATTTAATAAAATTTTCTGACAGGACCATATTCTGAATAATTATCAGACCAAGAAATTACTATGACATGAATGAATGATTATATTACTAAATGGAAAAATAGATTAATATCGCCTCTGACAAATTTAAAGTAGCTTTAAGCACTTTAAAGAATATTTAAAATAATAACTCTTACCATAGAAAAAGTTACTTTTTCCAGATCATTCGCCAAGAAATAAAAACAAACAATTTTTAAAAATTAAACAAGATATCTATACATGGTTTCAAAGACAATGGTTATTATGTTAAAAAATATTAATGAGGTTCCTCAACAACCTTTTAAGCTTCATTATCATGATTACCAAATTCTCGAACAAGAGGGTCTCTTGGCCTCTCTGATACATCACAGGGGGCGATACCAAACATGTGGCAAGGGGCACATTGTTGTTCTTAAGAGTTGTGTAAGAAGCTTAAAGCGAATTTCCAATTTTTAAAATGTGATTGGTTAACACAAAGTTCAATAAGTCAAATGATAAAATCAGAACAAATGTTGATAATAGAATTTATGCAGATTCTAATTTCTACATATATGCATATTAAATTTTAGTGTGATCAGAGAATTTTTATTTTATATTATTTTTTACTTTTCCTCATTTATACTGTAGGTTATGGAAAAGTATGGTGTATGCAAAAAAATCAAACCGGGTTTCACCGGAATTATCCATTTTAGAGTTTTTAAGGCCTCCTAGGTAGTTTTTACAAAGTTGTCAGTCTGTATGTGTGTGTGTGTCTGTTATCATCATTCCTTCTGCATAACCTGCATGTGAACCTCGCAATAAAAGATCAACAATCAGAATCTATAATATTATCTCACTTGATCAACTAAACAAATACGGTACAAGAAATGAAGAGTATTAAATGTATATGCGATAAGATCAACTGTTAAATATGCTATGTGTAAAGTGACGTGAATTCATACAGTAGGGGTCGGGGCGGGGGACACAGTGGTCTAATCCCTGGTTTTAGGTGG